>JAOTON010001000.1:0-547500 GCA_034440635.1 Lepas anatifera | reverse complement strand
CCCCCGTTGGTATCCAGCATCTGTCTTCCCATACCGCCGCAGGCTAAGATATCCGTCGCAGCAAATGCTGCTTATGCGACTGCTAGAAGTTTGAAGATGACACGCAGCTTAAATTTCACTGAGCATTTCGGCAAAGAGGGCTACCGGTGCGCTAGTATCCTTTTTAACCTTCGCCCCAGTGGGTGTTTAAAGAACCCCTAAAGGTTTTGCCGGTGCCACCAAAAAGCGGCGGCGCAAAGCACCGCCGTACTTAATACACCTTGTTCTTGATCGATTCTGCAACTTTGATCAAAATTTTGGTCATCTCAGGCCAGGTCACCAGTGCAGGTCAAATGACCTCACCTCCAAAAAAGTTTAAGATAGCGTAAGTAAGAGCAGGAATAATCTATCCAATTGAAACTCATATCGCATAATTGGCTCACCGAGTTCTATTAAATATATGCCGGGATTTGTATTATTGATGACCTAGGGTCAGGTACGAATAAAGACCTCTCCATTGGAAATGGAGACAATTCATTGAAAAAAATCCATTGGAATGGGGAAAACGGGAATTGAGCGAAAAATGGCTCTATTTATGTAGATACAGATTAGAATACCTTTCTATTCAACGTAGTATCATAGACCCCTTTCGAGGTTGATGTTGCAAGTTTGGACCTGTGACCTGTGGGATTTGTGAGAGGTCATCAGGGACTACTTAAGCACATTTTCAGACTTGACCCTCACGCTAGGTCACGTCATTTTTATGTATTGACCTATTATGGTTATATCGTACATCATTCAATACGCCGTAACGAGAGAGTGAATGGTGTTTAATAAATTATTCCAACTCAACGTGAGACACTAGAGCTCAGAATGTATTCTATACAGAGGTGTCCTTTTTTAATTCGGCCAATGCCAACATTCAGCAGTCTACGTCACATAGAGGATTTGAAGAACTTTTAGGTGAAATGCAAACCAAACACAAACTCAAAATTGGTCAAATGCGTACTAATTTAAAAATTGACAATTTTGACGGCTTTAAAATTTGCCTGTTCCTCGAATCGATGACCAGCGATTAGAGGAAAACCAAAAGAGCTGGAAAAGGTCCCAAGAGCCCGGTAGCCGATGAAAAGCAAAACATATTTGTTAATCCTCCAAAAGCAGTTGCGGATCCAAGGGGTGGCTAGGGGCATCGGCGGATCCAGGCTCAAGGAGTAATTTTTGGAGGGGGCCAAACCAACGTTTAGGGGGCAAATCGATTAAAAAATCGCGAAAATAGTGTTTTTAGAGATAAAAACGGTAAAAACTCGGTCCTTTGGGGAGAAGCCAAACATTGGCGGATCCAGGAGCAACTCTTGGAGGAAGCCAAACCAACGTTTTGGAAGAGGGGTGGGCCAATAAAGAAAAAAATCGTGACGTGTTTTTTTAAGGCTAAAATTTGGTCCTTCAAGGCGGAAAGATACTATTTTAAGGATTAATGGGGGCCACGGCCCCTTTGCCCCCCCTCCTCCTTGAATCCACCAATCGACTTAGGTACCATTACAAGACGAGCTCAATATCATAAAAATGAAAGCTTTCTCTATTCAGTACGGGGTTTTGGCAAGTTAATGCATGACCTCTGGTGACCTCAGATGACATCTGGGGATTTGATATTAAAAACAGGCTTGGCGGCCATACGGTGGCTAAGATTACAGGTTGAAGTACTTTGAACTTGATTCGTGCCGTATTTGATGAATAGCAGCCTTTTTCACTGTAGACTTATAATGGGTGACATAAAATTGATCCTATCTTTGGTCAACGCTTTGCAAATTCCGAAAGAGCAGAAATATGTTACGAAATATGAATGAAAATGTGTATGTATGAATATGTATGAATATGTATGAAATATGTGCTTCAATCTGACCGTTTGTAACCTGTTCTCTTGGCGCCACTTCAAACTCTTGATTTCGGGTTTTGAGGTCGTGTCACATGACCTTCGTGACCTGAAACAACCTGGCCTAAAAAAATCAATGGCGTAAAATTAATCAAGGATAATGTACGCTGAGGAGCGGGGTGGGGCTTCGATGAGGAGGGGGTGGGGGCAAAAATGCCCCTTCCAGTGGGGTGGGTGTGAAGTCATTAAATGTGAAAATGTTATACCACCTGAGATATATTTGATAGCAGGCTGGTGGGTCGCCACCAAACTTTATGTAGAGGACTTGAGGTGACGTCCCCAATAATTCTTCTGGTAATAGCAATGGAAATTGTTAGCAAGGTACACGGGTGTTTTTGCGTTAGGCCCCCACCGTGGCTCCGCCCCAACTCGAAAATCACCGGCGAATCCCCTGGTTGCAGGTATCAAAACCTAGGTTCCTGAGGATAATGAATGCCCAAAAGAGCGGTCATATGGTACAAAAAAAACTGTAAAATGGGACAATTTTTCTCTAAGCGTGGGGCGCGCAGCCTTGGAGAGGAGCGGCAGAGCCGGCAAGGAAGACCACTGGTTCGGCACCGATTAAAGGAAAGCCTTTTTACATCGGCGATCGTCTGCATGCAGCTCACCCGGGTGAAATGCGAACTGTGAACTAAATGCGAACTGTTTGATGGGAAAAGTTCGCTAAGCGAACGCAAGGGACGCCTCTGTCTATAACCTGTCATCTTCTTTGATCTGTCATTACCTCATTATTGACCTGAGCCAAAAAGTGACCGTTGTAATTTCTTTATGAATGGTTATGAGCTATCCACCAGCTTCACATTTTTTCGCTATCCTGAATAGGAGCCGAGATCGAAGGGGGTGTATGAACACCTCCCCCCCACCCCCCCCCCACCAGGGCGAAGGTGACTCGGAGGCCCACGGGGGCGGGTGTTAGAACTTGATTTAGCCTTTCACGGCCACCGAGGAGAGGAGTTATCAATGGAGAATCAGTCCGCACTAGTCATACAGAAGACACAAATTAGGCGGAAATTCCACTTTCGGTGCTTAGCATATCACAATATGCCATATGACAACAAATACCTCGTAATCTTCTCGTCAGATTTTCGCGGCGATGCCAGGAGACTGTCAGCTTCCTCCAAGGCATCCAGCAGCGCGTCCGTCTGGCACTCCAGATCCTTCATGCATCCCTCCAGTTCTTTGTTACGAAGCTGTGAAGGTAATGGCACGTTAGAGGGAATGTGCAGCATTAAGACCGTTGTCACCTTGCGCCCGTTTCAGAAATAAACGCTAGGACAAAGGACATCAATGCATGGACGATAAGCTCGAAGTGAAAGGCTTGTTATAATGGATGCCGATGATAGAACCTTCACAATACATCGTGGTATTATGAGGTAACCCAATATTCTGCGAACTCCACGACAGCACAATCAGGCTTAACACTGAGATCAATGCTTGAAAAAGGATTTTATTTTAGTTAGGGAAAATCCCGGTGAGAAATCTGATCAGACGTTTTACACGGCGTAAAATAGCAACGGAGTCAGAGGAGGATCTAGGGGAAACGTTTGGGGGAATCCATTGCAAAATGGGGAAAACTTAGTTTTTTTCAGAAAAATCTGCGAGAAACTGCTAAAAATAGGTCACATAGGACCGCTTCGGGTGGGGAGCATGGCTGATTAGGCCCCCCTCCCCTAGATCCAACCCTGACAAGAGTGACTTTCCCTAAGGGGGCGGCATTCTGTAATAAGAGCCAATAGATAATTCAAAGACGCTGTCGGCAGAAATGCTGTCGATCCGATTGCTCAGTGTTCGCACCGGCCCGTCTAACAGCAAGACAGGGCATTAGGCGCTGTTTGATTGCTTACCCTTACCTTTGAAGTGTTTTAACACTCCCTACTCATGTTATTCAAGATAAAAGGCAAACGGCAGCGCTTAGCATCACCGTGCTTGACAAGTTGTGTCTCATCCTTTTTTACACTTTCCGGAGTGTTATATTGTGCTATATCACATGCATATTTTTATTTATTTATTTATTTATTCATTTATTTATTTATTCAAAATAATCGCCAACAGATATAATCCACTCACAGGCGAAGTCAGAGCATTAGAGACGACTATTTACATCACAAGAATCGAGACAGTGTACTTCCTAAAAACCGTAAAAGTTAAAACATACAAATATAAAAAAACACAGAAACATAAAAGAGACAATGGCTAAAAGTGCAGTTCCTACCGAGCATTTAGATATCTCACCACACATGTCTTGGAAGTATTAAAATCATCGCAAAAGAAGTCGGCCCCGGAAGCTGCTAGAAATGCATTCATGCCTCTCGGCACACTACAGAAAAGCCCCCCGCTGATAGTGCTGACACGGCCGCGGCGATCAGCGAAGAGTCGCAAGGAGCGAGTGAGCCGAGATGGGATATGCATGGGGAAACAATTTAGCAGGTCGATGGAGTTAATTTTGCCTGAAGAGATACTTTTTAGAAAAATGAGACCGAACTGAAGCCTGCGTGCAGCAAGTGATGGGATGCCGAAATGGTTCAAAAGCGAGTCATTAGATATGGAGTCACATTGTTGAGTAGAGTGATTATTTAGCCAAATAAGAAATTTATGTTGCACTCTGTCCACGCGCTCAGCGTGAGATTTGGCTACTCCCGCCCAGACAACAATTCCATACTCAATTATAGATCTTAGATTGGCGAAATAAGCAACCAGGAAGGATTTTTTATCGAATTTAGCTCCCCTGAAAGCCGTTTGAAACGAGCGCAAAAGAAGGCCAAGTGCTCTGTTGGCCTGGCTGACAGTTTTGGCTATATGTGGAGCAAAAGTCAATTTAAAATCTAGAATAACTCCCAGGTCACGTATTTCATCTACTGCTTCCAGGGTACATCGCCAATATGGTATGTTGCCCGAGCGGGATGCGCCTGAGGGTCACTATAAAGGTTTTGCATTTAGAGGGATTTAGTGAGGGCCCATCGGGTGGACCACTGCTGAAGACGATCAAGGTCGTCCTGCAGCAGCAGTCCATCAGAGGGTACCTCAATTTTGCGGAAAATTTTTACATCGTTAGCGTACAATAAACAGCCAGACTTTATTACCCCAGGGAGGCCGTAAATGAAGAGAGAAAAGATGACAGGAGAGACCAGTGCTCCTTCCGGGACCCCACAGAGAACTGGCTTCCAATCAGACGTTTTGCCATTCACTATGGCCCTCTGGCGCCTATCAGAGAGATATGAGACAAACCATTTTAGTGCAGGACTATGTAAGTGATAAGATTTCTCGAGTTTGTGAATGATAAGGCCGTGATTGACACTCTGAAAGGCGGCCGAATAATCTGTATAAATTGCGTCTGTCTGATATCCCCCCGATATAGCCTCCCACGCCGAGCTGAGGAAGGTGGCGAGGTTAGTGGAGCAGGAGCGCTTTGGGATGAATCTGTGTTGTTCTGAGCAAAGGGTGAAACATACCGGAAAAGTTGGTCATAAACAACACGTTCCAGAATTTTGACAAATAAAGGGAGAAGACTAACAGAGCGGTAGTTAGAAGGGTCTTTTTATCACCTTTTTGTAGATAGGAATAATGTTTGCTAATTTCCATCGTGCCGGGAAGATTCCAGTCTGAACGGATTTGCTACAAATTTTGGTCAGAGGTACGACTAATTCATTTGCACATTCTAGGATGATTTTGGCTCTGATATTGTCTGCTCCGCAGGCTTTGTTCGGCTGTAGGGTTTTTAATGCGGCCAAAATCGTCCCTTCAGAAACATGAAACTGGGAAAGGCGGGTCGATCTGATAATTTGGTGCGTCAGGAAGGACTGAAACTGTATAATACCTAATTACCTTGCTGCTACCTGAGAACCAGCAGCTACTGTAGGTTCCAACCCCGGCGATAAGATCTCTAGTGAGTGGGCCCCGCGTCTACGACGTAGGGCAAGGGGTTATATTGTGTTACGTTATGCCATATTGTATTATATCATGCCCTATACTTCTTTGCCGCTGCATGAGAACCAGCAGCAGCCCTACGTGCCAACCCGGGCGATGGGGTCTCTGGTGCATGGATCCCGCGTCTGTGACGTAGAACGCACCGGTACGTGTGCGCAGGTAAGGCTTCGTCCTGAGCACGGGTGTCGCAGGCGAGGGAAGAACAAGGGGACGTGTCCCCCAACTCGCGAATCAGCGGGGGGCATCACCCCACAAATTTTGGGACTAGACCCAAGCTATTTGCATTTTCCCCGTATTACCTGCGTTTAATAACACATAAATGTGTTATTAAAGCGCACCATGGGTAGTTTCCAGAGACCGCCAAAATGCCCAAATTCGCCTCCCATCCCCCCCTTGGGTATCAGCTCTCTGGGGTTCATTTCCCCATTTAAAATCCCTTGGCAAAGCCCCTGGTCCTGAGGACCCTTATAAGGGGCCATTCATAAATTACGTAACGTCAAGAGCGTGCAGGGGAGTCAGCCGCAGCGTTATCAAGCGTTACACAGGGCGTGAAAAAGCGTAACGAGACAGAGAGGGGGTTCAGAAAAATATGCGTTGCACAGTTTATGGGCAGACCCTAAGTAGCAACGTCCAGATAACAAATTGATTTCACCTACAAAATTTTTGCTCACAAGAGCATTTAGATCTGGGTTATTTCAGGTCAGGTCGTCAGGGCAGGCAGTTGCCTCATCCCAAAACCGTGTTGAAGGTGACCGCATTCCAAGTATTTTTGGCCTCTTGGTCTGTGATTCATACCGTATCACCAGTCCGCGGAAAGTGGCAGGTTTCGACGAGATCTTGTTGAGGCAGTCTCGGGACAGATCTATCGACTTGAGACAACTTTTACCCATCTTTGGGGCAGGTTACGAAACCTTGGGGCAGAAACTGAACCCTGGGCAGCACTGACGCCACGAGGCAGACACGGGGACACCGAAAAGAAGAACATAGAGGAAAAAGGTAATTATCGTTATTTGGGTGACCTTCCTAAAGGATAAAAAAAATTTACAATCTATTTCTAATTACCAATACCGGTAATCATCTGGTAGACGTCTCCGCTCTCTGGCCTTTTCCCAACATATCCCTACATCCAGAAATAGCAAGATATAACCCAACTTTTGTTCCGAACAACCCAATATTGCAATAAATCCCCAATGGGGTGACCCATTTTGCACTGACCATGCACATTTTTTGGGTGGCGGTGGTTTTTCCCATTGTTTGAGAACTCCTGAATCCAATGGTACAAAAATTATAAAAATCCAAAAAAATTTAGGGGTCGCGGATTAGGTTTCAAATTCTGAGTTTGCCAAAAATGGCCAAGAAAACTGCTTTGAAGTCACAGAGTCTCTTCTGTTCATAGCCACGAAACTGAAATCCGCAGCTAGTTTACAATGAACCCTGTTTATCTAAAATATTTTGCTGAATTTAGAAGCCAGATTACTCTCAATATTCAGTAAGTCATGATATTCTAGGAAAAATAGGCATTTCTACGCCTATTTTGATACATATACATTGAAACGAGCAAAGTGTACCGCCCATGGTAAGCGATTTACTTCGGTCACGTGAGGAACATTTATAAGACTTTGGATGGTAAGCATGACAAAGACTGTATCAAGCATGAATATTCATAGGGCTAAACCAATAAAAAGGTCTGATTATCTCGTATTTTCAACCCGAAACATGAATAGAACCATCCTTAGATTCTGCTTCATTCGACCCCATTCCACTATCCCATAATACCAAGTACCTTTCCAAGATATACGGTTTAATTAAAAATATAAAACATGTATGAATAATCAAATAATATATAACATACTAAAATCTTCAAGAAAACTGTCACATTGTAGCCAGGCTCAGGCTACAGTATCACAATTCTTCTGAGGATCATGCTGCTAATTGAAACCGAGGTGACCTTCCACAGATCCTTTTTGTTATTCCTGTGAGAATATCTTATATTTGTTCAGCTCGATCACAGGGTAAGTCATGGAAACAGACGATGTATTAACTATAGGGGCTCGGATATTTTGGGGGAGGGCTTGAGCCCCCATGCCCCGTCCCCCCCCCCACCTTGGATCCGCCACTGCTGGCCACTCAACAAATACGGGAAAAATGCCGGCGACTCGATCCACTACCCGCGTCTGTCTCGTACGTCGGCCTTCCTCCTCAATTACAGGAGCCAGTCAGTTTATTTGGGTACATCCCACAAAACAAGGCTTTTCAAGCACCACGTCAAGTAAGAGAAAAAATCGAGTGGTTGTGTAAAACATGTGTGACAGAATAAAAGTGTAGACAAACTCCATACACTCATTAAATCAGACATTCAAAACACCGCCTCTTAAAACCCTCAATAGACTGTGTCTGAAGCCTGAACGACTAGTGGAGTGCCGTACTTCAGGCGGAAGAGCATTGTAGCGGGCTGCACATTAGAGCAAGTCGTCAGAAAATAATCTCCGATTTCGGATTACGAGTAGGGATTTTATTATGTCGTGATATGTTGCAAATATGATGCAAGCAAAACAAATCCGGTGAATCTACGTTTAACCCTATTTCCGTCAGGCTCCCGGCTACCCCTATTTCCGGCAAGGGGGGCAATATCGGCCCCCCCTAAGATCTCGTAATCTAACCGGCCGATTTTCAAAATTCAAAGTGCCATAGATTCCTCTGCTGCTAAACTTTATTTTGAAAAAGAAAATTTCAAAATTTTTATTTTTTAGGAGAAGGTCGTGCAAAATATACAATTTTTGTGTATTTTTTAGATTTTCCATAACCCTTGTCTCTGTTGTACGATTTTCACAAAACTAGTTCAGATTTACAAATAATTGACCCAAAATTTTCATATACTCGAGTTACGCAAAAATTCGAAATTCAATGGCAGTTCCAGGACCAGGACTATGAGGGGAAATATATATATACAACCTAAAAAGTTTTTGTTACGCGGATTAGAAGCCGTCATATACTGCTTGGCATCTTTGACACATAAATAAATGAGAAAAAAGTGAAAAACTCATCAGGGGCGGATGCAGTAAGGTAAAACAGCGGGGTAAAATACATACCAACAATATGCGAATGGTATGCATGAGTATATTAGTCCCTCGACTAGTTGAAATTTAATTTCTGATAATTTTTACCCTCCCATGGCAGCTCTGGGAAAGGGGGTGACATAGACGGATCAAGGACTCGTCGTGGGGGGTGGGGGTGATTGGAAACACATTTTCAATATACAACGATATTGAGTCGCGGCGGTGATACTGGCTGGGAATATACATTTTGAAAATGTGTAGTGACTTGACACGCCTCTGGTAATCTAGAATTGGGTTATAACTATTTTGAATTTTCATATACCCAATTGTATTCGCCCTGGCACGGCTGTAAGCAGTCTTCTCACTTACTAACGTTTAGTCCTTCTTGATAACATTCCCCCCATTTTGAACTGCTGTAACCGCCCCTGATGAATACAAATAGTGACAATTGTGAATGCACTATCATCTCACATAAAAAATGATATAATAAAACCATATAACTGGTATCAGGATCAGCAGAGACGGCTTCCTTTTACAAAAAAACCCATCGCATACGATAATACTTGGTTTGTGGATAGAACCTCCCCAAAAACCCAGCCATAGCTCCGCCCCTGGTAAATATATAATCTTGAAAAATTCAGAAAACCTGCCTGTACTAGTTTTAGGAAAAGTCAGGAAGTTTCAAAGTTCTATCGCAAGCCGTTTCGGAGATATTCTTGAAAAACCTGAAGGGGGGCAATATTAGCCCCCCCTGCCGGAAATAGGGTTAATGGGCGCGGAACGGCCTTTTCTGAAGGCATGTTTTCAGTAGGACGGCGTTGAAGTCTCCATAGACTTCACAATGCATTGTTGTCAGTATCCTTGCAGCACGGTAACTTTTAGACTAACATCAAAACATCGGATCTATTTGCATCCGACCCGTAGCCAGGCGGACGCACTGGATACCCGAGGAGCTGCTGAGAGGCCAAGGCACCCTCTGGTCCTTTCCTGATCACCCTCTGGTATTGAAGATAGGTGGATTTCTCGAGGTTTGAACCTTAACAACTTTGGAATTTGTTGACCTTTAAAGGAAATGTGGCATCTTGGTCGAATTCTGGAATTTAGTGTAATTTGAGGTACTTTTAGCCGAAAATCATGGAACCGTCCATGATTTCTCCGAAAAATGTACAATAAGCTCAATATTTAGATTTTTAAAATGCGCCTCTAGGGGAAAAATAAATATCTGCCTGTGGATGATATTATGGTCTGGTAACCACTACCATATCCAATAGGCTTCAAGGGCTTCGATTGACTGATACTCACCTTGACGTCAGCATATGTCGTCACAACTGACAACTGTGGCCTGCTGGCTCAGAGTACATGAGGGGTACACTTCTGGTAGGTTTTAGTTTTTATCTACGGAAGTTTCGAGTTTCAAGACAAATGAGATATTGAGCACCGGGTTTTCTGGCTTGCTTTACAACTTGGCTATCTCAGTCAAAATCATGTTTTAAGGGTACCACATTCCCTTTAACGACGCACCAACCTCTTGGATTCTACGGTGTCGCCAACTCTCATCCTGTTGGGAGGGATAGTCAGGTTGTTCTTATTCACTGTCACTGCCGGGGATTTGAACCCAGAACCTTTTGTGCAGGATACAAATGTGCTGGCTACTGCAACACAGCACCCCCTCCCCTCCACCCTTAATAACTTTGGCTGGTCAGCTGGTTGAGGTTTTTCTCTAGTAGAGCACCTACTCAGATTTGGGTCTGACTTCGAGCATGGTTTGTATGTGAGACCTTGGAGTACAGTGACCAAAAATAGGTTTTGTGCTAGGGTGTCGAGTGGAAAATTCAGCTCGGAATGTATGGCGAGTGAGAGGCAAATTCCACTCAAAATGTATGGCGGAGTAAAAATTTTCCAATTTGGGTACTCAGGTGGTAAACTCTCAGAGCCCTTGTTTGAACTGAGGGATGGATATTTACTTTAATGTTCTCAAAGTAAATATTTTTAAATCGTCCCCAAGCAGCATTGTTTGACCATTACCATGTGAAAAATTTGGGTTAAGCAGGTAAATATTTACCAACTGAAACCTCCTAATGCAGTCTCCATTTTTTTTAAAGGAATTGGTGAATTGCCACAAATAAAAAACTTTTTGGGGGCCTCTGAGACCAACCTTCGGGGGAAAGAACTCTGGGAGCCACGAAGACTAACATTTGTGGGATGAAGATCAACTCTTTGGGGGCTTCCCTAGATAAACTCTTGTCCCCCTCCTCTCCACTCCCACACGACCAGCTCTAAAGGGCCCCTGAGACAAAATATCGGGGCCCCCCTTACACCAACTCTGCAGATGGGGCCTCCGAGACCGGCAGGTGGTGAAAAATGAAAAGGGATTTTTTTCATGCAATACCTAGTGCCAAAATTAATTATCTAACCATACACTGTATAGTTTTTAGGTCCGGGACAACGCCCCTCCTATACCTACCTATACCTACAGTTATCGGAATTTTGGAGGCCATTCCTGACCTCAATCACTGCACCTCGCATACACCTCTGCTAGGGCCCAGTAGAGCCTTGGTTTCACTTAACTAACCCAGACGAAACTACAAACTTTCTATCATGGCAATAAACTCTTTCAGACTCTTGCTAAAAGTTTCTTTTCTTTACCTGTCAATTCCCCTGCACGGCGTGGACGCAGCAATGAAGGGCTGATATGGATAAAAATTATTTTCTTCGCAACTAAATGGTCAATTTTCTACCATACAATGTCAAAAAATATGCTGTTTAGAATACAAATTTCAAGATAATTGCTTTTAACAACAAGATGACCAAAAATGGTTTTTCACTCTTCTCGGTACCAGAAATACAAAAACAACTTTTCAAGAACGTAGGCCTAGAAATCATGTGCACAGATAAACTGCTTTCCAGAAATGTATATTTCAAAGCGGTCAGCTCATTTTTTTGGCAACACAAGGCTAGGGTGTCTAATTTTCCACTCACCAATTTTGTGAGTGGTGGAATTTAGTGGCGGTGTTCACCCATTGGAACTTTCCCCGGTGGGGCAGGGGCACTGAGCGTCTTGCCCGCGCCAGAATTTCGATTCAGTTGTTCCACTGAAATCGGTGGAGATAACGATGCCAGGTATAATTGGCCAGAAAAATAGAAATCGCCAGATTTTATTTCAGAAAAGCTAAAGAGGCCCATAAGAGCCGAGTTGATTTGTCGATCTTCTAGTCGATCCTGCTGCTCTCTTTTTCCAGTGGACGTTGGTAGAGGAGGCAATGGAACTGGCCTTTGTAGTAAGTATTGTTGAGTAAAATTCAATAGTAGTAAGTATTGTTGGAAGTGAGTGGAAAATTCAGGAAAATAAATATAAAAGTGAGTGGAAAAGACGTGTGTTCAGCACCAGCACCCCAGGTTTTGGGACACTGTTGGAGTAGGACACAGTGTAGTAATGTAATAACCAAATGATCAGACTGGAGGCTGTAGGTATGCTATCCTGCGTCATGGGCATTTTGAGACACACAGTTCTGAAACAATCCAGATTGACGACTAATTCTATTTGTTTGTTGTATTTATTTCTAGGACGCATGCTTAATGCTGTGAGTAAGTCTTAATCACCATCATATATTTGCAGATGACCTGGCAACTCGAATATCCTACACACATTACACAATACACATCAATTTTGTAGTATATTAGACATGAGTTTTGCTTGTTATTCATTTTTTATATAAGCAGACCATTGCACGGCCTTTCTTGGGCATCGCTTTGCCGGTCATCTGCCTGTGAGTAAGCCTTGCCCTGATGAAGTCGTCCCTCCTGTCGTATCCGAACACAGCCTCGGAGTCGGCCGTTACCTCCTCACGCACAGTTCCACGCCCTAACCATAAACGAGTAAGTCGACAACTTCCGATGGAAGTAGTCTGGAACATCTTCATCTCCTCGGCAGGAAGGCTCAGACTGAGCACAGGATAGCATACCTACAGCCTCCAGTCTGATCATTTGATTATTACATTGCTACACTTACTCCAAGGTCTCACATACAATCCACGCTCGTAGTCAGACCCAAATCTGAGTAGTTGCTCAACTAGAGAAAAAGCTCAACCAGCTGACCAGCCAAAGTTATCAAGGGTGGAGGGGAAGGGGTGCTGTGTTGCAGTAGCCAGCAAATTTGTATCCTGCACAATAGGTTCTGGGTTCAAATCCCCGGCAGTGACAGTGAATAAGAACAACCTGACTATCCCTCCCAACAGGATGAGAGTTGACGACGCCGTATAATACAAGAGGCTGGTGCGTCGTTAAAGGAAATGTGGCACCTTTATAACGTGATTTTGACTGAGATAGCCAAGTTGTAAAGCATGCCGGAAAACCCGGTACTCAATATCTCATTTGTCTTGAAGCTCGAAGCTTCCGTAGATAAAAGCAAAAACCTACCTGAAATGTTTTCCTCATGTACCCTGAGCAGCAGGCCACATGCTGACGTCACGGTGAGTATCAGTCAATCGAAGCCCTTGAAGCCTATTGAATATGGTAGTGGTTACCAGATCATGACATCATCCACAGGCAGATTTTTATTTTTCCCCTAGAGGCGCATTTTAAACATTAAAATATTGAGCTTATTGTACATTTTTCGGAAAAATCATGGACGGCTCCATGATTTTCGCCTAAAAGTACCCCTAATTACAATTCCAGTATTCGACCAAGGTGCCACATTTCTTTTAAAGGTCAACAATTTCCAAAGTTGTTAAGGTTCAAAACTCGAGAAATCCACCTAGCTTCAATACAAGGGAGTGATCAGGAACGGACCAGAGGGTGCCTTGGCCTCTCAGCAGCTGCCCGGGTATCCAGTGCATCCGCCTGGCTACGGGTCGGATGCAAATAGATCCGATGTTTTGATGTTAGTCTAAAAGTTACCGCACTGCAATGATACTGACAACAATGCATTGTGAAGTCTATGGAGACTTCAACGCCGTCCTACTGAAAACATGCCTTCAGAAAAGGCCGTTCCGCGCCCATTAAACGTGGATTCATCGGATTTGTTTTGCTTGCATCATGTTTGCAACATATGACATAATAAAATCACTACTCGTAATCCGAAATCAGAAATTATTTTCTGACGACTTGCTCTACTGCACATGCAAAACTCAACCTGTGCTTTCCCGCGTGCGTCTTCGCTCGTGCGGGACGTAGGTCGCCTATTTGGCGAGTTTCATGATGATGATTAACACATCTAAACATTGTTCTCAGAGCGTCTGGCTCACCAGTGGTTAGCATATTATGTACAAGACACTGTTGATGGTACTCGGTGAGTTGATGAGAATTGAGCAGACCGAGCTGCTTCACATCACGAGAGATATGGTCAAACTTGCGCTTTCCGGTGATTACACGGGCACTAAAGTTAATGAGTTTTTGAACACGAAGCAGTTGTGTGGTCCCGCATGTACCATAAATAGAAATACAATATTTTATAGCAGATATGACGAGACTTCCCACGTCTTGTTTCAGAACTGACTTTGGTATGAGGTGGCGCGCATGAGTAAGTGCAATGAGGACTCCAGTGCATTTAGCTGTCATATGATCAATATGGTTTTGAAACGAAAGATGACTGTCCATGTAAATTCCAAGGTTTTTTACTTCACGTGATTCTGATACGACAGTATCGCCCACACGTATGCTCACCTGCGGAAGGCCCCTGAGCATAGCTCTGGTACCCATAACCATGACCTGTGTTTTGGACGCATTTATCTTCAGCGAATTTTGAGAGAACCAACTTAGCAGGACGGACAGATGATCTTTTTCAAGAGATGAAATCATTCCGGGCAGGTTTACTTTATGGCCTGATATCAACAGCTGTGCATCATCGGCGAATTGAATTATGGAAGTCTTCTCGGTGTACAAACTTGGTTCGTTCACAAAGATAGAAAACATCAGACAAGAGGTAGATCCGCCTTGAAAAACGCCAGATGTGTTCGGGAGAGGTTTCGACAGAATTTTAGATCCATGTGAGATGAATTTGACCTGTTGCTGGTGGTTTTTTAGGTAGTCTTGAAACCAATGAATATTTACTCCGTATAACTCAAATTTTTCGAGTAATTTGGCATGGCTAATGACGTCAAAACATTTGGACAGGTCCAATAATACGAGAATCGAGATTTGTCCGTCATCCATAGCCTGGTATACCTTGTCTGTCACCACAGTGAGCGCTGTCTCGGTAGAATAGTGTTTCCTGTAACCGTGTTGCGTTTGGGAAAAAGTCCCCTTTCGTTAAAGCAAGTGCTCAGCTGCCTGTGCACCAAGCGCTCGGAAATTTTTGTGATCGCAGGTAATGTAGTGATGGGGCGCCAATTTGAAGGATCAGAAGTGTCTCCCCCTTTCGGTATCGGTACAACAATGCCGTGTTTCCACAGTCGCGGCAGAATCCCGGTTGTGAAACTAGAGTTAACAATGTCGAGCAACACATGCTGAATGCCGTAAAAGAACTTCTGAAAAAGTGATATACTAAAACCAAAAATATCTAGAGAAGAGGAAGATTTCATGGACCCCAGACAAATACACAGGTCATCAGCGGATACAGGGCTCACTTTAAAACTGCAAGCTGGTACGCGAGGCAATCGATCAGGCAGGTGCTCAGGTACCTGTTCAGGACCGACGTCACAAAATAGTCATTTATTGCGTCAGGCGATACATTCGGTACTTTGGAGGTTGTTTTATTGCTCCTTAGTATTGGTCGCCTAACACGCCAAGTTCGGCTCGGGCCGGCCTCAGTGAGCTGCTGCTCCAGGTATTCGCGACTGTCACGACGTATCGCAACCCGGCACTGACGGTCCACTTCCTTGTACTGGGCACGGCCCGACTGACCCGCAGCCAGCGCGGCCCGGCGCCGGGCCAGCAGCTCCCGGGTCCGCTCGGTCACACGCGGGGCAGACGGCGGCGGTGGGCGGGTCCGTGTCAGGGGTGCTACAGAGTCGAGAAGAGATGTAAAACTCCGAGCGAAAGCGTCTCACTTGGCACTGGGTCCCACGCGGTAAAAATACTACTCCAGTCATAGTCCGCTAGGGACAAGTTAAAGGCAGTGGTGTCGAGTCTGTGAAGCTTTCGTACCTCGACTGTTGGACGCTGTTGTTTGGCGCGGGTGACGTTGCGCATCATCGCTCTGGTGTAGTCGTGTGGCCCGCCGTGATGGCAATGAGTGACGCCAGCCTTGATGATCATGTTCGGTTGATTGGTGATAATCACATCAAGCAGTGAGCGGGCTGGTCGGTAAGTTGGTGTCGTAGCATTACATAAATGCAGACTGTATGCTTCAATGAGCTGCCGCAATCGGGCTGCTGCAGAATTAGCGCTCGACTCCTTATTTAAAAGACATGCATTCAGATCGCCTGCGAGGACAAGTGTTGTGCCGGGATATGTCACTAACATTAACTGTATCTGCTCTTCCAGGTCGTCGAAATCAGCAGCTACTTGTGGCACAGTGCTTGTTGGATGACGGTACATGGACGCAAAAACCATACTTTTAGCGTTGCCGTTTCGTACAAAGCCCAAATTATCTCCAGATTTGAAGAATCTGTGGAACTTGTTGTTGGTGTGGGAATTTGTTCGATGATTAAGCTGTCTTTCGATGCCAAGCTTCCAATAGCATGACAGGTCCTCAAGTATTTCTTTCACGTGGCTCATAGGCGTAGGAACCGGGGGGCCAGGGGGCCACTGGCCCCCCACTTCTCAGTGATGGGCCCCCGCAACGGAGATAAGAATATCAAGAACTGTAATATCAAGCAAGAAACTCTAACTGGCCCGATAGCGTGCCCCGGAACTCCGTTAAACTTACCTGTACCCCTAAACTAAGTTGAGGCCCTATGAGTCGATTTTAAGGTCCCCTGTGCTTCTGGGGGCCCCTGAACTGGTCTCTGATGCCATACGAGCTAATCTGGGCCCCTTGAACTGAACTGAGCGCCCCTGAGGTGGTTTGGGCAGCATGAACTGTTCTAGGATGCCTAAACTGAGCTAGGAGCCGTGGCCTTGAACAGGGCCCCGTGAGTTGGCCAGGCCCTATATCCACCGACCTGGGGTCCCCTGAACTGAGCTGGGATCGTAAAGTTAATATTGTCCCTTGTGCTAATCTGGATTCCCTGTGATGCACAGAAGACCTTAAACTTATCTGAGGCCCCTGCACAGTAATAGGGCCCCTGCCCTGAAATTGGGTTATAAGCTTTAATTGAAACCCTGAACTGTTCTGAAACCCCATATATGCCGACAAGGGGCCCCTGGATGATCCGGGCCCTTAAGCTTATCTGGTCATCAGAGCTAATATTGGCCTCTGTGTAGAACTGAGAGCCCCTGAGATGGTCTGAGACCCCCTATAAGGCTTTACAGCCACTGACCTCTGAGCTTGAATGGGCCCCTTGAGATGTTCTGACAGTGGCGTAGCCAAGGAGGGGGTTCCTGGGGTCCGTGGACCCCCTTGGGCTGACCTTATGCACTAAAAACACGACCATTGATCTCGGGGCCCCTGAGCTTGGTTCGGGGGCCCTCCCGAGCTTGGTCTCAGGAGGCCCCGACAATCGGTATCGAGGGCTCCAGAATACCGAATATTGATCTTGGGGGACCCTTAGGTTCAGTCTCAGGGGGTCCCGAGCTTGGCCTCAGGGCCCCCGAGCTTGGTCTCAGGGCCCCTCCCTGAGCTTGGTCTCACGGGCCTTTCGATCTTGGTCTCACGGGCCTTTCGATTTTGGTCTCAAGGGCCCCGAGCTTGGTTTCAGGGGCCAGGAGCTTGGTCTCAGGGACCCCGAGCTTGGTCTCAGGGCCCCGAGCTTGGTCTCAGGGGACCCCCAAGCTTAGTCTCAGGGGTGCCCCCAAGCTTGGTCTTAGGCCCCCCTCTCCCCGAGCTTAGTCTCAGGGGGCCCTCGGGCTTGGGCTCAGGGGGCATCCGAGGGTATCTGATGCATAAGGCTGACCGTATGCACTGGAAAACATCAGCATTGGTCTCGGGGGCGCCTGATATTGGTCTCAGGGGGCTCCCGAGCTTGGTCTCAGCGCCCCTCGAGCTTTGTCTCAGGGGCCACGGCTTGGTGTTAGGGGCCCTCCGAGCTTGGTCTCAGGGAACGCCCGAGCTTGGTCTCAGGGAAACCCCGAACTTGGTCTCAGGGGCCGCTGATCATCGGTATCGAGGGCTCCAGAGTACCGAACATTGATCTCGGGGGGCCCCCTGAGCTCGTGCCCACGGACCTTTCGATCTTGGTCTCACGGGCCTTTCGATTTTGGTCTCAGGGTGCCCCAGAGCTTGGTCTCAGGGGTTCAAGGGCCCCCCTCGGGGTGCACCCGACTATTGATATCGAGGGACTCATGAGTGAGGCACGAGCATTGACCTCATGGACGCACAGTTTGGTCTCAGGGGCCCCCAAGCCTGGGTTCAGGACCCCCGAGTATCGGCATTGAGGGACTCCAGAGTACCGAGCATTAGTCTCGGGGGGACTCGAAAAATTGATCCTGAGGGCCCCGGAACATCGGTGTCAAGTTACTCCTGAGAAAAGCTCGAGCATGGGTCTAAGGGTGTCCCTGAGCCTGATCTAAGTGGGACCCCGAGCTTGGTCTTAGAAGCCCCCGGGCATCAGTATCAAGGGGCTCCGGAGTATTGGTCTGGGGGAGAAATTATTTTAGGGTCCTCCAAATGGTAATTTCGGAGGGCTCCCGAAAGTGTGGATGCAGTGGTATAGCCAAGGGGGGCCCTAGGCGTCCGCAGACCCCTCTTGGGCCAATCTGAACCACTGCAAAGGATTCTCTGATCACGGGGCCCCCAGAGTCAGTCCCAGGGGCCCCTGAAGATTCGTTCTCAGGGCGTCCCGAGTCGGCCTCAAGGCCCCCGACCTGAGAGTCAATCTCAAGGCCCCCGAAAGCAGATTTCGGGGGCCCCCAGAGGGTTGGTCTCGGGACCCCAAAAGTCGGTATCAGGGGCCCCAGAGAGTGGTTCTCAGGGCCTCGCAAAAGTTTATTTCAGGGGGGCCTCCGAGAGTCAGTCTCAGGAACGCCAAAGACTCAGTCTCAGAGGTGATTCCACCCCCTCCCCCGGGTGTTTGTCTCAGGGGCGCCCTAGAGTAAGTCTCAGAGGGCTGTTGGAAGTAATTCCCAGTCCCCCTCCCCCACAGCCTCAGTTCCCCTCCCAAAGACAGCCTCAGGGGACCCAAGAGCTAATCTGGATGGCCACGATAGTCAGTCTCAGCCCCCCCTCCAGAGTAAATCTGGGGGGAAATAATTATTCTCAGAGGTGCTGCCGATAACTAATCTCAGGAGCCCCGAGAGATTCTCAGGGGCCCCCAGTTTTGATCAAGAGGCGCCGTAAATCGGTCTCAGAGACCCCCTGAGATCTAATCAGGAGAGCGGCCGAAAATTAGCTTTGTGAGTGGCGCCAAGTGTTGGTCTTAGGTGGCCCTAGAGCTCGAATAAAAATTTTCAAAATCATATGCCTCGGAAAAAATGTATCTACCCCTATTGCGCACTAATAAAGACAAATTGAAACATGTCCATCAGGCACCATTATCGAAGGAAAGGCATAAAATAATCTAATTTTACCATAAGAGCAAATCGAACAGGGAATTTGGCACTTCAGTCAATTTTTAATCTATTAGCTTAACACCAATGACTACATTCCTAAATTTTCTGAAATAAACAACTTTCAAATATTTTCGTAGGGAACCAGACAAACAAGGGTAATGACAGAAATCGATGAGCATAATCCTCAAAAGAAAAATAGGTATGAAAGATTGAAAATAACAATGACAGAGTAATCCAAGGCGATAGATATCTCAGGCGCCTTTTGTCTTGGTAATTTCCTCGTTTACAAGATAGCAAGGGTAAGAAAGTAACTGGATCTCAACAGGATCTGTCGACGGAATAGTGGTCATGTAACGTTCGGGACACACTATCATGTCCTTAATATTTTTCTTCGTTTTTTCCGTTTATTTTGAAATTTCCTGATTAAAGAGTTCATGGATTCGACACCGGGAAATAATTGCTAATCATTGCCCGTAGAAGATAATTTCTACGTACTCAAAACGACTGACCTTCAATAACTTCGTGTCTGATTACCAGAGTGAATTGAGGTAGACTCGGGTGTAACATCATGCGGGCATCAACATTGAACTTCCCGAAATATGGCACAAAGCTGTTATTATAGCCACGCTACCATATAAGGTATGGGCCATCCTTAATATTTGGTGACCTTAGTTTACCAACACTTGGTCGGATAAAAAAATCAAGCTATAAACAAAATAAGAATAAATGCTCAAAAAGGCACAACAAAATTTCCTTTGTGTGAATGTTAAAATACTATACAAAAGATATAGGAGTTAAAAGATTAGTGATATCCCTAAGTGATATCACTATCACTAATAGCCCCGGTTACTAAGGGGACCCCCCGCCTGGGGCCCCCGACGGTAGTCGGACCCCTCCTTGGCCGAATCCTGGCTACGCCACTGTTCTGAGACTCTATATCAGCCACCCTGGGACCCCTAAGCCTAGCTGGGGCCCTGAGCTAATCTGAGTACCCCTGTGCTTAACTAGGGCCCCTGATCTGGTATGGGGGCCCTGAACTCTTCTAAGGTCCCTGGGCTACGCTGGAGGCCGTGAGCTTGAATGGAGCCCCCTGAGCTGGTATGACAGGGGACCCTATATCAGCCGATCTGGGCCCCTTAGCTGAGCTGGCCTGTGCTGAACAACAGCCCTGAGCTGGTCTGGGGCCCCTGAACTGTTCTAGCGTCATTGAGCTAAGCTGGGATCCGTGAGCTCGAACAAGCCCCTTGAGCTGTTTTGAGACCCTACATAAGTCGACCTGGGGACCCCCGAGCTGAACCGGGCCCCTAAGCTAATCTGGCACCCTGTGCAAATATTGGGCTCCACTGTGATGAGCTTCTAGGGGTCCTGTGCTTATGTAGGGTCCCTTGATAAGCTGGTCCCGAGGCTAGTGCACTGGTCTGGGCCCTTGAGCTGACTGATCTAGGTTCCTGAGCCATGGTCTGGACCTTGGGGCCCTTTGATATAATTTGGCGGCCCCTGGGCGGCACAGGCATAGGAACCGGGGGTCAGGGGGATACTGCCCCCTTTTGAGGTGGGCCCCCGCAACGAATATGCAAATATCAGCAAGTACGCTACCTGCAAGCCCCTAGAGGAGGAGCGTTTCGTGAAAAAACCAAGGCACCTACTACCCGAGTGTTTCCAAATGAGTCCCGAGAACTGGTCCCAATCAAACTCCATCCCATATCAATCCCAACACAAAGCATGAATCGGACACGGACCCCGCATCAGGTGCCGAGCAACAGTCGTCCCTGAGCCATCGAAAGGCGCGACGTCCTCGATGCCAGGGTTATATGGCGTCGCCAACTCTTTCCCTGTCGGGAGGGGTTTCTTGGGAGTCAAATTGGTCCTTGCGCAAGGAATCTGCCGTGCCTTAAACCCGGATTGGTCGCGTGGAAAGCAAGGTTGCTAACCACTATATCACCACGCCCACACCTCAACAGCATCACAAAGCTGGCCATCAAGTACCTACATTGCACTTGCAGTCATGCTGGAGCTCTGCATTTTAGGCATCGAAATATAGCTAGGCGTATTTATTGTGATCAGCCTTTACCTAAATCAGTCTCTAATGATGGAAAGAAGGGATCCGTAATAACCTAAATAAATGTTCCCATTTTTGTCATTAAATAAGCAAATACATATTGATTAGGCATAGCGAAGTGAGGCTATTTGGTATCAAAGCATTGTCTGTAGTTTTCTAAACAGTTTTTAATTTTGTAAATGTGATGAAAGTGCCTAAACATCTGTAAATATAAGAAACGCGCTCGTGGTAAAAAATGATTGAAATCCTCCAAAAGAGCTTAAAAATGTATTTCGTATTTGAAAAGGGTCTAGGTAAAAACCCCAAAAATGTTTTTTTGCGTTTTACTGTGATTTATTAGATCATAATAGGTACAAATCAAAAACATAGGGCAAAATTTAATTTCTCAACTTTCCATATGTTGGCATCCTAGTGTGCATGCGTGCCTTATTGACACCAAACGAGCTAATTTTTTATAATTATGGGCCCCCGTGGACTGGGGCCCCCTTGAGGTGGCCCCCTCTAAGGTTGGCCCCCCCCACTTTTCAAACCGTTCCTACGCCCCTGACGTGGCTTATGATAGCGATGGCAGACAATAGGCCTACAAAAAGTCAGTAGAGATCGTCCTCCCGTTCTGGCATATGGCTAGAATGCACACCGTCAGTGAGCGGAGCTGCCGGCATAGACTAGAAAAAGAAAAGTGGGAAGAGTAGCGGAAACTCCACAAAGCCTGAGCCAACCATGTCAGAAAAAATCTATAAAAATTTCCGCCAGTGTTGTACAATCTAAAGGACATACAACCACCAAACGTGATTGTTGAACTACAACAGAGCCACCTACTAACATCCAGTGACAAGGAAGAAGACATCGGGTTCTACGCTGACCAGCGTGGCGCCAGGGAAAGGACCATGAGCGGTAATGACAGAAAGCTCACTGGAAAGGGACGACTGTAGGACGCGTGACAGACGGCACAAACAAGAGCAGCGGAAAGTTATCCGGCTGGTACCGCGCTTGAGTATTAGGGTGACTCCTTTTGCAACTTTTGTTTGAAAACACTGCTTCCAGGGTGTTTTCTAATGTATTTTGGGGCGCTGATTCCGAATATTACCTCAGAACTGCAAATTTGTAAAATTTCGAGACCGCGCATGACGAATGAAAATTCTTACAAATACCAAATTTCGAGCATTTGACTGCGTAAGGTCAAAATCGGTCAGCAAAGCAGTGATGTTACCCATCTCGCGCTATTTCTGATAGTTTGCAGTCATTTCAGCATTAACATCCTGGGCCAAGCTCATATATACTGTGTGCGACAGGGTTTTAAATATATCTCTTTTGTTGGCAGCACCAATCGCAGCGCCACCTGTGGAAATATTGAGAAGATAGGTAATGCAATCTAACAGGCGTGGTGTCAACGAGGAAAATAGCGAGAGTAAAACTACATTTCTGTCATCGGGGTATCATTGTAACTGTATTCCAAAATTTACCACATTTGCCTCTGTGGGCAGTTGTCTATGGAATTGAATGGGCTTGTCTGAATTGCTGATCAGATTATTTCGATATTTACGGAAGCGCCAGCAACTAACAAGTGCTTGTGAAACCAAATCATTGTCATGTTTCAACTTTCGAAGCTTTCTCTTTATAGATCGACCATTGAAAGCACGTATTTCCGGTTTGAAACACCTTTCAAAAACCCTGCTGACCTTGGAAACAGAAGGGTTCGAAGACTGAATCAAGTGATAGTGCACATTAAATCGTGTCTACTCAGTATTTGATAAAGGCAAAAACATTCTCTTCAGTTCACTCCCGGAGACAACTGGATATTTCGCTTCGTATCTGCCCTGGGCAGCGTTACCCAGGATTGGCTGCCCTGCTGTTAAAGAAGTGGCCGCCCTGCCGATTCGTGCCTTCGACAGCGGAACCTGCCTCTAGCAAAGGCACGAAGGCGAAGGCACTTTTTTCCTGGACCACCTTCAGATTACTGTGCCTCAAACACCCCCGTTGCCGACTGGCCTGCTCAGCCAGGTGGAGCGGGACGAGTATCAGATCCCACTTTGGTCTGATATCTACGACGCATGGCACATACACACACATCACGTAGGTTACCAGGGTCGACAGCGACGCATTGAGGCCCAATGCTGTCTGCCACTTTGCCTGATGTTTCTTGCCATGATTTCTGTTGACCACAGTACCGACTTCATCTGGGAGTACCGCTCCAGCACAGTCGTACATCAGCTGAAAATGCGACCTAAACGTGACACGATTTTGGCAGTGTTGACAAGCCGTTATGCTTTATGACATTGAAGCATTTCACTCGCAGAAGGTGCACCTGTATATTGATAACCTTGGCTACTGGAGCTATTCAAGCTGTTGGTCCGGTAGTGATGCCGTCGAGGTGGCAGAACAGAACACAATACACCAGGTCTGCCTGGTGAAGCAGACACACCACTCATCCGAGGCTACGGCCAGGGGCCTGCTCCAACACTACCATTCATCCTACCTGCCAGGCTTTGGCATGATGCGTTCCGTCTCCGCCGACGATCACAACCCTCAATATTGGCCTCAGCTCCTGGAGGAATTCTAGGAGCTTGCGCGCGACCTCAGCACCAGTATGCTTACTTTCCCATGTTAAATTCCCGTTGTAGAAGTCGCCTGGGTGCAGATGTGCTATGCACCTTGAATATCAGACCAAAGTGGGATCTGATGCACGCCTTGCTCCATCTTTAGGGACAGTGACCTGAAGGTGGTGCAGGGAAGTGTCACCAGGAATTCCTACATGACTGCCACAAAAACCATCCCTTTGGCTGCGCCGGGTGACCCGAAGGAATCAACCATTGCAGAAGCTGTCAGTCTGATCAAGCAGGTGCGCGGACACCGCGCCGAGCAGTCCGTCCGCCGCTTCCTAACGCCAGTCATAAACCTCAGTGCGATATGCCATACCGAAATGAGCGACATTCGAGACGTTGCCACCTTAGCTGATATTGAGCCGCACCAAACTCCTGGATGCCAACCAGCTAGATGAGTGTTTGGTAACGTGGCAAAAGACTGGCGTGCCGAACAACACACAGCCCACTCAACGTGCAGTGAGATCAACGCCAGAGGCAGGTTCCGCTGTCGAAGGCACGAATCGGCAGGGCGGCCACTTCTTTAACAGCAGGGCAGCCAATTCTCGGTAGCGCTGCCCAGGGCAGATACGAAGCAAAATATCCAGTTGTCTCCGGGAGTGAACTGGAGAGAATGTTTTTGCGTTTACCAAATACTGATTCGACACCATTTAATGTGCACGATCACTTGATTCACTCTTCGAGCCCTTCGAATTCCAAGATCAGCAGGATTTTGGAAAGATGTTTCGAAGTGGAGATACGTACTTTCAATGGTCGATCTATAAAGAGAAAGCTCCATAGACAACTGCCCACGGAGGGAAATTTGGTAAATTTTGGAATACAGTTACAATGATACCCCGATGACAGAAATGTCATTTTACTCTCGCTATTTTCCTCATTAATACAACGCCTATTAGATTGCATTACCTATCTTCTCAATATTTCCACAGGCGGCGCTGCGATTGGTGCTGCCAACAAAAGAGATATATTTAAAACCCTGTCGCACACAGCATATATGAGCTTGACCCAGGATGTTAATGCTGAAATGACTGCAAACTATCAGAAATACCGTGAGATGGGTAACATTACTGCTTTGCTGACCGATTTTGGACTTACGCAGTCAAATGCTCGAAATTTGGTATTTGTGAGAATTTTCATTCGTCATGCGCGGTCTCGAAATTTTACAAATTTGCAATACTGAGGTAATTTTCGGAATAAGCGCCCCAAAATACATCAGAAAACACCCTGGGAGCAGTGTTTCCAAACAAAAGTTGCAAAAGGGGTCATCCTATTGAGTATGAATACACGACAGCAAGCTCTGCTGAAGAAGAAATATACGATGTGCAATCCGACGAGGAAGCTGTGAAGACCGAGTCTGCGACATCCATAGCCCAGCGTCACGCCAAGAACGTAGCCATTCAACTATCACGGCACATCCTTCAGATCCTTCGAGCACCTGTCGGCATAGAAGCTGGAGATCGCCTTCTCTCGAATCGGCTGGTGTGTTATGAAATAAACTGAACAGAATTTTTCCTGCATTCTTCTGGCATGGTTAGCTCCGGCCTTTTCTTAAGAGTTTCTGTCACTCTTCCCACAGTTTTTGTAGTCTATACCGGCAGCTCCGCTCGGTGACGGTGTGTATTCTAGCCATATGCCAGAACGGGAGGGCGTTTTCTACAGCCTTTTCGTAGGCCTCTTATCTATCATCGCAATCATGAACCACGTGAAAGAAATACTTTAGAATTTGTCGTGCTGTTGGAAGCTTGGCCCCTGCAATTGAGGAGGAAGGCTGGCCTACGAGATAGACGCGGGTGGTGCATTGAGTCGCTGGTAGTTTGCCTATAATTATTGACTGGCCAGGGTCATTTTCATCTGTCTCCATAAACTGCGATTGAGCTGAACAAAAATTCTAGGAGATTCTCACAGGAATAAGAAAAAGGATCTGTAGAAGGTTATTTCATTCATCAATTAGCAGCATGATCCTCCGAAGAATTGTGATACTGTAGCCCCGAGCCTGGGTAGAATATGACAGTTTTCTTGAACATTTTTGTATGTTACATATTACTTGATTATTCATACACGTTCATTTTTAATCAAAGCGTATATTATGGAAAGGTACTTAGCATTATGGTACGGTGGAATGGGGCTTATCAATGGAAAATCTCAATTCTAAAAAATAGAGCTTTTCGACATTTGCAATCACCTTCGGTTATTGAAGCAGAATCGATATTATAATTCATCTTCGGGATAAAAATATGAGCGACCAGCATTCTTTATTGGTTTAGCTTTATGAACATCCATTCTTGACACAATATTTGTGATTTTTACCAACCAAATTTTTATAACTACTCCTAACGTGACCGAAGTGTCTCACTTGCCATGGACGGTACCCACGAGAGCGTATGAACTAAAATATAGGTTGAAATAGGCATACAAATGCCTAAATTTTACTGAGATATTATAGATAACTTAATATTAAGAGTAATCTGGCTTCTAAATTCAACCAAATACATTGCAAATAAACAGGGTTTATGGCAAACTAGCAGCGGATTTCAATTTCGTGGCTCTGAACAGAAGAGCTCTCTCTGTGACTTCAAAGCAGGTTTCTTGGCCATTTTTGGCAAACTCAGATTTTGTACTTTTTATTACTGGGTGTCCTAACCAAACGGTCGCCGACGGTCTCCAACCGTCAGCGACCGTCGGCGTCAGTTGCAGAGCGGTAATTTTGGAGGTTTGGTCGACAGAGGAAATATTCAGCTTTGGTAGCAATCTGGTAGCTCAAACTGCGACGAATGTTGTTTACTAACAACCAAAACTTAGCTGGCATCAATAACTACTAAAAGAACGAATTAGGAGAAAAAGGTAATCATATCCAGTTTCCATAGACTTTTCACCATGAATTTTAATTTGAATAATTATTCTAAAACATGTATTACATTTAATGACTAAAAACAACAACAAACAACACGGATATCGGCTTCTGACGCAGACCGTCGGCGTTAAAAGTTGGACATTGTTCAACTTTTGCTGCGACGCGTTGCAACTCCGTGCGACGCGTTGCGTCAGTGCGTTTTGTGTCCTGAACGAAAATCCCGGTCTTTGCGGCAGATCGACGGCGTGCAACGCCCTGCGACGCGTTGCGTCTTGGTTAGGACACCGGGTTATTTTGGTACTATTGGATTCAGGAGGTCTCAGACAATGGGAAAAACCACCGCCACCCAAAAATTTGCATGGTCGGTGCAAAATGGGGCACCCTAATCCCCATCCCGGAAACAAAGGTGTGTTCAGAATGCTGGCAAGGGGATGTATTGTACAGAGCGCCCAGACTCCTGGGAAGGGATGTATTGTATAGAGGTGTGCTCAGACGGACAGGAAGGAGATGAGGTCAGCAAAGGCGTGCTAAGTAGACTGCTGGCAATGGATGTATTGCACTGGGTTCCCTGAATTGGCTTTGGGCCCCCTGAGAGGGAGTCACACAAGGGAAGTCGGGGCTCTTCTGCGTCATTGAGAGCATATTGCAGAGGAGCTTACTGTCTTGGTCTTGAGGCTGACACTGGTTTTGGGGCCTCCTGAGCTGGAAAGGACCCCTGAGGTGGAATTGCCAAGGATGCCCTGAGCTAGTCAACGATCTCTGAGAGGTAATATGCACCCGTGCAAACCCCTTGCTGGCAGTCTGAAAACGCCTCTGCACAGTACATCCCCAACATAGCAGTCTGCGCACGCCTCTGTAAAATACATTTCCTTCATAGCAGTCTGAGCATGCATCTGTAGAATGCATCCCCTTGCCAGCAGTCTCTTTGACAACCCTTTGCTAACTGCAGCCCCCCCTCCCTGATAACACGCCTCTGTACAATAAATCCCTTTCTCAGCACTCTGAGCACGTCTCTGGACAATACATCCCACCATGGCGGTCTGGCCACGCCTCTGTACAATACATCTCCTTGCCATCACTGCCGTCCAACGGAAGAAAAGCGTGTCACATTTGGAATCGCTTTTTCCGTTTTGCTTAACATTAGCAGAGCCCTGAAACTGAATGGAAAGACGATATAACTAAGACAATAAGGCAAGTTTGTCAAATCATTTCATAAGTAGATGTGGTTTGTCTTTCTGCATTGAATGATACGAAAATCTCAAAATCGAAAAAATGTGACACACTTTTCTTCCGTGGGACGGCAGAGCAGTCTCCTGAGCACGTCTTTGCTAACTTCACCCACCTTTCCTGGCAGTCTGAGCACGCCTCTGTACAATACATTCCCTTCATAGCAGTCTGAGCATGCCTCTGTACAATACATCCCCTTACCAACCGTCTCTTTGGCACACCTTTGCTAACTTCACCCCCCTCCCTTTCCTGGCATTCTGAGCACGCCTCTGTACAATGCGTCCTATCCCAGCATTCTGGCACTCTGAGCACGTTTCTGTACAATGCATCCCCAACATAGCAGTCGGAGCACGCCTCTGTAAAATACATACCCTTCATAGCAGGCTGAGTATGCCTCTGTACAATACATCCCCTTACTAGCTTTCTTTTTGGCACACCTTTGCTGACTTCAACCCCCCCCCCCACTTTCCTGGCACTCTGAGCACGCCTCTGTACAATACGTCCTTTCTCAGCACCCTGACACTCTGAGGACGTTTCTGTACAATACATCCCCACCATAGCAGTATGAGCACGCCTCTGTAAAACACATACCATTATCAGCATTCTGAGCACGCTTTTGAACAACGTATCCCTTTGCCAGATTTCTGAGCATGCCTCTGTACAATACATCCCCTTGCCAGAGCTGAGCACGCCTCTGCACAATGCAATCCCCTTGCCAACAGTCTCCTTAGCACAGGGGCAGACATAGACCGAGTTTTTTTTTTTGGGGAGGCAAACCCATGTCTGTCTCTCCTCCTGGGGGGCGTGCAATTTGGGTGCTCGACAGACCTAGTATAAGCTACCTCTCCAAGTACATGATCGCTCTCCTGGAGGGGGGGTGGGTGGGAGCGAATATTTTTTGCTCTACAGGCCTAGTGTAACCCTTTTTTCACAAATTTATCCGGCGTTTGGGGGCCAAAACATACGCGTCGGAAAAGGGGGCCAGGGGGCCTGGCCCCCACTTTTTGGCCAAAAATTTCCTGATCTCAGTCAAAATGAGAGACAACCGGACATTCTTATATCCAGCCGCTGCGGAATGCAGCGAGGAGCCCAAATTCGAACAGTTTTTGGTCCTGATGTTGAAAGTTTTTTGTCAGCATCAGGTTGAAGTTTGGCTGGCCCCCACTTTTTTGCCGGTGGCGACACTTATGGGCTAAAAGATAGTTTGGCCCCCCTTCAACGCTTTGGGGGAGCCACGGCCGGGATGCCCCCCTACGTCCGCCAATGCCTTGGCACGCCTTTGCTAACTTCACCCCCCCTTCCCTCCATAATAATCTAGGCACGCCTCTGAACAATGCATCCCCCGTCAGCATTCTCCCAGGCACACATTTGCTCCTGTTATAATGTTCGGGGCTTATTGACGCCCCAACTGCCAGGGTCGTATGGCGTCGCCAACTCTCCCTGTTGGAAGGGTTTCTCGGGAGCCAGCCTGCTCCTTGCTCAGGGAAGCCGCCGGGTTTTGAACCCAGGTTGGCTGCGTGGAAGCCAGCTGCGCTGACCACTCGAGTACCGCGCCCTTACGCCTTTGCTCCTGGAATGAGGATTTAATTCCATCTTGGGTTGTTGAGAAAACAAGTTTAACTCTGTCTTGCCATTCCCAGATCTTGAGATATATTGGGGAAAAAGGCCAGAGAGCGGAGATGTCTACCATATGATTACCGAAATACCTACATAAATATTTAAACGCAGAAGTACTTACCTTCAGGGCCTCTTCAAGGCTAAGTCCATGCTCTCGTGTGAAGTCCTCCACGGAAAGAAGGCGATCCTCCCAGAGCTGCCTCACAAATTGTACAAGATCTCTCATCCTGTCCTCGACAAGAGATCGCAGAAATTAAAATTAATGAAAATTAAAAAGAAACGTAACTTAAGTTCACAAATATGTAATTACATGTCGGGAACTTGCCCTCGGCCTCAGGAAAAAGAGCGGAAATCGTTAAATGATCGACACATTGCTCGGCTCACAAATCTTCGACATAGAAAACAAAAATGCTTGTGTTGTGATTCATCCGTTGCTATGCAACCAATAGTTTGTCATACTGACGCTAGGTGGTCGTAAAAGCTGCGTCTATGTACGGTATTTATGAACAATGGAAATCAATAATCGAAAAGACAGCTGTTGCATTTCTACCACCAAGTTGAAACGCCTTGGTCCCTTGGAGGCAGGGGGTAACAACGGATTTTTTCCTACTGGTGCTGAGCCTGAGGGCCCCCTACCACTGGAAGGGGCCCACCGAGGCCGGAAATAAGCTGGAATTTACGTTAAGCGATGGCTTTAAATCAAAATACCAAATAAATTATTTTAATTAAACTTTACTCTCAAGCACTCAGTGTCCTGCTGTATCAGTTTCAATAGTGGCGACAGGGGCGCAACCAGGGGGGGCACAGAGGGCACGTGCCCCCCCATCGGTACCGGAGTGGCCTTTGATCGCTAGGTGGTGTACCCCGTTTGGGCCGTGCCGCTCGAAACTTAATGTCCTACGCCGTTGAATTTAGATGCAACCAGACTGCATTTAGCGATTAAAGCTATTGTTTAACAATTTAGTGCCTTTTTGGTCAGCAAAGGCATTCTGTCGCCTTTTCAGGCACCCGGTAAGAGTATGGGCACGTAATCCGTTTCCAGCTAATGCCTCATCGTCGCCAATAGTCGTACGGGTGAAGCTAATATGGTGCCCCTTGCATAGGCGGATCCAGGATTGCCGATCGGGGGGGCACCTTCCCGGGGGCGCCATCCGGACCAGGGGGCGCCACTTATGACCGGCAAAAGCTATCAGGTGGGCGCCAAATCCTATCGGTGGGCGTTGACTTTCGCATCCTGGGGGGGGTGGGAAGCGACATTTCAGGGGGGCGCCGAGTCGACCTTTCAGGGGGCGGCGAGGGTCGATCGGGGGGCCCTTGAGCTCATCTGGTGGCCACTGAGCTGGTCTTGGCCCCTTGAGCTGATCACAGGGGCGCCGCCACGGAATTTTCGCAGGGGGGACAGACCCGGGCTGGTGCTGACCGGGGAGGCGAATTTTGAGCATATTCGGTAACTGACAGCATTAATGACCATTGACCCAAAAATTTTGGGGGACGTCCCCCCGTCCCCCCGCTTTCGGCGCCCATGGCTGATCACGTGCCCTCTAAGCTAATCTGGTGCCCCGAGTCAATCTGGTGCCCTCTCAGCAAATTATTGTGCCTCTTGAATCTGTTTAAGGCTCTATGAGTTAGCATGACGCCTCCGAGCTTGCCGGGTGGCCTAGTTGCTGTTTATCTGGCCCCCTGGCCTGATCTCATGCCTCCCGGAGTTGATATACTGTCCCCTGAGCCAATATGGTGCCTCTTGAGCTGATCAGGTGACCCCTGAACTGGTTATTGATGTCTCCTTAGATGATCTGGTGCCCCCTGAGCTGGTCTGGTGCACACTGAGCTGATCTTATGTTCCCTGAATTTATATACGCCCTTGCTCTGGTCTGGGGGCTAGGAACTGATCTGACGCCACCGGGCTGATCAATCTGGTGCCCCCTGAGCTAAATTAATACCCTCTAAGTCCATCTGGTGGGTGTCTTCTGAGCCATCATTGTGCCTGCTGAGCCCATGTCATGCCCTCTGAGCTAGTCTGGTGCCCCTTGAGCTAGTTTGTTGCACCCTGAGCCTATTTGGTACCCTTTAAGGTGATCTGGGCCTCCTGAGATGATAAAGCAATTTCCTTAGCAGCTTTGGGGCCCTGAGCTGAGCTGGGCCCACTGAGGCTGATGAGGGCCCCTGAGCTGATATTGGGCTCCTGAACTGATTAAGTGCATCCTGACTTGATCTGGTACCCCCGAGCTGGTCGGGGAAGACTGAGCATTCCCTTGTCCTTTGAGCTGATATGGTGCTCCCTGAGCTGATCTAGACCCCCGCTCTGATCTGGGGACTAGAAACATATCTGGGCCCCCGAGCTGATATATTGCTCCCTGAGCTAAACTAATGCCTCTGAGTTGATCTGGTGCCTCCTGAGTCATCATTGTGCCTCCTGAGCCCATTTGATTCCCTCTGAGCTAGTCTGGTGCCCCTTAAGGTAATATGGGGCCCTTGAAGCTGACCTGGGCCTGCTGGGTTGATTACGTGATTTCCTGAGCAGCTCTAAGGCCCTGAGCTGAGCTGGGCCCACAGAGGTTGATGAGGGCCCCTGAGATGGTATGGGGCTCCTGAGCTGATGAAGTGCCTCCTGACTTGATCTGGTACCCCCGAGCTGATCTGGGCCCCGAGATGGTCGGGGACCACTGATCTGATTCCTTGTCCCCGAAGCTGATATGGTGCCTTATGGGCCGATCTGGTGTCCCCTGAGCAGCTCTGGGACTCCTGAACTGATTGGGCCCCGAGCTGGTGAGGGAGTCTTGAGCTGATTTAGTGCCCCTGATTTGATTTTGTCCTCTTACCTGAATTGAGGCCCCTGAACTGATCTTGGGCCCAAGAGCTGATCTGGGACCCGAAAGTTGATCAGGAGTCCAAGAGCGGATCTGGGTTGTGGGGGTGTCCTGAGCTGGTATGGGCCCTCGGGATAGCCTGAGCTGGTCTGGGCGCTGAGCTTGTAAGAGCCCCTTCAGTTGCCCTGAGGCCCTCTGAGGTGATCTGGCGCCTTAAATTGTTCTGGAGCTCCTTGAGATGGTTCAAGGCCATATGAGCCTATCTGGGGTCACTGAGCTAGTCTAGTCCCTGGGTGAAGCATGAGCTGCTCTGGGGGCCCTGATCTAAATCAGGGGCCCCCTGAGTTAGTCTTGAATCGACAGAGAATAAGAACAAAAGGCCAATTCCCATAATCTCGGGGCGGGGTCACTGAGCTAGTCTAGTCCCTGGAGGCACAACTGGGGGGATGGAGGAAGCTGCTCTGGAGCGCTCTGATCCACACTAGGGGACCCCCAGAGCTGGTCTTGAATAGACGGGGAATAATATAACACAATGGAAACTCCCTTATAAAATGGAGCTAACAAGGAATGAGGCATCGCTAAAACGGCCTGTGATGCCTTGGCACCCCTGGTTATACAAATTGTTTATTATACTGGTGGATTCTGGGGAGGGATTATAAAAAGGCATGTGCCCCTGAGCTTAGAGCTCAACCCCTAAACCAGAATTTCTACTAATTAATTTAAATGAATAACTAGTTTTCACAATTTTCAGTCATTCGCACCATCCCCGTCCAAGCCACCGGCCTGTTCACCTTTTTCTTTACGCTTAACTGGGACCGATCCTTGAAAATATGGAACTTTATAAACGTGTTCAAAAAGTATCTCCCAAATTATTCCGGCAGCAAAAATGTTATTATTCCAGAGACACTATGTCACTCCTCCTCCCATGGCCATCGTGGGAGGCGAGGAACTTCATCCGCTTTCAACCAGGGCTCACTCGTCACGACAAAACCAGTGGGCATAACAAATGAATTTTTGACGCCAATATGTCTTAAGCATCCACATGGTGACAAATATCACAGGCTGCGCTGACTACTTGCTTGAGTTGGCTGATTTGTCCTTAAATTTATCCAAAACAGTCGTGTTTTGGCTACCTCCATGACATTTCGGTGATACTTCTTCTTTTTCTCGGTTTTAACCGGATTTCCCTTCTCCGTCAATGCTTGATTTGCATTTTTCTTGAACCATAGGTGCCCAAAAATGATATAAACAAATATATAGTAAGTTTTTTAGGTTACGTTAAAAAGTTCCCTTTTCTCCCGAGGTGCCCCTCAAAGTTGGTGTACCCCTATACCGAAGCTCTGGCTGCGCCCCTGAGTGGCGACCATAGGCGGAGCCAGGATTGCCAATGGGGAGGAGGGCGCCACTTGGCCGGCAAACCTATCAGGTGGGCGCACAGGCGCGGACGCAGACCCGAGTTTTGGGGGCCAAACCCATGTCTGTCTCTCTTCCTGGGGGACGTGAAATTTGGATGCTCGGCAGACCTAATATAAGCTACCTCTCTAAGTACACGATTGCTCTCCTGTAGGGAGAGAATATTTTTGCTCGGCAGACCTAGTGCAAACACCTTTTTCACACATTTTTCCGGCCTTTGGGGGCCAAAAGATAGTTTGGCCCCCTCCAGCGCTTTGGGGGAGCCATGGCTGGAATATCCCCTCCCCCTACGTCTGCCAATGGGTGAGCGCAAAATCCTTTCAGTGGGTGCCGATTTTTGCATCCTGGGGGGAAGCGACAATTCAGAGGGGGGCATCGATCCTTTCAGAGGAGGAGTTGTGACCATTTCAGGGCGTCGAGGGTCGATGGGGGATCACCTGCCCTCATTGCCCCCTGGATCCGCCTATGGTGACGATTCTGGCCAGGGACATTGGAACTATGTTCAAGTTGGGGGGGCCGGTGGCGGATCCAGGGGGGGCAAAAAGGCAATTGCCCCCCAAACGGAAAAGCTCGGGGCTAAACTATGTTTTTGCCCCCCCCAAAGCGATCGACCTCCTTTTTCCCCGACTCCTTTTTAGCTTGTAAGCAAGATTTTGATGCTTCAACTCTCAACTTCAAACAGAATTAGTGAAGTTCAGTGTAAATATTGGGGCTTGAATAGGAAAACAGTATGTTGAGCCCATATTTGTCATCCCGTTGCGTTTTTTTTTTTTGCTTTTTGCCTCCAGTTCCGAAAATCCTATCGAAAATGCATATTGTTGCGCAATTTTTCATTGCGTGACGTTTTTTTTTTTGCTTTTCGACTTTGGTTTGCCCCTCCCAAACCAACCGGCTAGATCCGCCACTGGGGGGAGGCGAATCCTGATCCTAGGTTGGGGTACTCATATCGGTGAGTAAAAAAGCTGAGCGGTGGATCTAACGCTAAGGATCTAACTGGTGTGGTGAATCAATTGCTCAGTTTCAGAGAAAGAGAGAGAGAGAGAGGAGGAGGTACCTTGCGAGCGAACAAAAAAAACGCTAGGGGAGTATTTTTCTGACAGACACGTCCTCGGTCCCCCAATAGATCATTTATGAATCATTAGATTGCTTTGGGGAGAAAAGGGTTTGGTCCATCTATTTATTTTTGGTGGGTATGACCGGACTGCCTTCTGGATCTGCTTCTGGGCAGAGGTTGCGATTATGATTTCCTCGCACCGTGGTGATTTCCACCCTCCCCGAAATCTGTCAGTTTCATAATGCATAACAGTTAACTTACACTTAGCAAGGGATAGGTATGTACATACACTGTAACGTCAGCACCGCTCTCATGGGTAATATGTCCATTGTTTGTGTGACCTCGACCATCGGATTTTTTCTGAGAACACTCGGTGCCCGGTCTTAGAAGCACATTTTGATGTTTTATTCCAACCAATCGTAGAATTTCCCCAAAATTTCTCCTTTCATCGCAATAAAGGGACCATGACCCTGACATGGCACTAGTTCATCGATATAAAACCCGTTAACACAAACTGCCTTATCTGATTACCTTAAAATTAAATATGAATTGCGGGTCACCTACTAAAGCATTTTCTGACTGCACACTGGTCAATCAGGTGAGACCAGTCTAACCTTGTCTAGTGACCTGACCAAAGATGACCTAAACCTATTCGTAAAGCTACCTGTACCTGTAGCTGCTTAGACCTAGCTGTAAAGATCAGTAAAACTGCGAGATTAATCCGGAATAAATTGTGCCAAGTACGAAAACTGTGCTTCACCCTTTTTCGACTAGGTGTCCCTTTCCATCTTTAGCTGCCATACTGTCAATGGTTTGGCGCCCCTGTCCGACAGTCGGGCGCTCTGTTACAGTGCTCGAGCGCTCGATTTGAGCATGGACCGCCTTTAACCACATTAAGGCTTAGTGTTCCATCGCTGCAACTGGGTGCATTTTTCAGTCTGTGCGCCTCAGTTCCGGGAACACTGCCCTCACCAACCATCAGTCCTCCCCGCTCAGCACATGAGCGCCTGTTCCTGATAACTGGGCACCTTATTTCAGTGTTTGAGCGCCTTAGTTAAGCATGTTTGTTCTACGGCTATTTTAGGCGCCTCCTTACGCCCGCTGCCGGGGATCCTTGTAATCTTCCTGCCGGGCCCGCTGCCGGGGACCCGTCTAATCTTCCTGCCGGGCCCACTGCCGGGGCCCGTGTAATTTTCCTGCCGGGCCCGCTGCCGGGGATCCGTGTAATCTTCCTGCCGGGCCCGCTGCCGGGGATCCGTGTAAGCTTCCTGCCGGGCCCACTGCCGGGGGCCCGTGTAATTTTCCTGCCGGGCCCGCTGCCGGGGATCCGTGTAATCTTCCTGCAGGGCCCGCTGTCGGGGATCCGTGTAATCTTCCTGCCGGGCCCACTGCCGGGGGCCCGTGTAATCTTCCTGCCGGGCCCGCTGCCGGGGATCCGTGTAATCTTCCTGCAGGGCCCGCTGCCGGGGATCCGTGTAATCTTCCTGCCGGGCCCACTGCCGGGGACCCGTGTAATCTTCCTGCCGGGCCCACTGCCGGGGCCCGTGTAATTTTCCTGCCGGGCCCGCTGCCGGGGATCCGTGTAATCTTCCTGCAGGGCCCGCTGCCGGGGATCCGTGTAATCTTCCTGCCGGGCCCACTGCCGGGGGCCCGTGTAATCTTCCTGCCGGGCCCGCTGCCGGGGACCCGTGTAATCTTCCTGCCGGGCCCGCTGCCGGGGGCCCGTGTAATCTTCCTGCCGGGCCCACTGCCGGGGGCCCGCGTAATCTTCCTGCCGGGCCCGCTGCCGGGGATCCGTGTAATCTTCCTGCAGGGCCCGCTGCCGGGGATCCGTGTAATCTTCCTGCCGGGCCCACTGCCGGGGGCCCGTGTAATCTTCCTGCCGGGCCCGCTGCCGGGGACCCGTGTAATCTTCCTGCCGGACCCACTGCCGGGGGCCCGTGTAATCTTCCTGCCGGGCCCATGCCGGGGATCCGTGTAATCTTCCTGCTGGGCCCACTGCCGGGGACCCGTGTAATCTTCCTGCTGGGCCCGCTGCCGGGGATCCGTGTAATCTTCCTGCCGGGCCCGCTGCCGAGGACCCGTCTCGCCCAAGGAGGGGAGGGGGGGGGCGATCGCACCCATTGCTTCCTTGGCTTGTTGGCAAGCTATATCGATCTCAATTCCAATCCCACTATCAAGGAGTCACACTCTTATTTACAGGCTCGTAAGGCGGACCCCCGAGCCACCTTCGCTCTGCTGGGGGGTTTCAAATACCCCCTTGAACTCAGCTCCTATGCGGGATAGTGAAAAAAAACACAAAAATGCTGGATAGTCCATAAAAATTTATGAAGAAACTAGATTGGTCACTTTTTGGCTCAGGTCAATATTGAGGTCGTGACAGGTCAAATAAGCTGGCATGTTAGAGAAGAGCTCCCGGGCTCTAGCGTTTGACAGCATGGAGTTATAATCATTTTATAAGCACCATTCGTTTTCACTCATTACAGCAAATCGAATGATGTATTATATGGCTATACTAGGTCAAAAAATAAAAATGGCCTGACCTCAGGTCAGGTCAAGGTCTCTTTTTCAACCTAGTATAGTCAACGTGCAAATCAATCGACTTGAAATAGCAATCCAAACGTAATGGTATCAAAATAAAAGCTTTATCATCATTTCCTACAAAATTATTGACCCAAGTCGGAACACCAAGTCGGCTCAAGTAGCCCAGATGACCTCCCACAGGTCACAGGTCAAAAATTGCAACATGAACCTTGGAATTTTCCCCAGGATACCACGATTTTGAGAATATGAAGATATTCTTAGCTGTATCTACACAAATAAGGCCCAATTCCTGTTTTCCCCATGCATTTTCAATGGAGAAGTCATGATCTATATCTAACCCAAGGTCATCAATATGAAAAATTCGGGTATACATTTTGTAGTAATTAGTGGGTTCATTATGCGGCATAAGTTTCAATTCGAAAGATTCACCCTTTTCTTATTTATGCCACCTTAAATATTTTTGGAGCTGAGGTCACTTGACCTGCACTTTTGACCTGACCTCAGATGACCCAGCCTTAAATTTTTGTCGGAAAGCTGCAAAATGGATCAAGGAAAAGGTGCGCCAAGCACGGCGGGGCTTCGCACCACTGTTTTTTCGTGTCGGTGGAAAACCTCGAGAGGGCATTCAAACTGCCCCTCCCACCGGGGCGAGGGTTAAGATAACCGTAGACAATGAGCTCATTGTGTAAAAACCCAAATTGTGCGTTCCCGAGGATAGTCTGTTTTTTCTCAATATCTGAGTGTGTGTATTGGGGTTGTAGGACACTTTCAGCTTCTTGGCCATTTCGAGCCCCTCACTATCTAATAAAATATCTACATGTGAGTATCCATTCAGCTCCTGCATAATATTTGTCCTTATATATCATTTATATAAATTATATATATATATATATATATATATATATATATATATATATATATATCTATCTATATATATGGTGTATGAATAACTCAACATTTTTGTTGACACATATAGTTGCATGATGCCGATGTTGTTGTTTTCCACTCAAACTATCAGCCAGTAGGTAATAATTAATTCTGTAGCGACTACCAACGGCGGCGCTGAAACAGGCCCAGGCGACGCTGCGTGCGAGCAGGCCTGTCGACCAAACATGGCCTGCTGGCTGGTCCGGTTGCCAGGGCGACGGCAGCCTGTGAAGGCCCAGGGGAGCCGGCTGGTCCGACAGCAGAGCCGCCGAGTGAGTCCGGCAGCCAGGCCAGCGCCGCCGCCGCCGTACTCTGAGGTGAGACAGCTGCAGCTGGACGGCCTGCTGTCTGGCCGCTGTCACAACACGCGCCAAACACATTACTAATTAACGGCCAGTTGAACCCGTTCCTTCCTGATTTGCACCATCCCGACGGGTATAACGGAGGAGGGGGCGAATGGTAGGCTTGTGTCGCATAGAAGGCTGAGTGTGCACCATCCCGACGGGTATAACGGAGGAGGGGGCGAGTGGTAGGCTTGTGTCTTGCATAGAAAGCTGAGTGTGCACGATCCCGACGGGTATAACGGAGGAGGGGGCGAGTGGTAGGCTTGTGTCTTGCATAGAAAGCTGAGTGTGCACGATCCCGACGGGTATAACGGAGGAGGGGGCGAGTGGTAGGCTTGTGTCTCGACATAGAAGGCTGAGTGTGCACCATCCCGACGGGCATAACGGAGGAGGGGGCGAGTGGTAGGCTTGTGTCTTGCATAGAAAGCTGAGTGTGCACGATCCCGACGGGTATAACGGAGGAGGGGGCGAGTGGTAGGCTTGTGTCACATAGAAGGCTGAGTGTGCACCATCCCGACGGGTATAACGGAGGAGGGGGCGAGTGGTAGGCTTGTGTCTCGCATAGAAGCCTGAGTGTGCACCATCCCGGGGGTATAACGGAGGAGGGGGCGAGTGGTAGGCTTGTGTCTCGCATAGAAGGCTGAGTGTGCACCATCCCGAGGGGTACAACGGAGGAGGGGGCGAGTGGTAGGCTTGTGTCACGATAGAAGGCTGAGTGTGCACGATCCCGACGGGTATAACGGAGGAGGGGGCGAGTGGTAGGCTTGTGTCTCGCATAGAAGGCTGAGTGTGCACTAGTAGCTACCGGCATGGACACAGCTTTTTAACCTTTTCTCATAGGTTCTAGTTGACTTGATGTTCACCTTTTTTACAGATAACAGAGTTAAATGAATATGACACCTTCATAACAGTTGAACTGAGCTATTAGTCACAAAGAACGTGTCGTAAAAAACCCAGACTTTGTTTTTTCTTGCCTCAGAAATTACTTATTGCAAAAAAACATCACGTTGTAAGCCCATTACCTACTACTTCAGGTGACCAGTACGATACGATAGGTGGCCAGTAAGTAAGTCAACTACAGTCAGGCAGGGCAGACCAGAAGGGCAGCATGTCGAGCAGTCAGCTACAGTCAGACAGGGCAGATCAGAAGGGCAGCCTGTCGGGTAGTCAGCTACAGTCAGGCAGGGCAGATCAGAAGGGCAGCCTGTCGGGCAGTCAGCTACAGTCAGACAGGGCAGACCAGAAGGGCAGCCTGTTGGGCAGTTAGATACAGACTGACAACTACGCCGGTGAGAGTGGGCTTTAAAACGTGGCATGTATTTGGGAACTGACGAGTGAAGAGAATTGTCGCGGCAGGTCATAGAGCTTGGATTTAGGGTAGCTTATATCTGCAGTATTGGAAAAAATCACTGATGAGGACTGGGCTGCTCAGTGGTGGGTACGGCATGAGGACTGGGGGCAAAATGTCTACCAGTTAGTAGCTTAACACGCGCCCCGCTGGGGTCCCTTGAATGACGCGCCCCGCTGGTGGGGGGCGTTTTTGGCCCCCCTCCGTATCTTGTTCCCCACGAAAGCTAAAGGAAAATTACGGGCGGCGTTCGAAAACTCTTGACAAGACGAAGAGATTTTATACGAACAATTTTTATGTCAGGTCAATATTGAGGTCAGCATAGGTCAAAGAAGGCTCCATAGGCTTACAACAGAGCAGTGTACGTTTCCCTCTGTAGATCTGCCCTCAGGGGAGCTAGAGCAAATCTTTATGCAGCATTGGATTCCTCTTATTACGGCGAATCGAATGATGTATAATATGACCTTGCTAGGTCAAAAGTCAAAATTACCTGACCTCGACCTAGGTCAGGGTCACATAGTGACCTGGTAGGGTCATGTTGCATATCAATCGACTCCCCGTGACAATATAAGCACAATGCAAGCAAAATGGGAGTTTTATCTCAATTCAGTGAGAAGTTATTGGCAAAACAATCACTCTCTGCTCCCGTGACCTGATATGACCTTTGAGAGGTCAGATACTCAAAAACTAGACTTTAAGGTCAAGATCGTGGTAAGAATAGACGGTTTACGGATTTTCAGCTTTATCTATCCAGTATTTACTGAAAAAGAGCCTATTCTATTTTCACCGTAGACTTATAATGGGGTGACGAAAAAAATGGACCCCACCTTAGGTCAAGAATATCAAAATTCCAAGATATATTGTAGATATATTGATCATATTGTGGAAGTTTCAAACTGATCGGTTTGCTAATGTTCCCTGGGCGCTCCTTCAAACTCGTAATTTTAGGTTTTGAGGTCGGGTCACTTGACCCTGAATAGCTCCTTGACCTGACATGAACTTATTTAAGAAATTTGTTCAGATGTGTAAAATTGATCAGGGATAAAGTACTGCAAGTTTCGTTGTTCTGCGTCTCTTCGTTTTTAGGCTATCAGGGGAAAACCAGGAGGGGGCGAATTTCGCCCCCCAGCGGGGCGCGTGTTAATGCATGTTCTGACTCCATCCAAAATATATATACACGCAAGCTCCCTCTAAATGCACGTGCTGTCTCCGCCAATGGAGAGTTCTTGGAGAAATGTCAAACCTGACATTTCCAGTATATTTTATCCATGGCCAGTTCAGTTAAAATTATATTGTAAAGGTACTACGCTCTCTTCAAGGTAACAGGAGCACCTGCTATGGGATTTCATGAGAGATCTGGCTGGTGCAGAAACTACGTTTCCTAGTCTAGTGGCGCGAGCGACCTATTTCTCTAGTATCATGGGCAAAATAGGCAAATATATTTGCGCTACACAATGCAGTGAAAATTTGTGTTTTTTCTTGCTAAAGGATTGATTTCGCTGAGTACCACCTGTTTGTTTGAGGGTTGCTTTGGCCGAATTTCATAAACAAATGATCTAACTTTGTGCTACCATTTGGAGAGTCGGCCGGTGTGTCCGCCCACCCGCTGATGCGCCACCCAGTTGCTGCGCTGCCTGTCGCCGCCGCTGCCGCGCCGCCCCCACCGAGGCTCCTTAGACTGCCGCCTTATCGCATACGGGATCACGCTGAGCTACTGGGTCTCGACCTGTCTCAATGCTTGAATTTACATATCACATCCAGGAAAATAAGTAAACATCAATGGTGGTACTTTGGCATCATGCTTAGAGTAAGACTTTGGTTGTTCAAAACAGGCATAGAACCCAATCCTGGTCCGTACTTCTGCGACGATAACATTAGAATTCGCAACGTAAATATAAATAGTGTCACGGCTGAAAACAGAATTCAAGAGTTGGAACAATTTGTTAAGCATAATAACATTGGTATTTTGGGACTAGTCGAAACAAAATTGGATAGCTCTATTGACCCGTGCTTGTATAGCATACCAGGTTTTCATCCCCCAATTGCTAGACATAGGAATAGGAAAGGCAGTGGAGTCGCATTATATTTTGATTCATCATTAGCAATTACACGATTGGAATGCTTAGAAATAGGGGAAAACGAGTGGGTCTGGGTGAGGTTAAATTTAAAGACAATTTCATTATTGTATGCTGTACGTATTTACCTCCAAACACAGATTCTAACCGGAAAGGTATTTTTCTCGAAAACTTAACAGATAGTGTCAATCTAGCTAAGACATATAATCCAACCAACAAACCAACATATTATTATTCGGAGACTATAACTCAGGAAACAACTATCTAACAGACCCATCTATCAATCACACCTGTTACTTCATTTGAACACCTCCTGAAAATAGAAGCTGACTCTCTCGAACTTTCCCAATTGATTGTCAAACCAACTAGGATAAAAGAAAATGTTCAAAATTTGCGTGATCTCTTCTTTTTATTAAATGAAGAATTAATCTTGGACAGTGGAGTTATGTCTTATTTTTCAAACCTGGACCATTTTCCAATTTACGTAACCTTAAAAACAAAGTTTTCACCAGGCCTTGAAATCCATAAAGTCATTTGGGACTATCACAGGACAAACGTGGATCAATTAACAAACCTTCTTGCGACGACAGACTGGCAGAACATCATTGACAATGACCTAAACACAGCAGTCGAATTATTCACCCAAACACTCTTAGACGCCGCGAAAGCAACCATTCCGACCAGTCATTAACTTTCGACCCTAGGACAAACCATGGATCAACAGGCATTTGCAACTAATGATGAGAAAACGCGACCGACTTTTCAAAGAGTCCAAACAAGCCCAGAACAAACATTAAGACAAAAATCATCCTAACGTCAAGCATGCTTGGGAAAAGTGGCGAAACTTCAGAAATCAGTTACCCAACGAAACCCTAAGACAACAAGGTAAAAAACAATTACCTACCAATTACTTGGCCAGCTGACGGCCAGCTGGTCGGGTCACAAAGGAAGTGCTCCGTAGTTCGTCCCTTCAAAAAAGTGTTTCTTGTGCTCGTTACCAAAACAACTCACACTACTTGGAAGTTAAGGTCAACTTTTACCCGGAGCCAAGGTGAGAAGTCCGTGGACAACACAGAAGTTGAGATATTAGCAGAGTAAGATAGGGTGGTTCCTAGAATTAATCCATTAGATTTGTAAAATACGTGTGGCTAAACTGGCGCATCAAGACCAACTGACGAAGTGGACCAAGTCAGAAATTTTCCTCGGAAAACGTGACCTTGTGTTCTGGCCACCACCAAGTTAACAACAAAGTATCGCGAAAAAAAGACCACCACCATTCTAAAGAAAGGAAAATGTTACGGTTCAATATGTGCTTGTTTTTAATTGTATTTTTTACCGTATTTCGGAAGACTTTCATCACTGCCGTCCATCAACCAGTGATTAAATGTGAACTAGGCTCACTTGAATTCGGAAAGAAAGAAATACTAAGAACATTTGGAACAAACTATTGTATGTTAACTGAAACCATTAAGAACATCCAGTGGAAAACGCACCGATTCAAACAGGTTAAGATCGATCTCGTCATCGCTCTGTTGACACAATCTTATGCACCTGAGCCGAACCCAGGCCCGTCAAGTCTGCAAGAAGTGGCCATGTTAGCGAACTCTCAATCAGTACAGTTGTGCGGGACATGCGACAACAGTATGCGATGGGATGCTAGCATAAAACCAGACATTATCGTTGCCACTGAGACCTGGCTCGACCCATCGCAGTCAGATGCTGAAATACTTCCTGACAGTAATTCAAAGTCATTCAAAGTGTACCGTAAGGACAGAAATCGGCATGGCGGCGGAGTGCTGATCGCAGTGAATAACGCGTTTGACAGTTTTGAAGTCACCGAGTGGCAAGTAAACTGTGAGCTGATATTGGTCAAAGTAAAAGTAAATTAAAGGGAGGAAGACTTTATATATTTTTTTCGTATTATAGGCCGAATGTAAGTGATGAAGACAGTTTAAGACAGTTCAGCGAATCAATAACTCGAGCAGCTACTGTGCCAAACGCCCACCTATTGATTAGTGGCGATTTCAACTTTCCGAGCTGGGATTGGAAAATGATGTCACTAAAGCCTAACCCGGTTTACCCAAGACTACACAACGATTTTGTCGACATCCTTTGTGATCATGGTTTAGAGCAGCTGGTTACCTCTCCAACACGTGCAAACAACACACTAGATCTGGTGATAACCAACAGTCCTCATCTTGTCCCAAGAGTTGAGGTACTTCCAGGTCTCTCTGATCACGACGCTGTGTACTGTGAATTTAGCCTTTACGCACAGGAACACAAACAGACACCCAGACTTGTTCCATTGTACAATAAGGCAAATTGGCAGGGGCTGAAGGAGGTATGTATTGACCTTCTCGTCAGAATGGGTCCGTTGAACCGCACGGCCACTGCTGATGAGCTGTGGAACATGTTTAAGGACACCATCTCAGATGCCCTATCCAGGTTTATACCACATAAGACGCGCTCTTAAGAGAACAAGCCTTGGATACCCAGAGAACTTCGCCAGCTAATAAACAGGAAAAACCGGCTTTTCAAAAAGATGCGAAAAAGGGGAACTGAAGAGCTCAAAAAGCAGTATCAGCAGCTTCGAAGAGAAGTTCAGCGGAAGCTGAGGCGAGCTTATTGGCAGTATCTCAACTCTATTTTTGAAGGTGATGAGTCGGCACAATCGACCAAAGACAAAAGATTTTGGACTTATATTAAGCATATGAAGTCATCGAACATCGGAGTTGCACCACTGAAAGACGGTGAACGCTTAGTATCAAACCCGGAACAACAGGCGGAGATACTCAACAGACAATTCAAATCTGTTTTTGGTGAGGGCAAAACTTACAGCTACGAGGAATTTCAACGCAAGTGCGGCATGCCTCCGAACACCTTCCCAGTTGTTGATGGAGTGATTATAACCGAGCACGGAGTTAGAAAGCTTCTGTCCAACCTGAACCCAAGGAAAGCAGCCGGGCCTGATGGCCTGAGCACCCGTGTCTTGAAAGAACTCGCACATGAAGCGGCCCCTATACTCACGATGATTTACCAAACATCGCTTGACTCCAGTCTAGTCCCGATAGACTGGAAGGACGCCCTTGTGACACCAGTGTTTAAGAAAGGGCAGACACACGACCCAGCCAACTACCGCCCAGTTTCCCTCACCAGTGTGTGCTGCAAGGTAATGGAGCACATTCTGACCAGTACAATAATGACACACCTGGAATTTAACAGCATCATGAATAACAGCCAGCATGGATTCCGAAAAAAGAGGTCATGTGAGACACAGCTTTTGGAATTAGTAGAAGAGCTAAATGAAAACCTAGCCAGTGGCTTTCAAACTGACGTCCTGGTCATGGATTTTGCTAAGGCGTTTGACAAAGTAAACCATAGCCTACTTATTCACAAGCTCAGCCAGTATGGCATTAAAGGAAGGATTAACAACTGGATATCCGACTTCCTGAAGGATAGAAGACAGGCAGTGGTGGTTAACGGAAGCAAGTCCGAGTTCATCCCGGTCACATCCGGAGTCCCACAGGGCAGTGTCCTCGGCCCCTGTCTCTTCCTCGTGTACATAAATGCCCTTCCGGACACCCTAGCAGCACGCACGCGGTTGTTTGCTGATGATACTGCAGCCTACAACGTAGTTTCCAACACTGCAGACCAGCTCAGCCTACAAAAAGACTTGGACAAGCTTGCTCGCTGGGAGGAGAAGTGGGATATGCAGTTTCATCCGAAGAAATGTACCTCACTTCCAATCACCCGCAGCAGAGAACCAATGCAGTACCAATACGTCTTACATGGGCACAATCTAGAAACAGTCAGCTACGTCAAGTACCTGGGCGTCACACTCAGCAAGGACCTAACCTGGAAACTGCACATCGAGAATTTTTGCTCAAAAGCTAACAAGACATTAGGTTTTCTGAGGAGGAATTTGAAAATCAGCTCACGAAAGGTAAAGGAAACCGCATACAAAGCATATGTGCGCCCTTGCTTTGGGATCCTCATCATCAAAATGATATCAACAGAATCCAAGCAATTCAACGCAGAGCTGCGCGGTTCGTGATGAGGGACTACAAACGCACCTCTAGTGTCTCAGTCATGCTAAGTCAGCTTAAATGGCCACTGCTTGAGCAGCGACGGAAGGCGGCACGCCTAACAATGCTTCGAAAGATCGCCAATGGCAACGTAGAAGCAGATGAGCTAAGAGAAAAGCTAACACCGCTCCCTGAGCGGGCAAGGCGAGGGCACCACCAGCAGTTTGTCATGCCGCAGTGCAGGACCGATTACCGTCTGCACTCATTCCTTCCAAAGACCATCAGGGACTGGAATCTACTGCCAGAAGAATCTTTGGATCGTGATTCTTTGATTTCTCTCTTGTAACTCTTGTGATTATTGTTTGTTCTTTTGGCTTTGCGAGACACGAGCTACAGCACTTCAATTGATAAAATAATCAACTCGATGATTGTGGTCAATACACGGTAGAAGTAGAAGTACCTTTCATCAAAATCAGCTCTCCTTTTGCAATATATGCATGACCCCTACAAGTATCATTCGACGTTGAGAGAAATGACGGGCCGTACAAAAGACAAAAGCATACCCCCTTTGACCACGTCCGATGACAGTTATAAACGGCGATTCAGAAAAAGCGAATGTTTTGAGCGCGTTGTTTGCATCCCAATCTCAGCTTGATATGGAGGAACACCAGATAATGGAAACCGAGCCGTTACGGACAGCCAACCCCTAATTAAACAGTTTTGAATTCACTGAGCGAGAGGTGTTGAGCGAACTTAAACTAAAGCTCCACAAATCAACCGGTCCAGATGAATTACCAACAAAGTACTTGAAAATGATTGCCTTGCTAATAGCAGAACCACTTTCAAAACTCTTTAACCTATCGTTACGTACCGGTGTATTCCCGTCTTCCTGGAAGCAAGCAAATATAAAATCAGCATTTAAAAACAAAGGTTCGGCTTCAGATGTATCGTGCTATAGACCAACCAGCTTACTCTGTGTCTTGTCGAAAGTGTTCGAAAAGCTAGTGTTTCGTAAAATTTATAGTCATATAACTGACAACGACCTATTGACAGAATGTCAAAGTGGGTACAGACCGGGACAAAGCACTCAATTACAACTCTTCTATTTATCTCACAAATTGTACGACACGCTCGACAAGGGACAGGACTATACAGCAATCTATTTGGACATATCTCACTACTTCGACAAAATTGGGCATAAAGGACTAATTGAAAAATGTAAATTTGAATTTGGACTAACTTCACTCACTCACTGACTGGCTTAAATCCCAGCTCAGTGACAGAAGACAACGAACCTGTGTTCAAAATAACATTTCTTCCACCCTCTCCCTAAGCGCTGGCTGCCCTCAGGGCTCAGTTCTTGGCCCCCTGCTGGCACTCTTCTATCTCAACTCTATTTCCCAACAGACGACGCATGAAATTCTTTCTTTGCTGACGACACATCGATATATGCCCAGCACACGACAGACACACTTCAGACTGTTCAAACTTCCCTTCGGGACGATTTAGATAGGATCAACGCATACGGTGAAAAGTGGCTCACAACATTTAATGCGACAAAAACTACACAGCAAACGTTTTCTTTAAAAAAGGGAGCAATCAAACCAAAATTAAGATTCGGGGAACAAATTATACCCATTTTTGAAAGCCATTAGCACCTAGGGGTAACTATTTCTCAGGATCTGTATTTCAAGGAACACATAATCAAGTAATAAAGAGAGCCAACAATGCGCTAAGTCCGGTCTACCCACTGGCCCATATTCTTTCCAGGTCACTCTAAATAAAATATATATATGACTTACGTAAGACCTCATTTTGACTACTGCGACGTTATTTACGATGGACATTTGACTCTCAGAGATAAGCTAAGACTCGAGCGCGTACAGAACAGGGCAGCAAGACTGGTGACAGGGACTCTGTTTAGGACATCGAGTGACAAGTTAATGACAGACCTAGGGTGGGAAACTTTAGAGACACTTAGAAAAATACATAAACTCCATTTTCTTTACAACACATTGCATAAACCTAACGTTTCATCTTTTATTCCTAACCTAGTACCGAGTAATCGAGCCAATACAGCCGCTAGAACCCTAAGACAAGCCGATAGACTCACCCAAATTCCCCACAACACAATCCGCTTCAAAAATTCATTCCTAATTAACACTATTGATAGCTGGAACCAACTACCTTTTGAACGTGCGCAACGCGCCATGTACTAAAACATTTAAGAAAAAAATTAATGAACTGTTTAATGTCAGATCTCCCCTTTGTACTACTTATTAGGCGCTAAAAAGGAAAATTATACGTTAACCAGGCCAAGAGTAAACATGAGCAAACTAAATTCACACCAGTTTTCAATACAATTCGTCCCATCTCCAAGCTGTGCATGTGGAAGCCTCAGGGAATGTACTGCTCATTACATACTCCACTGTCCAAGATGCAATAACGAAAAGCCGACTTTATTAGGGGACTTATCGCAAATCACAAACGAAAACGTGTCTTTGTGGAATACCTCTGAAAAACTTAAATTGATCCTTCACAGCCAAAACTTAGACGAGACAAGGTCGAGACTTCTAGCACGGCGTGTCTTCGGGTATATGAGGAAGACTAAAAGATTCAACGTTTAAAATTCGAATCACTCGGTGATCGGGCGGCGCGGTGCGGCGGCCCCAATTAGTCGTGTGATCGCTGAGGGTGCTCCTCCTAGGTGGGCGAAATAATTCTTGCAGGCATTGTGTATCACGAAAAGCACTTAGAATTAAGCACATGTGCTTTTGCGCTAATCGTGTCGTATTCATGTTATGTATCTTGTTGTTTGAGAAAATAAACATCTAAGTCTATGTCTATGTCCACAAAGAGTGGAGCAGCGGACCAAAGTGGGGAGCCGCCCGGCTCTGTCACTGGAGAGGCGAGTGTTGTGGGAACTATTCAATGTTCCTGGTGAGACTTCTGGCTACTGGAGCGCTGCTTCCAGGAACACCACCGGCCAGCTGAGTGGCGTTCGCGTGCGCGGATCTGGTGCCGTGACAGCGGGACTGCTCAATTTGCGACTGGCAGCAACGGCTCTCCCCACTTATCCGAGACTCCTTACCTGATCTTAGCTATATGCAGATGATACAGAGAAATTACTATCAAACGGCGGTGAGAAATACGAAAGACATTTTATTGCCGCTTTGCGTCAAGGAACATTTGTCAAGGGAAATGACCTAAGGCCCTAGGTAAGAACAGTGAAGAATAAAAGGCGACACGTGTAAGAATATCCCTAAAAAACTAAAAGTACTTGGAATTCCACAACAGATCTATGATGATTGGTGTTTAAGGGCACTTCAGCTTCTTTGGCTATATGTGCCCAGACCTTCCACAACAGATCCCCGCGGAACACCACGAAAGTAAAAAAGAACATAAAACAGCTTAAATGAACCTAAAAAGGGTGCAAAAGCACGGATGAGATGTGGAATGAACTAAAACGCTGCTAAAAAATACAAACTCGGTGGAAAAACTAAAATTCTGTGCGTAAACTAAAACTGTATATGTGAAATAAAATTCAAAGTATAAACTAAAACCGCAAAGTAAGCCTCAAGAACAGTGCGGGCCTGAATACAAGGGAAATGAAAGTCAGGGAAAGGTAAAACACGACGTTCTGGATCATCATCTGGTGTAAGGCAGTATTTTCCATCATCCATCATCGACCGAGTTTGTATTTTTTAGCAGCATTTTAGTTCATTCCACATCTCACCTGTGCTTTTGCACCCCTTTTAGGTTCATTTAAACTGTTTTATGCTCTTTTTTACTTTCGTGGTGTTCCGCAGGGATCTGTTGTGGGATTCCAAGTATTTTTTAGGGATATTCTCACACCTGTCGCCTTTTGCTCTTCACTTTTCTCATCTAGGGCCTTAGGTCAATTCCCTTGACATATCCAGCATGGCGCCCTATCTGCAACAAGCCTTTCGAGAACTCAATAAGTGGACACTAGACCAGGGCTGCCAGATGAAAAATGGTATTTTTCGCCAAATTTGGTTCACCATTTCGCCAAATTTCGCTAATTCCAGACATAAGTTCGCCACGATATCGCCGATGATGAAATCTTACGATCGTAAACCGGAATATCAGAATTTGAGAAAAACACCTCGTGCGATTAGTACCGGAATGCCGCACGAGTTGTTTTAACTGATGTAGCCAGAATATGTACAGAGTACATAATAGGCCTTGGTATTCAGTGTTGCATTTTTCCTAGAACGCACTACTTATGTGCGGTGATGAAATTTATATCACCGAATCTAAAAGGATAGGATATGTTCTCAAATAGTTTTTAACCCGTCAGGCAGGTTTTTTTAATCATCACTATTTTTTAATTAGTTATATTTTACCAAAAATAAAAATAATTGTTTCATTTCCTTATTGGGACAAAACAAGGCATTTTTAAGCAGAATTCTCGAAATTTTAATTAATAAAAACATCAAAATGATTTCTAAACAATTTATAGAAAATATCAAAGGAAATATTTAGGGCTTACATCAAAAATAGTTTTGTATTTCACTATTTGGAACCTCTGCGCCAGAAACTTCTTCGTTTCTCTACGTAAGAAAATCATGAAGTGTCCATTTAAAAATGAAAAGACGGTTAAATCCCAAAGCTAGTGTGCATTAATAAATAAGAGAGTAAAACATTTCTCGCTATTTCATGTATCAGCTGTTATCTTCCTCTCTTCTTCCCTAAGTTCCGTGTTTTTTAAGCATGTAGGCATTCGGACATGCCTTAAATACCGCATGAAAATTTGCCCCATTTGAACCACGATTTTTATATCTAAGTGTTTAAAAACCTAAGGCATTATGCCTGGCAAACTATTATAGCTGAAACACTTAACCAGTGTTAAGAACTCACTGTATCGGATTATAAAATTTAAGCCTATGGTCCTTAGACCTGTTCATATTAGACCTTTGTCTTCAAAAGTGTTCAAACTGATACTTTTCCCGTTCTCCAAGGTCTCAATGAACGGAATATAGCCTTTATTTTGATCGTGGATCTTTGCTATGCCTGCCTCCAAAGCCATATAGTTTTTTTGTTGAAGTTGTTAAAAAAACACTGCTAAATTCGGGATATTTGGTCATTGCTTGAATTATAGCTTCTTAGAGGATGATGCTATAGCGTGAAAAATGCCGCCAAATGGAAGCTAATGCATTTTTCCTCATTCTACCCAATTCTTAATTTTTTCTGTTGGGTCATCTCAGGTCATGGAGATATTTAAGGTCACGTGACCCAACCTCAAAACCCGAAATCACGAGTTTGATGCGGTGGCAAGGGATTAAGTGTCAACCGATTAGTTTGAAACTGCTTCAGCAGCACGCAGCCATCATAGGCTACACATCTGCGCATAATAATTATTATTTTTTACCTAAGATGGGGTCAATTTTGAGGTCACCCCATTATAAGGATATGAATAAAAATGCAACAGGCCGGTTTTTTAAGCAAAATATGGCATGAATAAGTTCTAACTGCTTCTGCCGTACAGTCTTAATACGTTTATTGCTCTCAAGTTGTTCGTTTAACCATTTGACCTTTCAGAGGTCATCTAAGGTTACCTATAAGTTATATATTCAAAGGACAATAAATCATCACTAAATTGAGATAGAGCTCTCATTTTTATTTCATGGTGCTTGTCTTGCCACGGGGATTTGATTAAAATAAAATATGACCATACAGGGTCATGGCGTAAGCTTGACCTAAGTCATTATCCTTAGTGACATTATCATCACTATTATATCATATTACATCATTATCATTATATTATCATTATATTATCATTACATTATCATTATATTATCATTATCATTATATTACATTATCATATCATCATTATCATCAGTGACTGCTGAAGCAGCAGGAGTTGGGGAAATTTCAACTGATGAAGACCTAGAAAACAGCCAAGGCACTGGAACTAGTGAGGATTCAGAATTTGCTGAGCCAATACCAGGCTGTTCATCAAAACCCAGTACAATAACCTTACACTTTTCACGGTCAGTTGTGACTAGTGAAGAAATTTGCAGCGCTGCAGATCGGTTATCACTCTCGATAACCAGACTAACGCCATGGTCTCTGCTCTGCTGAAGGCAGGAGGCGCGGATCTTGATGACTTTTTTATATCAACCTCCACTACAAGACGAAACAGGATAAACATTCGCCAAAACTTGAGCCAAAGTTACATGAATGATTTCATGGAAAGTCCGCCAGATTACTGCACACTACACTGGGATGGCAAACTCGTGAGGGATGTTCTTGGTGAAACATACCCAGTTGAAAGTCTTGCGGTGCTCGTCTCTGGCGCTCCACATTATGAAGAAGGGAAGTTGCTTGGTGTGCCCTTCATAGACAGTTCCACAGGAATCCCAGTGCAATGCATCATTGGAGCTAATTGAAACATGGGGTCTCACAGACAAGGTTGTAGGCTTGGTTTTTGATACCACAGCAAGCAACAGTGGCGTCAACAAGGGTGCGGCGAAGTTGATTGAAGAAAAGCTGGACAAAAAAGTATTCTACTTCGCCTGTCGCCATCACATATCTGAGGTAATAGTTGGAGGTGCCTGGAAGGCTGTCTTCAGCAAGGTCAAGAGTCCTGACAAACCAATGTTCAGCAATGTGAAAGAGAAGTGGGACATGTTGAATAAGGGATGTCCAAGAGTTCTGGACCCAGTCGAGCAAGACCTAGAACAGAAGAAGGCAACAACAGTTGAAATTGTGAACAGTTTCCTCGAGGAAGCAAGCCCGAGAGCAGATTATAGAGAGGTCGCAGAACTTTGTCTGATCCTCCTCGGTGAGAAACCAGCACGAGGCATCCACTGGGCCAAGCCAGGTGCCATTCACCAAGCCCGGTGGATGGCCAGGAATATTTACTCCATGAAAATTTTCCTGTTCTCCAAGGAACTGAAGTACAACAATGACACTATCTTCCATCTCGCGAGGATAAATAGGTTCCTGGCATTGTTCTACACAAGAAATTGGGTGACGGCAACATCTGCTGCTGACGCACCGATCCATGACCTCCAGCTGATGCAGGACATGCTGCAATACAAACAGCATGATCATGAACTAGCGACATCTGTTCTGAAGAAATTGACGAAACACCGCTGGTATCTGACCCAGGAGCTGGTAACATTCACCTTATTCAGCTAGAATGACATCATGACCAAGTCTGCAAAGGAGGAGCTCGCTGTCAAGCTGTCAGACAGAGAAACCTGAAAGTTACAGGAGAGGAAAGCCAGTATTTCCTGTCATCAACGAGGCTACACTTCTCACAGACTTGGTAGGCCCAGAGTCTCACTTCATGTTTGACGCTCTTGGGGTGAAGTGTTACTGGCTCACTGCCCCTGCAGACTCCTGGGGAAAAATGACAGCTACAAGAAGGCACAGCAGTTTGTGAAGTCAGTAAAAGTGACGAATGATGTGGCTGGGAGAGGATTTAAACTCATGAGTGACTTCGCGACTCACATGACCACCGACCGAGAACAGAGAAGCTGCTTGCTTCAAGTCGTAGAGTACCACAGAAAGAAATTTGACAGTTTCCGTAAAGCCACATTGAACAAGTAACAATACATGGTTGAGTGTCATCCTATGTGACAGTTTCTTATACAATGATGTGTTATCATACTTCTATGTCATTTTTGTCGTGTCCCATCTAAAGACAAACACCTAATAGTGAATGTGCAAAGATTCATGTACAGCTAATGCACACCATTGTCGTGTCAAGTAGAAAGAAATCAAATATATGAATGGCTGATTGTACCATTGTCTTTACCTTTAGTAAGTTTAACGTGGATCAGAGACGGGTTCAAGGGGGCGGGGGCACCTCTAAAAAATGAGTTTACACTAGGTCTGCAAGCCCACTAAGCGGCCTTGGGTGATAGAGATCGCCTTTTGAGGGCAAAGTGCGCTCTCTGAGCCTTACCCACCCCTTTCTACAAAATTGTGTGAAAACATTGCATGACTGTGTGGCGTACGAACCGTGTTGACATGGTGGAGAGAAATTTCTGGTTCAGGTCAATATTGAGGTCAACAGAGGTCACAGACTGCCAGAAAGGCTTACAATGGGTATTTTTAGTTTTCCCCCGATAAATTCTGACTGAATGAAGCTAGAAAATATATTTTGGTATAATTGAAGTCCCCTCGTCGTGGCGAATCGAATAATGCATAAAATGACTTTCAAAGGTCAATTAGTAAAATGACCTGACCTTGACCTAAGTCAAGCTTACACCGTGAAATGGTATGGTCATATGTTATTTCAATCAAATCCCTGTGACAAGACAAGCGCAGTATGAAATAAAAAATGGCCGCTCTATCTCAATTTGGTGATGAGTTATTGCCCTTTGAATATATTACCTCGAGGTGACCTTAGATGACCGCTGAAAGGTCAAACGCTTAAAATAACAACTTGAGAGCCATACACGTATCAAGACTATACGGCAGAAGCAGTAAGAAATTATCATGCCATATTTGGCTTAAAAACCGGCCTGTTGCATTTTTATTCATATCCTTATAATGGGGTGACCTCAAAATGACCCCGTCTTAGGCAAAAATGATTATTATTATGTGCCGATGTGTAGCCCATGATGTCTGCGTGCTGCTGAAGCAGTTTCAAACTAATCGGTTGACACTTAATCCCTTGGCACCGCATCAAACTCGTGATTTCGGGTTTTGAGGTCGGGTCACGTGACCTTAAATATCTCCGTGAACTGAGATGACCCAACAGAAAAAATTAAGACTTGGGTAGAATGAGAAAAGATGCATTAGCTTTCATTTGGCAGCATTTTTTACGCTGTAGCATCATCCTCTAGGAAGGTATAATTGAAACAATGACCAAATATCCCGAATTTAGCAGTGTTTTTAAAAAACTTCAACAAAAAAACTATATGGCTTTTGAGGCAGGCATAGCAAAGGCCCAAGAGCAAAATAAAGGCTATATTCCGTTCATTGAGACCTTGGAGGACGGGAAAAGTATCAGTTTGAACACTTTTGAAGACAAAGGTCTAATATGAACAGGTCTAATGGTCCTGCATGTTTGTTTGATATTATCGCATTGTTGTCAATGATCTGAACTGTTTTGTAAAATGCATGTCTATTAACCCTTGTCCCGGTGGCGGGTACGAGCCACCTTCACCCTGGTGGGGGGCTAAAAAAGACCCCCACGATCTCAAAAACTAAGAGCTAGACAAAACGCAAAAAAGCAATCGAAACCTCTTTAAGAATGATATCGAAATACTTCGGTCATTTTTCTCGTCAGATCAATAGCCAGGTCACCAGAGGTCAAAAAAGGTAAAAAATCGCTGATATGAGGTTTACTAAGAAAACCGCATATATCTCAGAAACTATGATAGCTAGAAATAGTTTTTCACGCCAAGCGAAAGCTCTTGAGGTGTTCTTTCATTACAGTGGCAATTCAATGCACTTGCAATGCACAATGCAATGCACCATTGCAATTTCCTCGTCAATACAAATCGAATGATATATAGTATTGCTATGCCAGGTCAAATTTAAAATTTGACCTGAGTCAGGTCAATGGTCTGACCCAACTTGACCTGGTATATAGTTATCATGTATATTATTTGACTTTCAGTAACTAAACAAACACTTTGGTGACAAAATAAAAGCTCTATCTTTGTTTATTCGAACTTAATAGAGTAAAACACCAAAAATGGTTATTTGACCTAAGTTAACCTTTTAAAGATTACAAGTCAAAATTTTTGGCATCAACTTAAGAAATGTGCTAAAAACAAGTCGTAAACGATGTTTCAAGTCAATTCCATCCATACTTACTGAGAAAAGCTCGTTTCGTGATTTTCACCATATATTTACAATGGGGAGGTCATGCTCTGCACATGACCTTAGGTCAACAATATAAAAATGCCGGAACATATGTTGTAGCTCCTGGTGGGCCCAATACGTGGTATGATGTTCAACTTCATCGATTGAACCTCCTTTTAGTTATGCAGTCCTAAGCATTTTTGAGGTGAGGTCACTTCACCTGGTCTGGTGACCTGACCTAATATGATCTTGAGGTAAAATTTTCAGGAAAGATGTAAAAATGATGAAGGAACAGCTAGACTAAGTTTGGCGGCGCTGGGCGGCGCTGTTTTTTGGTCACTTCGGAAAAACCCGAGGGGGTCTAAAAAGACCTCCACCCGGGCGAAGGTTAAAGCTATTGCTTATTAAACCAGTAGTTAATCAGCCCACTATTTCTTTTCAGAGCAGGTTCACTTAATGCGTATCATTTACACTATAAATGTGCTTACACATATAATTAATACGTTCTGTACTTTGATTGGGTTCCCATACTTTGTGTCTGGATTTGAAATTTACTTATATATCATGAGGCTGTTGAGGTTCTGCAAAATGCACCGCAAGCTGTCCTGAGTCCCACTGTAGATGCCGCAGGGTTGTGTGGGATTTTTCTTGCGGGACTGCGATGCTTAAATCTTTTGACTTCCCCTCTCCTCCCCCGTTAACATTCCCTCCTAAATTTCTATAAAAACGCCCCGGGTCATGGCCTACCCTAAGCTTATCATTCTCATATTTAATCCTCACCCGTTATGTGGGGATAAAAAACGAACAAAACATATCGCAACCCTCCCCCCGTGCTTCTAATTGTCAGGATGAACCTCTTGTTGTGGTGTACAACGAGAAAAAGTAAAATGACAGTAACTGTTACTGATTTTTTTAGAAAAAAACAGCTGCACAATAAGTTTGCCGGAGTAAATCGCTAAATTTGACTGATTTTATCACCCATCATTCATAAAAGTAAACCGATCGCAAATTGACGTCCGAAATCGCCAAATTTGACTGCTTTTATCACCAATCGCCAAACTGAATGAGCCGATCGCCAACGGAGGTCCGAAATCGCCAAATTTGACTGTTTTTATTGCCAATCGCCAAAGACGAAAAACCGATCGCCAAATTGGCAACATTTCGCCACATCTGGCAACCCTGCACTAGACAGATATTTTTGTTTTGCCTCTATATCACCCTGACGAGCTAGCTCATTACAGCAAGCCTTTTAACTTTTTAGTCGCAGTGATTCTCTTCAGCGTTGTTTTCTAGCGAAAGAAAAGACACCGCAGCAATGCCGCTTACTCTTTTAAATGAGAATGGTCAGGCGTTTCCTGGATGGGCAGGGACTGCGAGTGCCAGTTAAGGCTCGTCTTTTCAAAAGCTTTTAAGTTGATGGAGCGCAGGAAACACTGATGAGTAGGTGGTTTGCAGCCAGTTGTGGGCCGGCCGGCGCATGCTCGTCTGATGTTCGGCTGACTGGTGGCCCGGCTGACTGGTCGCCACGGCACGCGAGCAGTGCAGTGGAGATGATGTAGGCTCTCCTGGTGCTGGTCAAGTCCGTGCAAATAGCTGGTTACGCTGCTCCTGTTGAAGTGAAGACAGGTTGACGTGATCCCTCACGCACTGCCGATGCATTTCTCAGAAACCTCAACTTTACTTTTGAAATCGTGGAAGCTGTTACAAGGTTTTCTGGTTTACAAGGTTTTCTAGCAGCGCGAGGTCAGCAGCGCGAGGACACCATGAAGTTGTATTTGAACTGGAGAGCGAGCCCCGCCGCAGGCTCTGCCCGGCTCAGTGTCATATTGCACCTTTGTTGTGTGTCTGTGACTTCATGAGGGGGAGTTCGTTTGCAGCCCGCAGCTCCTCGGCGGGCAAGGCAAACGAAATGGACGATCGCACGGTGGACCGGATTTTCTCGGGCTGTCTGCAGAACCTGCCGCCCGTCTCCAGCAAGATCGTCCGCATCTTCACCTCTTCCACCTTCACAGGTTAGGTTTGAGGCGACAGTAGGTAACTGAAGTAATCGGCGTGCCGTTAAATTCAACAATTGCATGGCTATTTAAGTGAACAGATGGAGCTGGGAAGGTGTCGCATTTTGTGTTTCGAATGTGCTGGTCTTTGGAGTGACGGTGTCTCTGCAGTGTTCAGTCTTGTAAATCACGAGAGGCAGGGCCAAACTGCGGACGGAGCTCATCCGCTGCCCACTACAAAGGCTTTGTGAATGCTTTCCTTACGGCTAGGAATAACCGACGGTCTGTCGCCGGAGACGGCGGATTCCATTTTCGAGAGGATGTGCAAGATTTTCGGGAGCGGGCGCCTTCCTCCCCAGGGGACGCCTCAATCCCCAGGGGGGCGCCTTTGCTATCCAGGGGCGCCTATGCTATCCAGAAGGGCACCTTTGCTCTGTGGGGTGCCTTTTACTGTCCAGGGGGCTCCTGTTCCAACCAGGGGGCTTCTATGCTATCCAGGGGCGCCTTTGCTCTTCTGGGGGCGTCTGGGCCTATGCTATCCAGAGGGGGCGCCTGTGCTTTGTGGGAGCGCCTTTTGCTGTCCAGGGCCGCCATTTCTCTTCTTGGGGACGTATTTTGCTGTCCAGGAGGCGCCTATGCTATCCAGAGGGGTCGCCTTTGCTATACGGGGGGGCGCCTTTTGCTGTGTAGGGGCGTCTGTGCTAACCAGGGGGGCGCCTATGCTATCGAGGGGCGCCGTTGCTCTTCTAACGGGGGCGCTTTCTTTTGTCAATGGACGCGTCCAGGGGCGCGTTTGCTATCCAAGGGCGCCTATGCCATCCAGAGGGGGTGCCTTTTCTCACCTGGGGGCACCTATTTGCTCTTCATGAGGCGGCTTTGATGTTAGGGGCGCATTCTTAATTTCAAAGTGTATTGTATTTTACACAGAGGGTACCACTTCTTCAGGTAAGCGGTGTTTAGGTCGGATTTTCTCTTGACTGGCCGGGGACGCCGGCCAAATCCTGGGGTACCGCCACAATCTGGGGGGGGGGCGCTTCCCCGGACTAAGACAAAACCAGGCGGGCAAAAATATATTTTTGCACACCCTCATTTTTCAGGGTGCGCAACTGTAGATGCTGCCCCCCGGAATCCGCCGTCCCTGTCTTTCTTCCGTTTGGAAGGTTGTGATGAAGGCCGTTATGGTTCAATCGGGTTTGCTGTGTGTGGCAGGAGGCAAATGAACCCGATAATGAATACAAGAGTACCCGTATGACTGCTGTAATGAGTTTAACGTGCACCTTTTATGCTTGTTTCGTTCATTGGTCCATAGAAAAACTGAAATAGTTCCTGATTTAAGTGTTTGCATCTACTCCTCTAGGCCTTAACAAAAAAAAAACAAAACAAAACAAAACAAAAAACGATGAGGTAAATTTGCGTGACATCTGGGATTTTCACAATACAAATAAGCGATTAGGTGCAGTTAATTTGGTGCGCTTTTGGTAGGAGCCGCGACTTTTAGCAGGAAATGATCCTTTTTTAGCAAGTCCTTAACCTTGTTTAGAATACACCAACTATGAGGTCTTTCATGTAAAAGTTTGATCATTCGATGATTATTTTCGATGTGTGAGGCTTGAATAATATAGATCAACAACAAAAAATACTATATTTTCAGCATCATTTTCCGCCTTGCAATGTATCAGCACTATCATTGATCGAATCAGTGGGAAACTATGCTCCGCCTACTCATGTAACCATCTCAGAGCGGGAGCTCAAACTCGACGGCTGGCAGGAGCAGTGTGAGAGGCGAGGCCGTAGGACCAACACTCATATTTCGATTTTTGCATAAGTTCGAGTAGGAAAAACTGGTTGGGAAATTAGACCAATCCGTTTTGAGCAAATGATTTTCATGTGATAACTTATTTTTGTGAATTTTCTCACGCTTGCTTCCATAATTATGTCCCACAGAGAAAAACAAAATCAACCGTACCGGGCGCAGGTGCGTTTAGAAAATGCTGCGCTGACTGTGTGTTGTGAGCAGTGCCACCATTAGAATGTAGACAAATTAGAATGTCATACGGTAGCTCGGCTTGTATTATTTAATCTTTTAAGCGCGGCCGAAACATCACCGCAATAGCGCCGTGGGTTAAAGGGAATGTGGCACCTTTATAACGTGATTTTAACTGAGATAGCCAAGTTATAAAGCGTGCCGGAAAACCCGGTAGGTATTCCATAGATCAATTTATCTTGAAACTCAAAATTTCCGCAGAAAAAAGCTAAGAACTACCTGAAATGTACCCCCATGTATGTACATCAATCAGCAGGCCACAGTTGTCAGGCTGTTGGTGTGACGACATACGCTGACGTCACGGTATCAGTCAATCGAAGCCCTTGAAGTGTATGAAATATGGTAGTGGTTGCCAGGTCATGACATCATCCACAATCAGAGAATTATTTTTCCCTGGAGGCGCATTTTATAAATAAAAATATTGAGCTTATTGTACATTTTGCAGAGAAATCATGGACGATTTCATGATTTTCGGCTAAAATTACCCTTAATTAAATTAAATTCCAGGATTCGACCAAGGTGCCACATTCCCTTTAAGGCGCTCGCGCCTTGTGACCGAAAGGTCCCAGGATTGAATCCCGCGGCGTGCAATTTTCATCTTCATAATGGTAATTTCGTTACGCAATAGCGCAGTTGGCAGCATACTTGTCAAACAATCTTAGTGTTCTTGGTTCGAATCCCGGCTCACATTCATTTTCCTTTCATATTTTATGGCTATTACACCAATATTTAGATTTATATTGGATAAATAATACCTCAGTGCTAGATACGTCTTTCCGGTTGTAGCAAAACACGGCCAAAGGCCTGCTTTTTTGTTGAAAATTTTACTGCCGTCTATATTTTAATGTTCTTGGTTATTTACCCAATTCTTTATAATGAGCCACACAAAGGCATCCCAGAGATCAACGAGGCTTCCGTTCCAGGTATCTTTATTCCATGGTGCAACCACACCCCTTGTCCTCCCAGAACTATTTAGATTGTACTAGAACTTATTAGGAAAGCTTGGTGACGTCATCAGAGAGGACTATATTTAGTAGGAAACTTGGTTGTACCCGTAGTTAAAGTACCCTGGATTGTACTAGAACTTATTAGGGTACTAGAACTTATTAGGAAAGCTTAGTGACGTCATCAGGGAGGACATATTTTTATATTTTATGGAATATCTTTTTGTATATTTAGTAGGAAACTTGGTTGTAGGTACTCGCATTCAAAGAACCTTGGCTTGAACCGAGCCAGTAGCCGATGTTAGGCTTGATATAAAATAAAAGGGCGCTGTGGTTAGTTGTCCAGTCATTTTGAATTTGCTTCCGGATATGGTTCTGAAGGAGAGCTTTGTTATCATCTCCAGACCATTTGAGAAGTGCTTTCGCTTTGAGTTCTGTGGACTTTGTATGTTCGTCAGCTTTTCATTTCCAAGAATTTTGCATTGGTCCGGGATCCAAAGAAAAGAGACATGTGGGATATCGTTGATACCCATTTGAATGTCTGCTATTACGTGTTGGCTGGGGTTGACTATGTTACTGATGATTTGCAGGACAGATTTAGAGTCTGGACAGATGACGGCTGAGTTAATATTTTGGGTTCAGATTAGGGCTAGTGTATCTAGGATGGCAACGGCCTCGGCTGTAGAGATAGAGCAGTTGTTCGGAAGTTTTTTCTGGAGGAAAATGTTTTCCCCCACAGGGGCGCAGCCAGAGCATTGGTATGGGGGCACACCACCTTTGAGGGGCACCCCGGGAGAAAAGGGCACTTTTTAATGTACCCTAAAAAAACTTACTATATCTTAGTTTATAGCAACTTTTGGGTATATTTGGTTCAACAAAAATGCAATAAAACATTGGCGCAGAAGGGAAACTGGATTTAAACCGAAAAAAACATTACCCAAATCTCATGGAAGTGGTCAAAACACGACTGTTTCTGGTAAATTTAAGGACAAATCAGCCAAATCACGCAAGCACTTTAAGGGAATGTGGCACCTTGGTCGAATCCTTGGAATTAAGTGTAAATAGGGGAGCTTTTAGCCGAAAATCATGGAAGCGTCCATTATTTCTCTTAAAAATGTACAGTGAGCTAAAAATTTTATTTTTAAAATGCTCCTCTAGGAAAAGAAATAAATATATGCTTGTGGATGATGTCGTGATCTGGGAATCACTACCATATTCAATACGCTTCAAGGGCTTGGAATGGCTGATTACTCACCGTGACGTCAGCATATGTTGTCACACCAGCGGCTAAAAACTGTGACCTGCTGCTAGGAGTACATATGGGGTACATTTCAGGTAGTTTTTAGCTTTTCTCTACGGAAATTTTTAGTTTCAAGACAAATGATACATAGAGTACCGGGTTTTCTGGCATGCTTTACAACTTGGCTACCTCAGTTAACATCACGTTATAAAGGTGCCACATTCCCTTTAACATCAGAGAAATCAGCAGGGCCTGTGATATCTGTCACTATGTGCAAGCTAAGACATAGTGCAGTCGAAAATTCATTTGTTATGCCCACTGGTTTTGTCGTGACGAGTGAGCCCTGGTTGAACGCGGATTAAGCTCCTCGGCCTCCACAATGGCCGTGGGAGGAGTGGCATAGTGGCATTGGAAGGATAAAATTTTTGTCGCTGGAATAATATAGGAGATAAATTTTTAGCGTTGCATACTTTCAAGGATCGGTCCCAGTTGGAGTAAAGTAAAGGTAAACAGGCCGCTGGTTTGGACGTGGATGGTGTGACAGGGCTGAAAATTGTGAAAAAAACTAGTCCTCCATTAAATTAATTAGTAGAAATCCTGGTTTGGGGGACTGTGCTCTGAGCTCAGAGGTACATGCCTTTTTATCGCCCCTCCCCAGAATTCACCAGTATAGAAGGCAATTTTCATAACCAGTAGTGCCCAGGCATTACAAGTCGTTTTAGCGATGGCACATTCCTCGTTAGCTCCATTTTAGAAGGGGATTTTGTATTGTGTTCTTATTCCTAATATATTCAAGACCAGCTCAGGGGGCCCCTAGTGTGGATCAGAGCCCTCCCGAGCATCTGCCCCCCCATCGCCCCAGTTGTGCCTCCAGGGACTAGACTAGCTCAGTGACCCCGCCCCGAGATTATGGGAGTTGGCCTTTTGTTCTTATTCTCTGTCGATTCAAGACCAACTCAGGGGGCCCCTGATTTAGATCAGGGCCCCAGAGCAGCTCATGCTTCATCCAGGGACTAGACTAGCTCATTGACCCCAGAGATGGGGTCATGAGACTAGCTCAATGGGCCCTAGATAGGCTCATAGGGCCTTGAACCAGCTCAAGGAGCTCCAGAACAATTTAAGGCGCCAGATCACCTCAGAGGGCCTCAGGGCAACTGAAGGGGCTCTTACAAGCTCAGCGCCCAGACCAGCTCAGGCTACCCCCAGGGCCCATACCAGCTCAGGGCACCCCCACAACCCAGATCCGCCCTTGGACTCCTGATCAACTTTCGGGCCCCAGATCAGCTCTTGGGCCCAAGATCAGTTCAGGGGCCTCAAGTCAGGTAAGAGGACAAGATCAAATCAGGGGCACTAAATCAGCTCAAGGCTCCCTCATCAGCTCGGGGCCCAATCAGTTCAGGAGCCCCGGAGCTGCTCGGGGGCACCAGATCAGCTTCGGGGACAAGGAATCAGATCAGTGGTCCCCGACCAGCTCGGGGCCCAGATCAGCTCGGGAGTGCCAGATCAAGTCAGGAGGCACTTAATCTGCTCAGGGGGCACCAGATCGATCAGCTCGGGGGCCCTGATAAGCTCCTAGTCCCCAGACCAGAGTGGGGGTCTAGATCAGCTCAGGGAGCACCATATCAGCTCAGAGGTCAAAGGGATCAGCTCAGTCTTCCCCAACCATCTCAGGGGTACCAGATCAAGTCAGGAGGCACTAGAGCGCGGCCGTGACCGCGGGCGGGGTCGGACGTGTGCGCGTGCGCTCCGCTGGCCGCTGTGTTTTTGCCTGCCACTTTGCTGGGCAACCGGTATGGAGCAGTAAATTGAAACTGGTGAAGCCGACCACGGACAGTGGGAACTGTACTTAGATGTAGAGATGAATGGAATCAAGATAATTATGGTTGAGATAAAACTGTGAAAAGTGCAAAAGATTTTTATTTTCCGGGAGCCAGAGCAGCAGGACTTGAAAGGTGAGAACGATGGACGATAGCCTGAATGAGGTATTTGAAGGGGCCGAGTCAACACCCAGGCATATTCAGGCCTCCGTGAAAACCATGCTCCAACGGCTTGAGGCTGCGGAGACGTCAGTGCGGCAGCACAGTAAACGATCACGCGAATCAACAGGCTCGATTGGGGAGAAAGGTGAGAGTGCTTTGATGTCAAAGCTGGATGAAGTTATGAGTATGATAAGAAAAGAAAACCAAGAGCAGCGTGAAACAATAGTAAAGGAGATAAAAAGGAATTTGCGCTAGCACTCAGGGGGATCGAAACTAAGATAGATAGTGTAAAAGCCTCATTAGAGAAGAGAATGGCCGACGTCGAAAAACACACCAACGAAAGAGACATTCTGGTTGAAAAGCTTAGCGCCGAGGTGGCAAGGTCGGAGAGCACAATCAAGATGCTGCAAGATGAGGCTGAGCAGCGTGAGATGGAATGCAGAGCCACTGAGCTTATCCTCTCTGGCAACTCTGTCCCGCCAAGATCAAGAACTGACACCGCGTATGGTGGCACATCCGAGGATCTGCGCCGGACAGCTTTCGGCGTCATACGGCGGGCCTTCCCAACGGCGGAGGTGGACATGGGCGAGTTGGTGGAGGTGGACATGGGTGAGCTGGCGGAGGTGGACATGGGCGAGCTGGCGGAGGTGCGGCGGATCGGGGCTCGCTGTGCAGGTTCATCTACACCGGCCCTGGCTCCCTTCGTCAGTACCTGTATGAAAATCGGATGAACCTAAAGGGTAACCAGGGTAGTGAGGAGCTCTATATCAGTGAAAGTCTGACACAGAAGAACAAAAACATTTTCAAACAGGCGCTTGCGCTAAAAAAAGAAAAGTGTACTGTGTGTTCACGCGCTTTGGCTACGTATACGTGAAAGTTCAGAAAGACCTCCAAAGGGTGCTGATGGATAGCGTAGACAAAGTGCAAAATCTCCGATAGACTGAACAAGTTTCCACTGACTTAATATCACGCAGTGTTTTGGTCCTGGGTGCGCCCTTGGATCCGTGTCTGGAACCCGTACTGCACCTCTTACCTCGGGGCATGTGGCGCAGCTCTGGGCGACCTGGACTCGCCTTTGCAGTCTCCCCTGCCCTGCCCGCCCCGGTTCGGAGCGGGGACTACAGCAGGTGTTGTCGGATTGAGGAGTGGGAGGCGGGGGGGGTGTGGGGGGGGCGGCTGGGTATCTGCGTGCCGGTCCGTCTGTAGGTGAAGATACGTTGGTTGTACTGGTGTGTGCCCCACTGCTGATATTTAAGGCTCGGCCTCGCTTATTCTAGGTGGCAGTTCTCGGAACGAAGAAGCGCTTAGCTCTAATAGTTTGTTGTTTTCGCCGGAGCGGTGGATTTCTCTGTCGTTAAACTGGCTGTGGTCGGCTATCTTTTCGATAGCGGTATGCTCAAGCACTTATTCCCTTTTACTTTTTATTTTAAACATGTTGTATGCTTATTTTCTTGTGGATACTTCCAGTTTGATTGGATCTTTCGGGCTACTCTAACTATTAACGGTCTGTTTAGAAGAAGAATGTGTCAGGTAGATATTGGCAGGTACAAAGCTCACATCTCCAATAGCCTTGCGGTGTGTCGAAAACCTCTCAGATTGCTTCAAATCATCTCCACGATGTTGAACTATAACCATTATGGCAGGTAGCATCAAAATATGTTCAATGAATTGCAGGGGACTTGCCGACTGGAAAAAAGGAAGGACGTATTCAACAAACTAAGACAGTTGAAATTTAACATCATTCTGCTACAAGATATTCACTGCCCTTTTGAGCAGAAAAACAATTTTCGAAACAGTTGGCGAACAGACATTCTCCTTGCACCTTTCACCAATAACGCCAGAGGCGTGGCTATTTTGACCAGCAAAGTAGGTGTTAAGTTTGATAACACATTGATAACAGGAGATGGCAACCTAATAATGACTGGGGCGAGAATAAACGACGTTTTTGAGGTCATTATTGTCAACATCTACGCACCAAATCGGGATAATCCTAGCCTTTTCAGCACGATCTTTGAATATATTGCTGATCTTGATAATGATGTCCCGATTATACTAGGTGTAGATTGGAATTTAGTTATAGATCACAGTCTTGATTCGTTTAACTATGTTCGACATAATAATCGGAGAGCTCATCGTAGGGTGTTGGAGCTCGTTCAGGAATATGACCTTATTAATGTTTTCAGAGAAAGAAATCCGAGCGCCCGTAAATATACCTGGCGCGCCCGCCGGCCGGTAATTATACAAGCACGGCTTGACTTTTTCCGACATCTCAGAATTTAAGTGGGAAGATAACGCGAGCAAGTATTGCACCAGGATATAGAACCGACCATTCAATGATAACTCTTGATGTGAGCGTCACCTCGCAAGCACGAGGAAGAGGGCTTTTCAAGTTTAATTCTTCCCTGCTTACTGATAATAGATTTGTGGGCCTTATGCGTCAAACCGTGAAGGAGACAGTTCTTCAATGTGTAGTGCCTGTTTATAGCCAAAGTTTCTTAGATAGTGCACTTCGGACGAGTTTCGTGGGAGAAATACAATTTGTAATTAGTGACTCTCTAATGTACGAAACCATAATGCTCAATATGCGAACCGAGTGCATAACATACAGTATAAAGAAAAAGAAAACAAACATGATAGTGGAAGAGAGTATTGTCAGGGGTATTGCCAGGCTTGAGAGCCGAGCAAATGAAGTTCCAGATGTGGACACTTTAGAACTTTTGGAGAAAAAGAAAAAGGGAGCTAGAAGAAGTAAGAAAGCCTTACATTGAAGGAATAGCTGTTAGATCGAGGGCGAGGTCGTATGAACAATCCGAAAAATCAACAAAATATTCCTTAGCTTTGGAAAAGAGAAATTTTCTCAGCAAGAATATTCCGTCTTCAAAACTGAATGATTCATTAGAAGTTTATAATCAGGAGGATATATTGAAACATCTTGTCAGCCACTTCCGGGATACTTTCCGATGCCACGATACAGAATGCAATTTTGACGAGTTCTTTGAAAACATGGAGCTTAAAATATTGAAAAATGCTGAAAGACAAATTTTAGTAGAACCATTAAGCATGGCAGAGATCAGTATGGCCCTGAATGAAATGCGCAATAATATTTCGCCTGGCAGTGATGGGTTCCCACCAGAATTTTTCAAGTTCTTCTGGATAGATTTAAAAGAGTTTGTTTATAGAATGATCCAAGAAAGCTGGGCAAAAGGTATATTACCTCTGACTCTTACGGATGGTGTCATTATCTTAATTCCGAAAGGGAACAAGCCAAGAAACCTTATAAATTATTATAGACCCATTACCTTACTAAATACAGCGTACAAAATTATTTCTGGTGCAATTGCCGGCAGATTTAAGAAAGTACTTGGGACCTTGATAGGTGGTAGTCAAACAGGTTTCATGCAGGACAGGTTTATCGGCGAAAATATTCGTATGATGCTTGACATCGCGGAGTATTTGAAAGAAACCAAAACCACTGGTCTGTTCATAAGCTTAGATATCGAGGGGGCATTCAATTCTGTCAGTTGGAAATTCGTTCAGGAAATTTTGAACAGACAAGGCTTTCCATCAGAGGTTGTCCGCTGGTTTCATTTGCTCTATGTAGGTGCAAAAGCTAGAATTTTGTATAATGGACATCTCACTGAATCAATGCCATTATTATCTTGTCGTCAGGGAGATCCTTTGAGTTGTCATTTGTTTCTCTTAGTAATTGAATGTCTTATTTTAAAGCTAAAAAACAACCCCCAGGTAAAGGGCATCTCTATTGGTGGGATGGAATATAAGGTTTCGTGTTACGCCGATGACACGTTGTGCTTGCTGGACGGTTCAGTCAATAGTTGCAGGGCGGTATTTCACGATCTAGGGACGCTTGCAAAATACTCCGGCCTTTTTCCAAACATTGAAAAGACCCAGGCAATGAGGGTGGGAGATTGCGTAGACAGAGGGCCAATTTGCCCGGAGTTAACCATGAGGTGGGTAGATAGCATGAAAGTGCTGGGGATAACGTTCGGAAATGACGGTGAAGTTATGTGTAGAAAAATTATGAAGTGAAGCTTGCCGATGTAAAATCCACCATTAAGACCTAGCAGCAGAGAAATATATCACTTTACGGTAAAGTAGTTATTACAAAATCTTTACTTTTATCCAAGCTAACATATCTATTCACAGTCCTACCAAATCCACATCAAGGTTTCATAAATGATCTAAAAACTACCCTGTTGAGGTTCCTGTGGGGAGGGAAGCGAGATAGAATAAGTCGTAAAAGCATCACAGCGCCGGCATGTAGTGGTTGACTAGGGATGGCTGATTTCGACTTGTGTATTGCTGCTTTGAAAGCCTCATGGGCTCGAAGGGAAATGCAATCAGATCACCCATGGGTCAGACTTTTCGGTCGAATGATAGGAGGAAACAGTTTCTTATGGGACAGGAGCGCAAAGGCATTGCAACAAAAGGCTGCAACCGTTAATAATTATTTCTGGAAGGATGTGCTAGTCTCTGTAAGTATGTTAGCCGTTGCCTTTATTTTGGGTGCAGAAGAGTATTTTGTGGTTTTGTGGCTTGTAATTTGTGGTATTCGGACGCAACAAAGTTCATTCCGGATATAAACCGTCTATGGTACAACAGTGGGATGAGAACTCTTAATGATTTGTTGAACGAGCGCGGGGATATAGTGAGCTTTTGCCAGGTCAGAGAAATATTTGGTATACCAGGGACTTTCTTAGACTATACTGGGTTGATAAATAGCTTACCAGAACAGTGGAGGCGCCAGGAGAGGAGAAAACTGCCTCTGCCATTGATCCATCCCATGATCATGGGTGTAATTTTCCCAAAATCTTTGGGGGTGCTCAGCCGGTGGGGGCGGCACCCTGTAGGGGCGGTGGTATTGCGGGGGCGGTACCCCTCCATTGCACCAAATACGTTATTCATCGCTATTTTTAGCCTTTTATCGCACAGGGAACACTCTATCTTAATGTTGGTCAGGTATTCTACAGCTTTTTGGAAACATGTTTGCTTTTTAGGCGACATCCCAAAGCTACATACGCGGCTTCAAAGAATCAAATCTGAGTTGTAAATCTATCCACGATTGAAGTATATCAGTTTTGCGGGATTAAATTTTACGTTCGGAATGGCAGAGTGGATTGATATTGAAATGAAAGCAAAGGACCTAATCACTACGTGAAAAGGAAGCAAAAACACTGATATCACTGCAAACGACGCGTATATTGTTCTGTAAATACTAATAAATATGGCAGCTCCACTGTACACTTGCATGCCCTTTATTTTTGCCCTGACGCCCTTTATTTTTACCCTAGCACCCAGCAGCGGTAAGAATCAGTGCTGCAGTGATGAGCCCTGGGTGGCAGTTATAGACTAAGAACGGCACACATTAGGATGGAAGTGATAAGCTGGGGGTGGCAGTGATTGGCCGGGGCGGCAAGAAGCAGGGTAAAGTCATAAGTCGAGGGCAGCAGTGATGAGCCAGGGCCAATAGCTATGAACTCGGAGCGATGCGAATCAGAGTGGAAGTGATAAGGCGATGGCGGCAGTGATGACTCGGGGGCAGCAGTTATGAACTAGGGGAGGCATGAATCAGGGCGGAAGTGATAGGTTGAGGAGAGGGCGGCATTGATAAGCCGGGGGCGACACGAATCAAGGCAAAGGGAAAAGCCGAGGACGGAAATGGTGAGCCGTAGGTAGTAGTTATAAAATACGGATAGCACGAGTCAGGGCGGAAGAGATAAGCTGGGGCAGGGACGGCGGATTCCGGGGGGCAGGGTGTGCCGTTGCACACCCTGAGAAGAATGAGGGTGTGCAAAAGTATTTTTGCACACTCGGTTTTGGATTGATCCGGGGAAGCGCCCCTGGATTTGGGCGGTGCCCCTGGCTGGCCAAGAAAACATCGTGCCAAAACACCGCCTACGTGAAGAGGTAGGACCCTCTATGCAAAATAAAACAGTTTCACATATGAATGGTACCACCTGTCATCAAACCCGTCCGATGGAGAGCAAATAGACACAATTTATCCACTCAACGCAGCGAAATGATGTCGGCCCCCCCCCCCACTGAGTGGGCGCCCCTAGAAAGCCAAAGGCGCCCCCTGGAAATGGAGGCACCCCCTGGAAAGGAAGGCGCCCCCTCCAGAAAATCTGGCACACCCTCCCGAAAATGGCATTCGCCGTCCCTGAGCTGGGGGCGGCAGTCATGAGCCCAGGGCGGCATGAATTAGAGCGGAAGGGATAATTCAGGGGCGGCATTCATTAGCCGAGGCGGTAGTGATGAGTTGAGGGTGGCATGAAACAGGGTGGCAGTAATAAGCCGGGGATAGATAGCACTGGTGAGCTACTGGCAGCAGGGATGAGCCGGGTGCTGTTTGAATCAGGGCGGCAGTGATAAGTTAGGGCTGGCGGAAATCGGGGTGGCAGTGATAGGCAGGAGGCGGCAGTGATGAACCATGGCAGCATAAATCAGGGTAGTAGTAATGAACTGGGGACGACATGGGCAATGCCTGTTGATGGTTTTTACCAATACAGAATACAGAATACAGACATGAATCACAGTGGTAAGACGGAGACAGCATGAATCAGGGCAGCAATGCTGGAGCCGGGGGGCGACACTTGTATTGGTGTGCTCAAATTATTATTGGGGGTGGTTGCACACCCAAAATAGATTAAAAAATCACCACTGGCTGACGCTAAAATAGTAAAAGCACGGCAGCAGCAGTCTGCCATTTACTTGGTTTGGGAAATTCCTCCAATAGGCAAACAGATAACAATTAGACGATAGTGGGCTGCTGTTTGCTTTCTGGAAGAGTGTTAGAGATTCCTGATGACAAATTGTGCTGACAGCAGGGCCTAAGTTTGACCGGTTTTGTGGGCCATGGCTGGATTAATCTCCTTGGTAGCGATAAACCAGGGGTGGCAGTGATCAGCCGGAGGTGGCAGTGAGGATTGGAAGGAGAAAGTGTCTAACCAGGGGCCGCTTATATATGGGTTAATTTAAAACAGGGAGCTAGGAGTGGCGTGAATCAGGGCAGCAGTGATGAACCAGGGGCGGTAGTGATCAGCCTGGAGACGGTCTATCGTCATATTTAGGGTTTTAGGACGCACCGTCATCTAGGGTCATACGGCGCCCATAACACGAAATAACATACGTAAATAGAACATTTCCGCACGAGACTCAACAAGTCAGGTGGGAAAACACATCAGGTTGTGAAAATTGTATCAGAAAATTATATAAAACATATATAAAAAAATCCAAATACTATAAAAATGACATAGACAATTTCACACGACAGACTAGGGTCAGCGAGTAGGTAACATGAAACTCGACGTTATGTAAAACATGAAAGACTACTAGGATGAATGTATGAAATTAAAACTAACGCTCCTCAGATATGGCATGATGCTAGTGATACCCACAGAAGGATGCTATCCCAGAACGCTCACTGCCCAGATATCCCCAGGATGCTCACTGCTCCGGGAGACGTCAGCGATGAACCAGGGGTGGCAGTGATCAGGCAGGGGCGGCAGTTATCAGCCAGGGGGCGGCAGAGATAAGTCAGGGAGCGGCAGTTATCAGCCAATCGGCGGCAGTTCTCTGTCCGGGGGCGGTAATGATCAGCCAGAGGGCGGCAGTGATAAGCTAGGGGGCGGCAGTGATCAGCCAGGGGGCGGCAATGATCAGCCAGGGGTGCGTGATCGCAGGGGCAGTTACAGTCAGAGGTGTAGATCAGCCAGGGGCGGCAGTAATAAGATAGGGGCGGCAGTGATCAGCCAGGGGCGGCAGTTATCAGCCGGGGGGGGGCGGCAGTGATCAGCCATGGGCGGTAGTGATCAGCCAGTTGCGGCAGACATCAGCCAGGGGTGGCAGTTATCAGTCAGGGGTGGCAGTGATCTGCCAGGGGACGGCAGTGATCAGCCAGGGGTGGCAGTTAGCAGCCAAGGGGCAGCAGCTATCAGTCAAGGGGCTTTAGTGATCAGCCAGGTGCAACAGTTATCAGCCAAGCGGCGGCAGTTATCAGTCAGGGGGCGGTAGTGATCAGCCAGGGGGCGGCAGTTATCAGCCAGGGGATGGCAGTTATCAGCCAGAGGTGGCAGTGATCAGCCATGGGCAGCAGTTATCAGCCAGGGGGTGGCAGTGATTAGCCAGGAGGCGGCTTTTATCAGTCAGGGAGCGGCAGTGATCAGCCAGGGGCGGCAGTTATCAGTCAAGGGCCGGAAGTTATCAGTCAAGGGGCGGCAGTGATCAATCAGGGGGCGGGAGTTACCAGCCAGAGGCGGCAGTGATCAGCCATGGGCAGCAGTTATCAGCCAGGGGTGGGAGTTATCAGTCAGGGGGCGGTAGTTATCAGTCAGGGGCGGCAGTGATCTTCCAGGGGGCGGCAGTGTTCAGCCAGGAGTGGCAGTTAGCAGCTAAGGGGCAGTAGCTATCAGTCAGGGGCGGTGGTGATCAGCCAGGGGTGGCATTTATCAGCCAGTGGGTGGCAGTTATCAATCCGCCAGGGCGGCAATTATCGATGCGCCAGGGGCTGCAGTGATCAGCCAGGGGCGGCAGTTATCAGCCAGGGGGTGGCAGTAATCAGCGAGGGGGGGCAGTTATCAGTTAGGGGACGGCAGTGATCAGCCAGGGGGCGGCAGTTGTCAATCAGCCAGGGGCGGCAGTATCAGCCAGGGGGCGGTAGCAATCAGTCAGGGGCGGCGGTTATCAGCCAGGGGGCGGCAGTGATCAGGCGGGGGCGGCAGTGATGTGGTATCACAAATCATCAAATCATGGAGAAAGTGATAAGCCAGGCGGCATTGATAAGCTAGAGGTGGCACCAATCGGGGTTCATCCGGTATGGGGAAACTTGCCAGGGGCGGCACGAATTAGGGCGGTAGTGATAAAATAGGGTGACACTGTTCAGGGCACCGGTGATAAGCCAGGGGCGGCACATGTATTGGGGGTGCTCAGGACATGATTGGGGGTGCTTAAATTAGGATTGGGGGTGCTCGGGCACCCAAAGAGATAGAAAATTACACCCCTGCCCATGATCTCTTTCTTGCTGTATAAAAATACGAAATCTAAAACTTTCTACAATTTGCTTCTTCGGAAGAAACTTAAGGATCACACCCCTAAATGGACCCTAAATTTGACTTATTTTTTCAACCTATGTCTTAAGAAAGGTATATTCCCAAAGATGTTAAAAGAAGCAGTAGTGGTCCCTATATTTAAATCAGGTGAAAAAGATAGATTTACGAACTACAGACCCATTTCATTGTTACCCATCTTCTCCAAAATTTTGGAACGGGTACTATACCAATATATCTCTGATTATTTGATCGCAAATAACATCTTATATTCATTTCAGTTCGGCTTTAGAAAAAAGCATAGTACGTACATGCCTCTGGTACATCTTTACGAGAACGTAACAAAATCTTTAGAAAAGGGTAACACATCATGTGGAATTTATTTAGACTTGAAAAAAGCATTCGATACGGTTAGTCTAGGCATACTATTGCAAAAATTAAATCACATTGGTATTAACCCTCGCCCCACGGGGGGCATCGATGGCCCCCCTAAGGTTTTTCCGGGATAGCAGAAAAACGACGAGGCGCAGCACCGCGGTTGATGGCTCTACCTCTCAATGCATCATTTTCCCATCATCCCTAAATTTTTTACCCCGGGTCACCCAAGGTCAGGTCACCAGACGAGGTCAACCAAGGTCACCTCACTTCAACTTTAGAGCTCTGTAAGAGCTACATTTCAAAATCGATCGATCTGAAACTTCCTACACTTCATGACCCCTCCAGGGTCTACAAGGTGTATATCCGGGATTTTTCGATTTCGTGCCCTGAGGTCAGGTCACGAGGCGACCTCTCCCATTGGAAAAGCATGGGAAAAGCTGTTTCATGATATAAAAGCCACAAAAATGATTGCAAATACTCAGACTGCTCAGAACAGCGTTTTGGGACACCCTTTCACGGATCCCAGGGGTTATATTTACCCTTTGACTTTTCCAAGGTCATCCAAGGTCACCAGAGGTCAAAAACAGTATTTTGACAATAACTTTTGACCTAATTAAGCTAGAGCAATGAAACAAACACCATCGTGTTTGTCTTGTCACTAGCTTTCATTTGATATACAGCAAGGTCACTTTGTGACCCTTCGTGACCTCAGGTCATATTAGGTCACGAGGTGACCTCTGGAGGTCAAACCACTGGCGGGAGGTCTTTACGTTCCACATAGCGGAAAAAGTACTGGCAATTTCCTATCAAATGAACTTTACCAGGCCTCAATAGCTCTAATGACATAAGAGTTATGACCAGTTTGCTTAATCATTGCATATTTGAGTGAAAATAGCCGATCTTGACCTAATTTGACCTCTGGAGGTCAAACCATTGACCTGAGCACTAAAACATGCCAAGTAATTTCTTACTGAATTCACGCGAGCTTTCTATTGCACTTTGCAGATTTGCGCTAACGCCCATATTTTCTGAGTTAGAGGGGGGCATCGATGGCCCCCCGGTGGGGCGAAGGTGGCGCCGGACCCCCGGTGGGGCGCGGGTTAAGGGTAAATTGTATAATATTATTTCTTCATATCTAACTAACAGATTTCAGAGGACTAAAATTAAGGGGGTCATCTCTCATGCAAAACAATTAAGGACGGGAGTACCACAGGGATCAATACTAGGACCACTTTTATTTATTATATACATTAATGATCTGTATCGAGTGTCCATTGAAACTAGATTTTACTTATTTGCAGATGATACTGCTATTATAATCTCGATGGATGATGTGAGAAGTGTACAGTCAAAAATCCATAAAGTTCTTCCAGAAGTGTCAAAATGGTTTCAGTCCAATCGTTTGTCTCTAAATGCTTCAAAATCTCATTATCAGCTTTATTCTAGCGCTAACATTAGAAATGTTGATGTAAGACTAAACGGAATGCAGCTTAAACGTGAAGAAACTGTAAAGTATCTTGGCGTTTATATTGACGAAAAGCTTAATTGGAATTCGCACATCCTTTATGTGTCTTCGATTATAAGTAGAAATTTAGGAATCATGAGCAGAGCCAAGTATTTCCTATCATCGCACGAACTCACTCATTTGTATAACGCCTTTATATTGCCCCATCTTAATTATTGTGCAATGGTTTGGGGTAGTAATTACGAATCCACTCTCGATAAGATCATCAAATTACAGAAACGTGCTATTCGAATCATCGACAAAAAACCCTATTATTACCACACAAATGAACTGTTTCTAAAATTAAAAATACTTAAATTCCCTGAACTAGTCTCAGAACAAAAAGTTATTATATTGTCGAAAGTATTGGATGGTACAATGCCAGATGTGATATCGTCTCTTTTTCAGAAATACAGAACAACTAATACGAGATTGATTAGACACTTTGAAATACCTCAGGCTACAACAAATTATAGGAAATTTGCTCTGGCATGCTCTGCACCTGAAATTTGGAACAAAACAATATTCCAACCTTTAAATGTAGGTATAACGGAAGTTCCTCTAAACAAACATGTGCTTAACCAAATATATCAGAGAAGTATTCTTTTGCAATTATAGAATTCTTAATAATGAGCCTCGATGACCGGCGCTGATGGTGGTGATGATGTACCAGAGCACAATGTGTGTGGGTGTGGGCGTGCGTGTATGTGAGTGGGATAGTGTGCTTGTAGGTGGGCGAGAGGGAGTACTTGTGGGTGGGAAGGTGGATGTCTGCCGTGCGTGGGTGGGTGACTGCGGTACTCGGTGTGTGTGGGTGTGTACGTGCGCGTGTATGTGGATGTGTAGGCAGGCGTGCGTGCGTGGATTCGGATGTGTGTGTGTGTGTGTGTGTGTGTGTGTGTGTGTGTGTGTGTGTGTGTGTGTGTGTGTGTGTGTGTGTGTGTGTGTGTGTGTGTGTGTGTGTGTGTGTGTGTGTGTGTGTGTGTGCGTGTGCGTGCGTGCGTGCGTGCGTGCGTGTGTCTGACTCCCTGCTGCGCTTGCTTGCTAATTTGCCTGCTTGCTTGCCTGCTTGCTTGACTATGCCTGCATGTCTGCCCTAATTTGCTTACTGTCTTCCGAGTTCTCTGGCGAATGTTACTAGGCCTCTATCTTTTCGCCAGAATCTCGGAAGGGCTAACACGAATCTCCAGTTTTGGGTAGTCCCGTTTGGAAAAAGACTAACAATCTAACCGGTAATGAGCTAAATTATTGTGCATTTAACCTAAATAGACCTGTATTCCTGCTCCCTGTACATTTACAGGGAGCTACTACTAGCAGTTTTTACTAATAGTATGATATTTATTATGCTTCCTTTAAGTTACTTTCTTTTTCCTAGCAGGGCGTGCCGCGACTTGTAATATTTTATGTTCTGGTGATGTTAACGTAAGGGTTACTGTTGTCGTTGGGATCGCGGAGTTGGCACGCCTGGCTACCCGTTTAAATGGATGGCGGACCTTTTCTAGCAATAGAATTGCATGTAAAACAAAAATGGTGCTCAAGGTTTGATACAGACCTCGAATGGTCAGACATTTACGCAAATGTAATCAATGTCACACGGTGTAGCATCTACAGGACTCTACATTATAAGATACTCACGCGAATTGAGGTTACCAATATATTGCTTCAAAAGATGGGAATTGAAGAGAGCAGCACTTGTAGGAGGTGTCAAACCAACGAAGAGACGATAGTGCACAAATTGGGGATGTCAAGCAGTCAGACAGTTTTGGGACACGGTACACGTTATGATTGGTGTAAGGATGTATGATTGGTGTAAGGAGAATTGATGAACAATTCACTGGCCGGCAAGTCCTCTTTGGGGTGGGAGATGATCCTTTTATCCGCCATGTAATAATTGTGGTTAAATATGTCATACGTAAGGGAAGAAATCTCGATCTTTGCCATGTAAAGTGCATTCTTCGGAACGATAAAGAATCCGAGCTGGTGGCAGCTGCGCTTGAAAATAGCTCGAGCAATCGTGACCCTGCTGTAAAGTGGAAAACTTCAAGAGGAGAGGTGATTTCTTTGGTCTAAAGCTCTGTGTTAAGGTCTGTACGTAATAGATGCATCGCTGTTATGTCCGGTGTCAATGTATGAAAATACAAGTCCGCCTGAAAAAAGAAAAAAAGTCAGGAGGCACTAAATCATCTCAGGAGCCCCATACCAGCTCAGGGGCCATTGGCGGACGCAGAGGGGGGCATTCCGGCCATGGCCCCCCAAAGTGCTGGAGGGTGGGCAAACTATCTTTTGGCCCCCAAACGCCGGAGAAGTTTTTGAAAAAAGATGTTTACACTAGGTCTGTAGAGCAAAAAAATCTTCGCTCCCCCCTCCCCCCAGGAGGAGAGGCCAACATGGGTTTGGCCCCCCAAAAACTCGGGTCTGCGTCCGCCCCTGTCAGGGGCCCTCATCATCCTCAGTGGGCCCAGCTCAGCTCAAGGCCCCAGAGCTGCTGAGTAAATTACTTCATCAACTTAGCAGACCCAGATCAGCTTTAATGGCACCAAACTAGCTCAAGGGACCAGACTAGCTCAGAGAGTATGACATAGGCTCAGAAGGCACAAGGATGGCTCTTGAGGCATCATATCGACTCAGGGGGCATTGGTTTAGCTCAGGGGGCAACATATCTGCTCAGGGGGCACCAGATCGATCAGCCCGGGGATCCAGATCAGCTCCTAGCCCCCAGACCAGAGCAGGGGCATAGATCAACTCAGGGAATACAAGATCAGCTCTGGGTGCACCAGACCCGCTCAGGGGGCACCGGATCATCTAAGAGGATATCAATAACCAGCTCAGGGGGCACCTGGTCAGCTCAAGAGGCACCATATTGGCTTAGGGGACAGCAGATCAACTCCGGGAGGCATGAGATCAGCTCATGGGGGCCAGATCAGCTCACAGGGCACTAAAACAGCTAATAGGGCACCAGGCAATCTCGGAGGCATCAGACTAACTCAGAGAGCATTAAATAGGTTCAAGAAGTACAATCATTTGCTCGGGGGCACCAGATTGACACAGGGAGCACCAGATTAGCTTAGAGGGCACGTGATCAGCTCAAGGGGCCAAGACCAGTTCAGTGGGCACCAGATGAGCTCAAGGGGCACCAGATTAGCTCCGCCCGTACGATTATTGGCAACGATGAGCATTAGCTGGAAACGGATTACGTGCCCATACTCTTCCGGGGTGCTTGGAAAGGCAACAGAATGCCTTAGCTGACCAATAAATGCGCTAAATCGTCAAACAATAGTTTTAATCGCTAAATGCAGTCTAGTTGCATCTAGGTTCAACGGAGTAGGGCACTAAATTTCGAGCGGCACGGCCTAAACGTAGTACACCGCCTTGCGATCAGAGGGCACTCCGGCACCAATGGAGAAGGGGGCACGTGCTCCCTGTGCCCCCCCCCCATCCCCACCCCCAGCTGCGCCCCTGCCCCCAGATGCCGAGGCCTATTTTCGCTTATTTTAGAGCCGTCTGTGAAGATGAAGGTCTTGCAAACGTTATTAGACCGGAACTCTAAGAATTTCTGCGAGACTCCCTCTTCTGTTAACACGCGCATTGACGACGGGGTGGGGACCCGCCCCCTCGGGTTTTTCAAAGATAGCATAAAAACGGCGACGCGTAGCGCCGCCGTACTTGGCATACATTTTCTTTCATCATTTGTACAGTTTTTGTCAAAATTTAAATGTTAGGTTATGTCAGGTCAGGTCACCATTACAGGTCAAGTGACCTGACCTAAAAAAAAGTTTAAGATTGCATAAATCAGAACATGGTTAGTGTATATGAATTAATTATGAATTATATTATGAACTTATCCGATTGAAACTCATATCACGTCATGGGCCCACCGAGTTCCCTAAAATATGTTCCGGTGTTTTTGATATCGATGACCTAAGGTCAGGTACGAGACATGACCCCTGCATTGGAAATACATTGAAAAAATGGTTTAAACTGAATAGCTTAGTAACGGATGGTGATCGAGCGTTTATTTTAAGTACATTAGATCTGCCTAGTCTTTTCAGTTCTAATGATATGCATATTACCTAATTTGACCTTAAGCTGACCTCAGGTCAGATGAAATCCTTGATTTGACCTAGCAAGGTCATATTGTATATCATTCGATTAGGCTTGCTACGAGGATTCATATAGTTCAAATCGTTTTGCTCTATCTTTACTTGTTCAGATGAAATGACCGAAAACTTTCAATTTACATTTGATCCCTATGACGGCATGTTTTGACCTCTAGTGACCTTAAATGTGACTTGACCAAAAATGGTTCTCAATATTTTCGATGGAGAAGTGGATTGGCTACACAACGCCGTTTACCGTTTTTCGCTACCTACCATGGTTCTCGAGATCTTGGGGGGGCGGGTACCCGCCAACCCCGTCAAAGCGAAGGGTGGCGCAGACCCCTGTCCATGCGCGTGTTAAGTATTCTTTGCGGGAAGTGAAAAGAAACTCTACTTTGGGCTCTTTACGAGTTCAAAAGTGGAAGAGTGGGGGTTTGCCTACTGTTGCTGGGATCGCAAGACTCGGGCTTTCCAGGGTCCTGGCCACTCTGTTTAAACGGAGGCCACGTCTGTAAGGCGACTTTATTGCTCGTCTGGGATGGGCAACTATTTTGCTGGGATGGGAACATTGTTTCGCTGGGTGCCGGTGGATTGAACCTTAACAAAGTCAGAAATGTGCTGGGAGTGGCGTCTTGTTTGGAGTGGGCACAGCCCGCTGTCCAATAACAAGTGATAAGCGCGCCTGTGGGCGCCCGGATACTTGCATTTTGGACGCCCTCTAGCTTTAGTTTGCTGGTCTTGTTCGTTGAGCCAAAAACGAACGAGTTATATTCAAGAATGGGCCGTATCAGGGACTTGTAGAGCATGAGCAGGGTCTTTCGATCCCCGCCATGCTGTTCCTCGGGGCATGCGGAGGATGTTGACCCGTTTATGACAAAGCTGTCCAGGTCTAGAGACGACTTTGGTAATCGGTAAGAGACGCATCGGTAAGTGGTCGCTCGTGTTTGCGCTTGTAATCTCGATAGTAATTTTCTTCCCAATATTGGAAAAATATTGGTTAAAGGCCTCTACTGTTCTGGAAATGAGCTGAGGATTTCACTTACGCTGTTTGATGGTCATGCCATACCTGTTTCCTTTCTTCCAAGTCTCTGCAGGTGTTTCTTGTGCTGAGACGCTGAAGAAGTTGGCCTTTGCTCTTCGTAGTTCATTACTGGAATCCTTCTTCAACAGTTTGTGGCGTTGACTAGCGGCTTCGGCATCACCTTCCTCGGTCTCCCAGCTTTGAAGAGCTGCTGATGCTGTATCACGCAGACGACGGCTTCGGCTCTCCTTATTTTGAGGCTTTGGAGTTCTTTGTTTTCAGTAAGCAAAGGACATGGCTTGTGATTGAAGCGAATCGTTTTTGACGGACAGTGATTGTTCACATGGCCATTCAGCGTGGCTAGAAAAGCCGCGTAATTAGCGTCAACTTCGATCCCACTGTAAACGGAGGACCAGTCTGCCACCAAGAGGTCGAGATTGAAGGGGTCGAAGTTCGCATGGTTCGTTGTTCGGATCGTGCGCTCTCTGGGAGCTGGTCGTATCTTCCGGAACTAACTTCGACAGAAATGAGGCCATGTTCGCTGATGTGGGCTGGGATTGCTTTGGCTTGGTTTGCGAGTTCGGGCGCGTTGTTGATGATGTGTGCGATAAGAGTTGGAGTTAAAGCGGGGTGCATTGCCTCCGCTATAAGTTGGTGGAGCCGGAGTTCCGTCACTGTGTTGAAATACTGATTGGCAAGAGGCTTGGTTTTCTTAAGTAACTCAAGGTTCATATCACCAAGCAAGTACACTGGCTTGTCCAAACGGATTATCTCTTCTAGCTGGTTACGGAGATTATTCAAGGATTTGGCGGGGGCATCCGGAGGGCGATACGTGGCTCTCACGATAAAGTGTTTGGACGCTGTGTCTTGCATGGGTGTCCAGATTGCTTCTAGTCGTCTATTTGGTTGTGATGTGCGTAATTTTACAGCTGCCAGGTCCCCAAGAATGGCCAGTGTTACTCCTCCACCGCGCGGTAGCTGTCGGGCTCGTCGTGGAGTCACACGGTCGTAGCGAAAAACTTTGTATTGGTGGAATGCTAGTAAAGCGTGGCAGGGGTACCTCCGGTCCAAGTTTCTGGGCTGCACAGACAGTCCAGCTTCTGGCGTGTAGAAGCGTTGGGACGCTGCCTATTTTGTCAGATGACATCACAGATCTGACATTGATGTGTCCCAGTCGAATCTGTTTTTCAGGGCTGATGATGATGATAAGAGTTTTAGAGCACTGCAGCTGCAGAGGCTATACGTGCCCGAGTGTTGTTTTTTCAGGGCGGTTGCATTCTTGAAGTGGTTGAGGGCGTATCAGAACGGACTGCCGTTAAAGTCGCTGGCGCGGTGGTGGTCGGTGATTTTGAATGATATGATTGCCCGACACATGATAACAATATTTAGTTAATACAATATTTGATTCCTTTGATGAATAAAATATTTGATTCCTTTAATTGATAAGATCTTTGATTCCTTAGACATATTTTGATCAAGAGCAAACTTTTGAAAATTATCATTCACACAGCCAGGCTGAATATTTTTAATGAACGGTATTTCTTCTTTCGGTCACTTATTTGCGCAAATGATGGCGCCTTGGTCACAGTCAGTCAGTCATCGATTATCACAGCGGTGATACATGATAAGTATGAAACACTAGTTTGCTTTTGGAGGGAGGAAGAGAGTTCAGCCCCACATATCTTTCGCTTGGGGAGGAGGTGGCATGGCAGCATTGGTCCCATTCCCATAGCATCTGCCGCTGATGTATCTGATGATGAAACGATGAATGTCTGGTTCACGGGTCTCGACACTTCCTACTCCCATTTGACACCCATTTAACTGGTTCCAGATACAACGCTTGAGAGGAACACTCTGATGGCAGAGGCCTACCCGCGTCTCAAGGACTACTGCCGCGAGAGGCACGGACTCGAATTCCAGGTAATTCCAGCATCCTCATACAAGCCACTACTGCTGCGAGAGGCACGGACTCGAATTCCAGGTAATTCCAGCATCCTCATACAAGCCACTACTGCTGTGAGAGGCACGGACTCGAATGCCAGGTAATTCCAGCATCCTTATACAAGCCACCACTGCCGCGAGAGGCATGGACTCGAATTCCAGGTAGTTCCAGCATCTTTATACAAGCCACCACTGCCGCGAGAGGCACGGACTCGAATTCCAGGTAATTCCAGCATCCTTATACAAGCCATTGCTGGTGCGAGGGGCACAGACTCGAATTCCAGGTAATTCCAGCATCCTTATACAAGCCACCACTGCCGCGAGAGGCACGGACTCGAATTCCAGGTAATTCCAGCATCCTTATACAAGCCATTGCTGGTACGAGGGGCACAGACTCGAGTTCCAGGTAATTTCAACATCCTCATACAAGTCACTACTGCCGCGAGGGGCACGGACTCGAATTCCAGGTAATTCCAGGATCCACACACAAGCCACTACTGCCGCGAGAGGCACGGACTCGAATTCCAGGTAATTCCAGCATCCTTATACAAGCCATTACTGCTGCGAGGGGCACAGACTCGAATTCCAGGTAATTCCAGCATCTGCACACAAGCCACTACTGCCGCGAGAGGCACGGACTCGAATTCCAGGTGATTCCAGTATTCTTACACAAGGGTCTCCTGCTGCCCAGGGTACCTACTCAAATTTGAGTTGATTCCAGTATCTTTAAACGAGGCACTACTACTACTACTACTACTGCGGAAAGCAAAGATGGGAATTTCGGGTAATTCCAGTATCCTTCCTTACACGGAAGACCACTGCTGCGAAAGTCTCCGACTCAAATTTCGGGTAAATCCAGTATCGTCAACTGAGGGACTTCTTCGGTGAAAAGCACGCACTCGAATTTCAGGCACTTCGCTACCAGGTTCCCACGCACTGCCACATGCAGGAGCTGGAGTTTCATATAAATGCTCAGACCACGGCCCATATCTACCCACGGCAAGCTTGAGAATAAAGGTTTGCGATCAGAATTCTTCAATTTGCATTTCAATGTCTAGATTGCCTCTATGAGTCTTGATATAATGTTTTGTTGTATGTTTTGTGTTTTGTTTGTTAAATGTTTTGTAAATTGTTTACGCTGACCTTCTTGGAGTACCTATATCGTAAGAGGTAGGAAATTGGTTAAAAAGAAAGGAATTTACAATGGGTTACAAACCAGTAATTATTTGCTATAAAATATTTTTAAACACGTCTAATTAGGCTTTTTAATATAAATATGTTGTTTATCGTTAACATGCCAATATAGCATACAATATCAAAATATTATCATCAAATCTGAAGAGTTTTTTTCAATAAGACAATAACGAAAAAATGACTCAGCCATCACCACATTTTCAGAATACATTTTCGACCAGCCGGCTTATTTTGTAGGTTAAAATCCTTCATTTCAGTGACTAATTACATCAGCAATAAATGATTAAATGCACAATAATTACAAGAAACATCCGGAGTGCTAGAGCGGTCAAGTTCACACAACAATCCATAAAATCATCTGATGTTTGCTCCCATAAAACGTCTTCTCCCTAATTTGCCCCATGCCTGAATCTTGATAATAACACGCCGAAGTCGAAAGCGTATTCTGCGAAGGTGGTGATGGTTGAGTCATATTTTTCGTTACAGCCTTATTGAAATCATTATTGAAATCTCTTCAGTCCTGATGATAATCGGGTAATAGAAACGCCTCATCCTATTTTGGCACTTGTTTTTTGTTTTACCCCACTTTTTTGTCAAAGAGTGAGAACGAGACCCCAAGGGATCTTGTTCTCACTCTTTCACTGCCTTACACCTGATGATGGTCCGTGACGGAAACGTCGTGTTTTACCTTTCCCTGACATTCATTCCTTTTATTTAGGTCCGCACTGTTCTTGAGGCTTCCATTGCGGTTTTAGTGAATACTTTGAATTTTAGTTCACATATACAGTTTTAGTTTACGCACAGAATCATATTTTTTCGACCGAGTTTGGCTTTTTTGGCAGCGTTTTAATTAATTTCACATCTCACCTGTGCCTTTGCACCCTTTTTAAGTTCATTTAAGCTGTTTCATGCTCTTTTTTTACTTTCGCGGTGTTCCGCAGGGATCTGTTGTGGGATTCAAACTTTTTAGTTTTTATAGAGATTTTCTCACCTGTCGCCTTTTACTCTGGCCTCATATAATTTTCACTTCTCTCATCTGGGGCCTTAGTTCATTTCCTTTGACATATCCAGCATGGTGCCCTATCTGCAACAAGCCCACCGAGAACACAACTTTTTCGTTTTGTATGGTACAAATATATATAAATATATATATATATATATATATATATATATATATATATATATATATATATATATATATTCCTTTCATCAGCTTTTTTGCGTCTTTTCGATCTTCCGGATTACTTTTCTTGCGTCGATTTCAGTTCTAAAGCGAAGGTCTCCTAATGTCATTTGTATTATTGCAATGCGACGTTCCCATACTATCACAGCATCATCCTCAGGCTATTTATATCAAATACATTATAGGCATAAAAATTAAAACATTTCTTATAGTCAGTAAAATTCTAAATTAATATTTTCACCTATTCATTTTTATAAGTGCGGTTGATTCGATGACTGAACATTATTGGAAAGGAAAATATAAGAAACGTTTGAATAAAACTAGCGTGACATTAATCTTATCTAACCTCCAAGTTGCAGCTTCATATGCAAACAAATTATCGTTTAATTACAACGACAAAATGCCCTAAGCCCCACAACCCAGAAGCATACAAAATCGCACTTAAGTATTATACATCGTAATAATCCCCTTGTGGTCCATCTGGTCGTTAAGGCTCGGCATCTTCTGGTGGATGTTTGCGGCTTCCAGAATTCTGAGGCGTCGATAGTTTTTTCTCGTGCGAGGATGGTCGTGTTGTCTACTAACTCCTTTCTGGTGACTTTTGTTCTGTGTTCATTCTTCGCGTGTAGGGCAGGTCCGCCAGTTTGCAGGTGCATTGTTAGCCGGCGAGATAGAGTTATGGTAGTGTGACCCACGTAGCAGGCTGTGGTCTGGAGCTTACAATCTCCTATAGTACATTTGTATTGGTAGACCACGTTTGTTTGCTGGAAGTCATCTTTTCTTTCGTTGTTTCTCATGATGAGCTGAGAAGTCGTAGGTGATTGGTAGTATATGAGGGTTTTGATCTTGTTCCCTGGCTTAGGTGTGACATTTCGATGGAATATGTTCTTAATAGTCTTCTCATCTTGTTTGTATGAGGGAGCAGGAAGCACCGCTCAGCCACCGGTCCGGCAGCCCGGCGGAGCCCGAAAAGTCGATCGACCCCAAAATCCCTCCAACAGGGAGGGGCGACGCCGAGACCCGCTGTGGTGCGTCGTTAAACCCCAACAATATATTATTGTTTGTATGATGTCGTCATTTGGTTTTTGTAGTATATTTTCAGGGTGGTTGTCGTGTCAGGGTCTGTGGCTTCTTCCTCGTTCCTTCTTCCTCCTTTCTCCTCCTCTTCTTCTCTCCTCTTCTCTCTTTCTCCTTTCTCCATGAACTTGTCGAGCGTAACTCGGATTTCATCATCAATCTCCTGACAGGAGTAGTTGTTGTTTACCAGCATCTGCTTTACGTATTGTAGTTCGTGGTCGATCGGTTCCCATGTGCTGCAGGTATTGATGGCTCTGATGATGTACGTACGCACCACTCCTCGCTTGTACCTGTGAGGACACTCGCTGAGCGCGTTGAGGCATCTGCCATTGTTGGTGGGCTTACGGTAGACTGAGATGACGTGCTTGGTACCATCAACACCCACATCCACATCGAGGAAGTGAAGTCTTCGGTTTTCCTCAAGTTCGTATGTGAACTTGAGGACGGATTGTTCTTCAAACTTCCTCCGTAGGTCCTGCAGTGATTCTTCATTGTCGATTTCCACATAAATATCATCAACAACCTTTTGTAGATGCATGGTGGAGACTCAAGGTCACTCAACACTTTATTTTCAACATGACACATGTATGTGTTCGCGAACAAGACCCCCAATGGGGAACCCATGGCAACGCCATCGATTTGTTTGAAGATCTTGCCTCGAGGACAGCGGAACGGGGCTTCCGTCGTACACAACAGAAGCATCTGGTTGAGCAGGCTCCGTGGCAGTTTACTGGGAGGTGGCAGAGATTCATGCTGATAAACGTAGTCCAAAATTATGTCTATCGTAGCTATGACTGGCACGTTGGTAAAGAGGCTCTGTACGTCAAGAGAAGCAAGTATGCCAGTAGGCTGAGTAGAATGAAGTAGTTGAATGAACTCCTCGCTGGATTTGATAGTATGTTGGATAGGTATATAAGGAGAAATAATGTTGTTAAGACGCTTAGCTAGTTTATAGGTCGGAGTTGGTATTTGAGATATTATGGGCCTAAGTGGATTATCGGCCTTGTGAGATTTTACAGTTCCATGTAGGTATCCTGGTTTGAACTCTCCAACGACTGTTTCGAAATGTACACCGTCGACTGTGGCGTTTGCAATGCTTATCAGCTTGTTAACCTTCTTTTCTAGTTCATCGGTTGGATTTCTCGTAATGCGTGTAAACTTCTTCTTGTCGCTCAAGATAGTATCAAGTTTAGCCAAATATGCTGAACGGTCCAAAACAACGTAGCTTGATGACTTATCTGCTTTTCGCACTATGATATCCTTATCTTCCCGCAGTGTTTTGGCTGCTTCGCGTAATTCAGGAGTGAGGATTCCTTAAATCTTATTATCCCTTCGTTTTGTCCCTTCCGCTGTAAGTTGTGATTTTAAATCCGGGTTTACTTCAACCTTCCCATCGTTTTCAAGCTTAGTCACCGACTGATACAGCAACTCAAGCTCAGTAACCTTTGCGCACTTGTTAAACTTAGGATACAGATGTAAATTCAACCCTAAGTCAAGGAATTCTTTCTCGTGAATACTTAGTTCCCGCTTTGAAAGATTCACATAGGATACGTCTCCATTCGGTAGCAGGACTTTTCCTTCATAGAACTGAAATCGACGCAAGAAAAGTAATCCGGAAGATCGAAAATACGCAAAAAAGCTAATTAAAGGAAAATATGCCGTCATACATAACAAAACGTGCCTAGAAGAAAATATTCTGCCAGCATAATCAAATATATATATATATATATATATATATATATATATATATATATATATATATATATATATATATATGCTAATGATCAACAACATTTTTTATTAACAAACATGATCATCTCAAATAATTAACAATTAATTTGGCTGATTGAGATTGGTTTGACGAAGTTGAAAACCTACTACTGCAGTGGTCCAGTGCACTGGACAAAACTCTAATCAATGAATGTTTGATTCGAAAAAAAACAATGACAAATGTCATGTATGGTTAGAAATGGTTTTATGTAGCTCACGTTTGGTTTCATAAGTCACACAGGTGTTCTGAAAACTGAAACTTACTCCGTGTCCATGATAATAGCAAAGCGTACTTATTCGTATTCAAATACTTCGTATTCGCGTTCGTTTAATTGTTCTAAAATCTTTCACAGACGCCGCTCTATATGTCCGTAGTGCTCCCCCCCCCACCATAACCCTTCGTATCGACAACAGACACTGTAACCTCCAGGGGTCAACAGATTTTCTGGAGACAAACATGGACAAACATATATCTTTAGGGCAAAATGAGATAAAGCCTTGTTTCAGCTCTGGAGCTTTTCACCTACATCAAACATGGTGCAGCATCAATATAAAATATATCAACTCCAAAATTTGATTTTTAATTAAAAATTCCACTTTGTTCATGATCATTCTAAAAAGCCTCGCAATCCCTAAATCAAGGTTTTGTCAAATATTCATCAAAGTTTTTTTGGAAGTGCGATTCATCCGAAAACCAAACGTTGTGCAGAAAGTGGTCTGACCTGAAGCATTTCGATTCGAACCAGTCACAGAACTTGACTCGCTGTTCTTGGTCCAATGTCGTCAGCAGCTGGTGCGAAGATATCTTGTATGGAGTCAGTGCAAGGTTTTTGTCAATATTTTGTGCACTGAAGACTTGCTGACGCCCACGAGACTTGCCAAACGACTAACAGAGGCCTTTGGCTGATTTTGAATGGCCCTGGCGATTTTAGCGACGGTTTCGTTATGGTTTATGGACAGTTTTCTTCCCGATTTTCCCCTACGTTTGTGTTGCACTCTTCCAAATACTAGAAAATGTTCGGCCAATCTCAAAATTGTCTTCCTAGTGGGAGTGAGGCAGTGCAGGAAAGACGCTTCATTTTTCGCTGTGTTAAGATAACAGACCTCGTCTGTTATCTGATCTCTCGGCCGGGTCCTGACCCGGCCAAGCAAACCGATGGCAACGAAACTTGAATCAGAAGAAATCAATTTAATAAGAAATGACAGCAATTCTCATTCGAGAATCTTTCTCAATGTGGACATTTTGTTTTTAATTCTGCTCTTGCTGCCAACACAACGTTGAACTTGTCCTCCCGTTCTCGTTAAGATTGAAATGTTTTGTGACGAAAAAGGCTCCTCTGCTCACCTGCAATTCGAGCCCAGGCTGACACGTCCAGTGCTTTTGTACAACGATTGTGATGTTCCGCAATCCACGCTCCCGCGTTCATCAGGCAGATAGAACAGGAATGTTATACTGCCGTCTCAGAACCCAATTCCTAACGTAGTGTATCTCATGTGATGATCCACTGTATTTCCACCTTTTTCGAGGGTGAACATGCCGCTTGCCATTCCTGAACATGGATTTTACATTCAAGACATCCCAATCACTCGAAACAGGGGTTTTTCAACGTACAAAATTGCAGCTTCACGAAAATACCACCGGGCGTGTCGGGCGCAAGTAGGAGGCTCCCAATACCCACCGTACATACGCAAAACGATGAGAATACCGAGCTGGCGTAGGCATTTATATCAGAATACGGTTTTCATCCTACCTGTACAGATCGTATGTACGCCAGAGCTCAGAATGGCCAATCGGCGCAATCTTTTTCATCAGGCATCAGAATGCGACCCCAGACTGTATTTTCCAGGAGCAAACGCTGAGGCCATGGTGCCTCACCCAGGGCAGGGGCCCGCTGAGGCCATGGTGCCTCACCTAGGGCAGGGGGCCCGCTGAGGCCATGGTGCCTCACCCAGGGCAGGGATGCCTTCAGGTAAACCACTGCGCTCACAATATTTCCCCTGTGGATTGGTTCCATTTCACAGTTTTTCCATTGCAGTATCGACTGCTGAGACGAACGTGATTTGTGAACGTACGTACAATTGAGCAGATCATGGTCCAATCCATCCGAATACAAGCTGGGCCCTCTGAAAGCCCACTGGCTCCCACCTAGATCTCAGCTGTACCCTGACTCTGCATGTCGCACCTGATCTCAGCTGTACCCTGACTCTGCATGTCGCACCTGGATCTCAGCTGTACCTTGACTCTGCATGTCGCACCTGGATCTCAGCTGTACCCTGACTCTGGATGTCGCACCTGGATCTCAGCTGTACCCTGACTCTGCATGTCGCACCTGGATCTCAGCTGTACCCTGACTCTGCATGTCGCACCTGATCTCAGCTGTACCCTGACTCTGCATGTCGCACCTGGATCTCAGCTGTACCCTGACTCTGCATGTCGCACCTGGATCTCAGCTGTACCCTGACTCTGCATGTCGCACCTGGATCTCAGCTGTACCCTGACTCTGCATGTCGCACCTGATCTCAGCTGTACCCTGACTCTGCATGTCGCACCTGGATCTCAGCTGTACCCTGACTCTGCATGTCGCACCTGGATCTCAGCTGTACCCTGACTCTGCAGTGATGAGAGTGGCACGTGCAGAGTTCTGTAGGCACCGCAGCGTGCCTGCTAACGCCACACTGGCCTGGTGTGCAGGTGGTGGACATGCGCTGGGGTGTCCGGGATGAGGCCACCGACGACCACATGACCACCGAGCTCTGCATGAAGGAGATCGACAACTGCCAGCGCCTCTCCATGGGACCCAACTTCGTGGTGAGTGGCTAACGGCGCATCCGCTCTCCTATACCTACGCTGGAGCGGACCGGATTACTGTTAACATATACGTACACAAATCATGACCAAGACGCCAGATATGAACATAATAATCATACTGGGGTCAAACTGTGACGGGTGCCGATACTTTTCAAACAGTGACGGGTGCAGATAATTGACGAACAGTGACGGGTGCAGATAATTGACAAACAGTGACGGGTGCAGATAATTGTCAAACAGTGACGGGTGCAGATAATTGACAAACAGTGACGGGTGCAGATAATTGACAAACAGTGACGGGTGCAGATACTAGACAAACAGTGACGGATGCAGATACTTGTCAAACAGTGACGGGTGCAGATAATTGACAAACAGTGACGGGTACAGATACTTGACAAACAGTGACGGGTGTAGATAATTGACAAACAGTGACGGGTGCAGATACTTGACAAACAGTGACGGATGCAGATACTTGTCAAACAGTGACGGGTGCAGATAATTGACAAACAGTGACGGGTGCAGATAATTGACAAACAGTGACGGGTGCAGATACTAGACAAACAGTGACGGATGCAGATACTTGTCAAACAGTGACGGTTGCAGACACTTGTCAAACTGTGACGGGTGCGAATACTTATTTATTTATTTATTTGACATACACGGCATCTCCACTATTCATGTGGCTATTCTGACGCCGGTCGTAATGAAGATGAGGGACATAAATGACAACTTAAGCAAAAACACACTGTAGGATAAGGATAAGGATGGGATGTTTGATGGGGAAGGACAAGGATTACCCACGGGGAGGGTCGCCACAGGCGCCGCACTCAACCCATGGAGTGAGGTAGTGGGACTTGATGAAGGGATCCGGTGAAAAAAAAAACATGGAAAACAACAAACAAGGCGTGACGATGACGGTGATGATGGAATGATTCTCGTTCTTTTTCGGCTGGTCTCTCTTTTCGTTCTTCGCTTTTGTCGTTGTGATCCTTCGTTTTCGTTTCTCAGGTCTTATTTATTAAAAGTGTTCATCGTTCGGTTTGCGTTAAAGATGAATAGGATTAATAGGATTAATAGGATTAAAAGTTCTTCTAATATGTGGGAAGTATTTCATCCTTGCTTAGAAGCAGTGACGGATCCAAGGGGGCCAGGGGCCCCGGCCCCCCCCTTAGCTCCAAAGCGCCTCAGCATAGCTGAGCTCATATCGGGCGCCGAAGGCGCCCGATATGATCGGCGCGCATGTACACGTTTCGTGCGCCAATGTGGTAGATACCAATTATTCCACTTGAATTAACACATATTCCTTAAAACCATGGCAAAGCGCCCCTGCCCAAACACTAGACGCCCTTACTGGTCTTTTGAGGCCAATTTAAATGTTTAAGATGAAATTTAGAAAGCTAACAAAAGCGCCCCGGCAAAGAAAAGGCACCACTGGACAGCAGGATTACGCCATGGGGGAACTAATGCGCCCCTGGGTAGCCTAGGCGCCCCCCTAGATGAAGCGCCCTACAGATATATGTGCCCTTGGCTAGGAAAGGCGCCCCTGGGCAGCAAAGGTAAATCTTGGTAACATAGGTGTCCTGGACAGCATGGGCGCCCCTTAGATAGAAATAGGCGCTTTAGGAAAATAAAATGCGCCCCTTGGGTAGAAAAGGCGCCCTTTGATAGCCTAGACGCCCACTGGAAAAAGCGCCCTACGGATATCATATGCACCCTTGGATAGCAAAGGCGCCCCTGGACAGCAAAGACAATCCTGGATAACACAAGTGCTTTGGACAGAAAATGCGCCCCCGGATAGCAAAGGTGCCCCTAGAAAGTGTTATGGGAATGGCCTAGGACCCTAAAAAGATGATACAGATGACAGTAAAAGCGCTAAAAGACTGGCAGCCTAAAACGCCAAAGTCCAGAAACTAAAACGTCTAAACCCTAAAAAGCCCAAAAAGGCTACGTCAAGGTAAAGATAAGAAGAAAAAAGCGTGGGATGAGGTAAATACAACGTTTCGGTCTTGGACCGTCGTCACCCCTCGCCTGACGACGGTCCAAGACCGAAACGTTGTATTTACCTCATCCCACGCTTTTTCTTCTTATCTTTACCTTTGACGTAGCCTTTTGGGCTTTTTAGGTTTAGACGTTTTAGTTTCTGGACTTTGGCGTTTTAGGCTGCCAGTCTTTTAGCGCTTTTACTGTCATCTGTATCATCTTTTAGGGTCCTAGGTCATTCCCACAACACTCTGCAGTTTATGGCACCCTATCTTCAGCAGGCCTTCCGAGAACTTATTATTTGCCCCTAGAAAGGCACCTCTTCGATAGAAAAGGTGCCTTTGGATAGCCTGGGCGCCCCCTGGATGAACTAGGTGTCTGAGAAGGAAAACGAGCGCCCCACTGGGAAGTACAGGCTCCCCCTATATAACATAGATGTCCTTTATTCATCTTCAGCTGTCCTGCATTGGAGCAGCGCCCCTAAAGAGCAAAGGCACCCCTGGACAAAAAGCGGCCTCTGGGTATCAAAGGCGCTCCTAGATAACATATGCGTCTCTTAGATAGAAATAGGCGCTCCAGGAAAGCAAAATGGTTAAGAAAAGTGCCCTTGGATAGCAAAGGCGCCCCTGGACAGCAAAGGAAAATCTGGGTAACATAGGTGCCCTGAACAGCATGGGCGCCCCTGAGATAGAAATAGGCGCTTTAGGAAAATAAAAGACACCCCTTGAGTAGAAAAAGGCACCCTTTGATAGCTTATGCGCCCACTGGAAAAAGCGCCCTACCGATATAATATGCGCCCTTGGATAGCAAAGGTGCCCCTGGACAGCAAAGGTAACCCTTCTTGAAATAGATTATATGGACAGCATATAATGGATAAACTAGCACCCATGGATAAACTAGGCGCCTGAGAAAGAAAACAAGCGCCTCGCCTGAGAGTACAGGCGCCCCCAGGATAACAAAGGTGTCCCTTTCCATCTTCAGCTGCCCTACTGTCTAGGGTTTCGCATACCTGTCCGACTGCCGGGCGCTCTGTCACAGTGCTCGTGCGCTCAATTTGAGTATGGCCCGCCTTTAACCACATTTCATTAAAATCCAACTGAAGGCTTGGTGCTACATCGCTGTAACCGGGTGCCTTTTTTCAGTATGTGCGCCCCATTTCCGAGAACACCGCCCTCACCAACCTGCAGTCCTCCCTGCTCAGCAGATGAGCGCCTCTCCTTGATAACTGGGCACCTTACTTCAGTGTTTGAGCGCCTTATTTCAGCATTTTTGTCTTCCATCTATTTAAGGCTCCTCCTGGATTGCAGAGGCGCCCCCCTCAAGAGCAAAGGCGCCCCTAGATAGAGAAGTACGCCCCAGGTTTGCAAAGGCGCTCCAAGATAGAATATGCGCCCCTTAAATGGAAATAGGCACTCCAGAAAAGTAAAGGCGCCCTTTGGGTAGCAAAGGCGCTCCTGAACAGGGAAGGCAGCCCTAGATAGCATAGGTGCTCTGGACAGCATAGGCGCCCTTGGATAAACTGGTACCAGGAAAAGAAAAATAGTGCCTCACCGGAGACAAAAAGCACCCCTGGATAACATAAAGGCATGTTTTTCAATCATCAATGTCTGTGATTGCAAAATACACCTAAAAGCATATGCAGCTCTGGATAAAAAAGACATCCCTGGGCAGTAAAGGCGCCCCCGAATAATGCGCCCGTGGAAAGCAATAGAGCGTCCCTGTGGAGAAAAAACCACCTCCAGAATAACCTAGGCACCGCCCCCGAAATATCAGATGCCCGGGGATAGAACAGGTTGCCTTGAATAAAACAGCGGCCCTGGATAGTAAAGGCGCCCTTTGATAGCATAAGCGTTCCTTAGCAACAATATGGGCGCTACATGGGCTCAAGGTTCACGCGCACCTAAGCCCAATAATAGAGCAATCAATCGATGCCAAAGCACTCCTTAAAGCACGGGTGCCAAACTTCCCAATTAGTAAAGGCACCTCTGAGTAGCAAAGGCGACCCTCGTTAGTAGGGCAGGTGTTCCTGAACAACAGCACCGTCCCTTGATAATAATAGCTTCAAGATGGCACAGGTACCCTGCTGATACGAAAAGCGCCCCAGAATATCAAACGCACCCTCTGAATAAGGTGCCCATGGAGAGCATAAAGGCGCCCTATGGATAACAAATTGCCGCCCCCTGGATGGCCAAAGCGCGCCTTGCATAGGGCTGGCGCCACTGGGTAGTATAGGTTACCTTGAATAAAATACGCCCCTCAATACCAAGGTGCACCTGGATAAGAAAGAGCGCTCCTTGGGCACTGGGTATCAAAGGCACCCCGGAAAAGCAAAGACGCCCCTGGATAGCTAAGTTGCGTCCATTGGGGAGCTAAGGTGCCCCTGGGTGGCGCAGGTGCCTCATCGAAGCAAAGGCCCCTCCACAGAGCATAGGTGTCCCTGATGAGCACAGGTACTCCTGGACAGTCCCTAAATGACGTTGCATAAAGCTGCGACACCTATTATGACAAATGTTATTACATCATAGTAAAGGTTATTCAGTGTTTAGATCAAGGTCACAGGTCAATTTCAAAGGACCTGGTTATCTAAAGCGGTCCCAGATCAGCTGAGGGGACTCGATATCAACTCAGGGAAGCCACCAAAAACTCAGGGGCCCAGGCCCGCAGAGGCTCTGCGGCCTCCGAGGCTCATGTTAGCGTCAATCGGGTATTTCAGTATGGAGCCGTTAGCCAAGACAACTGTGATAAGTGGAGGTGGTGGATACGACGCCTCAGTTTTCGCCATGACCGAAGATGACTGTATTATTTGCTCATCGTGCTTCAGTTAGTGTCAGTGGGTGCTTTCAGCATTTTCTACCAAGGTAGCGGTCGTTAGCTGGCCCAAAATATGTTTGATGGTAAACGTGAGCATGTTGTCACTAAAAGGAAGCTTTCATAAAAATAAGCATTTAAAAATAGTTTTTAATAAAACGCGTTTTTTTCTTTGACATTGGCCGCCTTTTGGGTGGTAAATTGGCACCCCTCAGGTTCGGCGCCCCCCGAGCCTGGCCCCCCCCTTAACGAAATCCTAGATCCGTCACTGCTTAGAAGTCCAGCACCTACGGTGTGAATGAATTGTTACTGAATGGATGTGTAATTATTACGTGTCAAATTATTTAGCAATATTATTCAGGACGCCGGTAGATATTTTAGAGCCGGAAGATATCTCAGATGGAGGAGCTTCTTCAAAGACGTCACGTTTGTTTCAGAGGCGAAAAATATGCCGGCTTAAGCTTAGTTTTTTTAAGGGAAATTTCACCCGTTGATTATTTGCAGACAATAAAATTATTTGAAATCGCAACACACCTAGATTTCACCACGTGCGCATTGTGGCACATCTCTGGCGGCATAGCAAAGTAGGTAGGCTGATGCTCAGTTTGCTTGTGAAATTCTAATCGAAATTACCTACTTCACTAGCTCTTCAAACGATCTTCTGCAAGGCACGGTGAAATTCAGGGTAATAGAGGACGGGTACACCAAAGTTGAGTAGTGCAAGCCGCTAGATGAGCAGATCAAAAATGCAAAAATATTGCTGCATTGACACAAGTTTCTCTTCAAAATTGAAAAAAGGCTTGAACGTGATGGAAAGAGCTCCTAAAAGCTTTAAAAAGAAAATTAAATGTATTTTGTCTCTATCGCTTAGGAGGAACTGGTAGATTCTTCCAAATTTCTCCTAAACTAAGACTAAATATCGGCGCTCCAAAATAGCGGCAAGCTCTGCGCCTTTTGTTCACTCAGTTTTCAATAGAATTTGACAACAATTAGGTATCGAATGCATTTAGTTTGTTGCAAAGCATTTTATTAGACACTTTGGTTTGCAGCAGATGTGATTTGAGTTACGAAAACTTACCGAGATTGATTGCAGTCAGTTTGAATCCTCTCTCACTTATCTTTTTTAGGCGAAATATTTTTTTGTTCCTCAAGAGTCAAGATACTGCGTGTTGGGCCATATTTGTGTGCCAAAAAAGTGAACTCACTAGATGGAGTGAGTTATTGCAGCTTGTTAAAACAAGTGATTGGAATTCAATTCGTGGAGAAGCCTCCCTTCCTTCCTGAGTGTTAGTCAAAAGTTCAATCTAGGCAGGTAAGTTTGTATTCAGACTCAACACTAACTGATTTTGGTTAACTAACAACTTTGGTTGCCTGGCTTGCTTTAGTTTGAAGACTAGCAACAGCTATATTGCAATCTGGAAACCAAAATAGAGATGAAGTGAGATGAACTCAGTTAATTTGTGCAAGGTTTCAGTAGTGTTAATGTTTTTTTGTTGAGCGGCTGCAGCATCAACTGTAGTATACACTGAAACACATTCCTTGTTTTTGGTGTGTTCTAGATGTTTGGCATGTGGACTCTGATATCAAAGCAGCATTGAGTGGTCCAAAAATTCTTTCTGAGGTGGAAAAGAAAATTGTATTTTTTCTTGTCCTGTTGCAGCTGCAATCCAAAAACTTATTTAGTGTGAATTCTTGAGACGCTAACTTGTGAAAACTTCCATATGTGATGTGTTGTGGGTACCAGCCATGAGCTATTTCCAGCTGTCAAGATTGCTTAACTTCTAAGAGGGATTTTGTAGGTTATTGAGTTGCAGTAGGGTAGAGTGGGGTAACGCGCCCACCTGGGTAAGACGCCTACTACTATGTCCAGGCCGATGTAAGAACTGTAGCCTCCATCTAATATTTTTTTCTGGTAGCGCCAGTTCTGGTCCGGTCCTGGGCATGATTGGACGCGCCCAGTAAACTCCCGTATTTTTCAGCAAACATTTGTTGCTTTTTGCATCTCCGGACATAAAAACAAGCTATCTTAAAGTTGCGATTGTACTCTATGCGGTGTAAATGTGCCCACCCTACCAACTTTGTCACTAAATGGTCTTACATCGTAAGTATAATGATATTCCTATTTGTTCACTTGAAGCAAAAGGTAAAATATAAGCTGGGAGTTTTATGACGGCCTTTTAATCCGGGGCTTGGGCGTTTTACCCCGCTATCGGGGTAAAACGCCTTTTTACATGGTCTCAAGGAAAAATAAATTTTGCACACTTAGCATCGCGTCAGAATAAAAAATTGTATCTGAGGGTAGAAAAAGGATGAACGAACTTAACGAAGAAAAAACATAGTAATTCCGTCCTGGCAGGATGGGTACAGACCAATTCTCCCTTAACGTATGCGTCTTACCCCACTCTACCCTACTTGTTTTTTTATAGGTGTAAGAAATAGTACCAGTTTCCCTTCACAGTCTTAAGCGTGGCCACACATAGTTTTCGAATGCAATCAATATGGTTAGTGCTTTTGGTAATGGGAACCATTTTTCAATCCAATTCTTGTAAATCCACATCGAACAAGATCTGGCCGGATTTGGCCTTGTGATGGCAAAGATTTCCCTTACAGTGCAGAGGTAAAGAAGAGGAGACTGGAGAGGGTACAACTTTTTTATTAGACAAAACTAAACAAAACAAAATTGTATCAACACTTCAGAAAAAATCATTAACACAATTCATCAACAGAACAGTTAACCCTTAAACAACTTCTTAAACATATGTGAAGGGAGAGTGAAATAAAACTTAAATGGTGTACCAGAAATATTGACAAATTCAAGATTGAAGTGTTCTATCGGTTACAGATCTTTTGTATCCAGCCAAAGTGCCATGGAAACCGTGATTGCTGTATCCTGATTCTCAGGTCTATCTGAATCGCCTCTAGTCCATGGAAATGGAGCCTTTGAGTTACAAATTGGTTAAGAAATAGATGAGAAAAAGCAGTTAGGTAGGACTAGGTACTAAATTTAAGATGTTTACAATGAGCTGCAAAGGTTGGCAGAATAGCATGACTCCTGACAGAAAATTTGAATATTTTGTCTGTGGGTACTGAACCAGAACTGGCATCCCACTTGGGCATAGTGGGATTCAATCTAAGTGCAATTCCCCAAGCTGATTAGTCTTGCCAAGTTGGAATTGTGTGTGTGCACATTTTTAGCTGCATTGTTAGAGAGATGCATTTAGCTTTGTCTAGATGCATATAGTTGCATGCAGGTGTACTCCACCTGACGATTTTCTTGGACCGAAACGTTGTGTTTTACCCTTCCCTGATTTTTTTGTTATCCTTATCCGCACTGTGCTAGCTTTTTTGTTTCCTTCATTGTAGTTTTGGTCTAGACATGGAATTTTAGTTCACACACACACACACACACACACAGTATTAGTTTATGCACAGACCATTCCACGTCTCATCTGTGCTTTTGCACCGATTTTCTATGGCAAAAGTACAGCACTGCCGTGACAAAAGCTTTGTACCTTCACGTTCTTTTTTTCTCATTTTACTTCAGCAGTGTCTCTGGGAGTATACTGGGTGGGTTTTAGCTTTTGATCCTCGTCTGAGGTTTTTCTTTTTCCTTTTAGAATTTCAAGTACTGACTAGACAGCGCACTTTTTTAATGAGTTGTTTCCATTTTTTAGCCACTGCAAACAAGTTCGCACCATTGAAATGTGTTGGGCAAGCTACACTACGCAAAAGAAGAAAACGAAAAACGTCATTAAAAACGGAAAAATGTCCTCGTGAAAAATCGCCGGTGCCTGAACTTTTGAATTCTGTTTGAAGAAGGCGGATCCAGGGAGGGTTGATCCAGGGCCCCAGGTGGATGCAGGGAGTTTGTCCAATGTCCTTCAGATTTTTGTTGAGTATATTTCGAATTTGATGATTGTATGTTGGTTTAAGACTAAGTTTGCTTCCTTTTCTTGTCGAGTTTCTTGCCGCTGTGTGAAAAAGCGAAGTTATCGCCCGACTACATAGAACAATTCCCATGTCATCTTTATGAAAAACATATTGAAAGCTTTATTTGAGGCACCTAAAAATCATGATTTCCCCGCAAACGTGGAAATCCAAAAAAGTACCATCGTGAAAAATTGAATATTACCATTATTTACGCAGTTTTAGGCAGACACGGTAAATTGAGGACGGGTATTTGTCCTAAAATGTTCAGAGTTCATCCGTGCGTTTATTATCTTAAGGAAAGTAGTTCGGACAGAGATGCCTTGTTCATCTATTGGTATTTGACCAGAGACAATTTCAAAAATTCTCCTTTCCCTTGTGACGTTTTACATAGGTAGATCTAGGATTGCCGATCGGGGCGGGGGTTACATTCCCGGGGGGGATGCCATCCGGTCCGGGGTCGCCACTTTTGACGGGCAAAACCTATGAGATGTGCGCAAAATCCTATCGGTGGGTGCCGATTTTCGCATCCTGGGGGAGGGGGAAACTCCGAATCTCTGATACTTATTATTTAATTGCTACATAATCCTGACATTGCGTCCTGTTAGAACGTCGCAGAATAGTTTTAGGGGTGCTTTTGGAAATTTAGGGATGCTTTCAAAAATTTTAGGGGTGCTCGCGCACCCCTAAAAGTATACAAAGCTACACGCCTGCTCCCCAGTGAGGGGCAAAATTCTCTACAAAAGTGTCGTGACCACTCGCAAGCTAAGTGCAGAGAGTCAGACGCCTTCTTGGAAGAGTCTGACACCCTTCATACACCCTATGAAAGGAGTCGGACACCTTTCTTGAAAGAGTCAGACACCCTACCAACACTACACGAAGAGAGTCAAATTCCTCATTTGGTGGTTGGGATACACTGAGAGAAATTTTGTGGCACCCAATGTGGCATTGACTCTCTGCTGTGGAGTCTGCGGCTCCAGTTTTAGTCGTGGACCCCAGCCTAGAGCGTCGCTGGTCTTAAAGAAAAGGGTCAGTTCCCAATAAATGGTGTCACTTCCGAGGTGTCCGATACCCCAAATCCATTAATGATTATTTTGGGGTGTCGGACACCTGTTTTGAGCGTGCGTAGACACCCTCAGAAGCACGGTCTGATTCTACAAAGGAATCATCTCCACCCTTATGAGAGTCATTTGTAGTGATTGACACTCTTAAAAACAACGGCTTGCTGTTTTAAGGGTCAGCTGACTCTCTTTTGTGATCTTGACTCCCTAATGCATACCGTCCGACGTCTAAAAAGGTATCAAATATCTCCGAAATGCGGAGCCGGACTCCTTTGCGTGCACGTGCGTTGTCTTTTTTGCTGATAGGCAAACCACGCCGCCACCGTTCATGTAGCCATATTGAATTGATCGGCCACACGGTTCGGTGGCCTTTCCGTTGTGATCTCCGTGAATAATCGGCAGCATTATTATTATCTGAGAGAAAATGCAAAACTACACGAGAGTGTCAAAGGAGCTACTGATCAAGGAGCCGCAAGTCACCAATACACCAGGCCATCAGTTCAAGATCGTCCATCCTCGTGCAAATACCATTGCTCGGCGGAACCACCTGGGTTACAGGGCCGTGGCAGAATGGAACAGTTCTATCCTGCGTTATCGTGTGCAAAGCGGTGAACAAGTTCAGGAACAGCCCGGATGAGCACTGGGCAAGGATACAGTGGGATTCTCTGAACTCGTGTTGTCACTAAGAAGGTGCATTGTGGGTGACATGCCCAAGTGATAAAGGCATTTTAGGAAGCATATGAATATTCGGCTTCCAAAAAATCATAAACAATAAGAAACCACTTGAGAGGTAAGTAGTGCCAATTCGGCCTGCTGTCAGTTTGTGTGCAAGTGCTGTGGTATGGGACCGTTGAAAGTGGCGGATCTAGCCGGTAGGTTTGCGGGGGGGCAGAATCGAAAAGGGAAAGAAATATCACATGGTGAAACATTTTGCCATAATTTAACTGGACGGTATGTTTTGAGGGTAAACCCAAAAGAAAATAAGCTAAAAAAATTGTCACGGGGTGAAACATGTGACCAAAATATGTTTTTTTTGCTCTCTAAGCCTAATGTTTACACTGAAGTTTAATGGTTCTGTCTGAAGTTAAGAGTTGAAGCACTAGAACCTTGCTTTTAAAATAAATATTAGTCGGGCCAAAAAGGAGGTTGACAGCTTTTGGGGAAACATAGTTTTGCCCTGAGAATTTTCCGTTTATGGGGCAAATGCCTTTTTGCTCCCCGCCCCTGGATTCGCCACAAATATGACAATGTATTGGTTGCCTTTGGCCAACTAGTGAGAATGGGCATCGGGACGGGACGCTCAACGGCGTTGAACTTTTCTGGGATTGGGAGACCCTGCGAGTCAGACACTGGCAGATCCAGGAGGAAGGCAAACTGTGCAATTGTCGTCTCGAAAATCCCGATTTTTACTGGTCTTCCTAAAAAACGTTTTTTACGATTTCGGGCCCTGTTGCCCCCCTCTCCCTCCCAGCCGTGGGTCTGGATCCGACCAAGTCAGGGTGTGGGTTGATGAACACTGAACAGGTGTCCATTGGGTTTGATTGCGAGTTTGTGTGCGTTTTTTTTAGATCGAATATGATGGTTTTTATTTTCTTCTGTGGTTTCCATGAAACGCTCAGGCAAGTCCTTTGGATGGATTTAAGTCGGAGAGACAGAGTATGCTGAAGCATTGACCCCAAAAATACAAACAAGTCACACCCTTTCGAAGAAAAAGAACCCATATTTGGGGTCACGACTTTTCTCATGACACCTCTACAGAGGGTCATCAGGACAAGATAGGGGCGTCAAAAGACACATAGACTCTCTTCAGAGGCGTCAATTGACTCCTTTTTACGTCTCATGACTCCTTCAGGGGAATCTGATGCCCCTTTATTGAGTGTCAAATGACACCTTACGCAGAGTCGGATGACTCCCTAAGGGGTGTCAGATAACCCTTTTGACTCCCTTATCAATAGTCGGGACTCCGAAGACAGGAGTCTGACAACCCTGATCCCAAATTTGGTGGGAAAAAGACTCAGCAAATAGGGGTCTTCCAGATACCCGAAAAGGGTGGACTTTTTTACGGCATCGCCTGATACTCCAATCAGGTATCGTTTTTTTCTCTCAGTGTACCTCCATTAAAATGCCTGACACCCTTAATGTTGTAGTAACTCCCCATGTGTGTATTGTTTATACGCCAGAAAGTGGTGTCAGAAATGGTGTTCAAAATGAGGAGTGGCGTTACTTTTGGAAATGACACCGGTTAAAGGTTATTGGCGCTAAATGATGGGATCTTGTACCCAAAAATAGCCATCAGTCCATCAAAAAGGGTGTCACCTTCGCTATATTTTAGGATCACATTAGAGCTGGGTGTCATTTTTTTCTTTCAGTGTGGGGCAACGCCCCTGGCTAATTTTTGGAAGACCTCAACTTTATTCAGGAGGCCCCTTCGGATACTTAGAGTCTGGAATAGTCCCTTGGGTATCAAAGACCCTAGCCTACCTGCTTATAAAGGAGGTCTAATTGACTTATGCAGGAGGCCCCACTAGCTATAAAGGAAGCCCTATAACGATCTACTTAGGAGACCTCCTTAACAAAGAGATCCACTCAATGGATCTTTTAAATGGCCGCCCATATAGGCGGCACATTTACTTATAAAGCAAGCCTAGTATAAGACAGCCTATCAAGGAGGCGCCCTTACTTATAAAAGACGCCCCATGAATGGCCTACGTGGAGGTGCCTTTACCTTTAAAGGATGCCCATTAACTCTCAACATAGGAGGTCCCTTTCTTATAAAGAAAGCCCCTAAATGAAAAGCAAAATGGAGGCCCCAAAAGCTAGGAGCTTCTTTAAGGAACAGGGATAGGAGGCCCCCATCAATGCTTACCCTCATGGAAAGAAATCCATGGCGACGCCCTGCATACAGCATGTGTTAAACTGTATCCACCAAATAAGCAGACTTGTAAGATGTGCTCGATGATATTTCTTAAATTGAGGGCACATAGTGTGCAATGCTAATCCTCCAATGCATCAGTCTATCAATCCTACAATGCATTGCATGCAATTATAACTTCACTTACCTTACCCTGCTCCCATCGCTTCTGCACACAGAATGAGGCGGTTTTACGCCGTTTTGCAGCAACAAAAATGGAAATAGTACCTGTTGTGACGTCACAGAAGAGTCAGACTCTCTAGTGAGGGCAAAATTCTCTACAAAAGTGTCGTGACCACTCGCAAGCTAAGTACAGAGAGTCAGACGCCTTCTTGGAAGAGTCTGACACCCTTCATACACCCTACGAAAGGCGTCGGACACCTTTCTTGAAAGAGTCAGACACCGTACCGACACCTCACGAAAAGAGTCAAATTCCTCATTTGGTGGTCGAGATACCTCCATCAAAATGCCTGACACCCTTAATGTTGTAGCAACTCCCCATGTGTGTATTGTTTTGACGCCAGAAAGTGGTGTCAGAAATGGTATTCAAAATGAGGTGTCGCGTTACTTTCGGAAATGACACCGGTTAAAGGTTATTAATGCTAAATGGCAGGATCTAATCCCCAAAAATAGCCACCAGTCCACCAAAAAACGTGTCTCATTCGCCATATTTTAGGGACATGTTAGGGCTGGGTGTCATTTTTTCTTTCAGTGAGACTTTGAGATGGAGGACTCATCTGCGGGGGTCTCCCACATTGGTTCCGCTCGTGCGAGAGCACGAGCGAATCCAGTGTGTCTGTTGAGATCAGGAGCATAATGTATTATGTTGAGAGCTTTGGCTTTAATGTCATCTACTCTTCTTCGTAGGCGGTACGGTTTCGTGGATGAAATATGTTCTCCTGCCTGTTGTTGCAACGGTTAAGCCCTATTTGCTAGTTTACACCTACTTGCTATTTTATGTACCTTTTTGGTCTTATATATGAAGACGTAGTTGCAACTTGACGGGACTTTCGTCATTTTGACTATTTTTTGTTGTTGTTATTACAAGGAGGTCATTATGGGCCTGCCCGTACTGGTAGTGAAAATTCCCCCATTTCAGTAAAACAGGGGAAAAATTTGAAGGCATCAATCAGTACGAATGAGAAGAGTTTTGGATTATTGAAGTGAGGTTTTCTTGTCAGTAGGGGGTGGCAAGTTACTTGGCCCCTCACTTCTTACTGGTGGCGACGCATGTTATCATGTATAGCATTAAGACTTTGGTCTGTTTTCTGTCTATTCTAGTCCTATATTCTGGCCACCAAGTTCCAATTCTTGGATTGGGGTCCGGCCAAGCAGCTTGTAGTTGTTAATGTCAATGCTAATGACTGGAATCATTTGCTTCAGCACTGAGAGCGAAAACGCTAGGCCGCTTTGAGGTGGTGGTGATGACGAGTGTAGCCCTAGACCTTCCAGAAATGACATGTAAGACTTAATCCCATAAAAGTTCCCTCGTTAAGCGGACAAAAATCATGATAGGTTAAGTTCGTTTTCACCGGGCCTCCCTTGCAGTGACACTGAATTCAAACAGGTGGGGGGGAGGGAGGGCCGAGCCACCCGCCAAAAACGCCTGATATTTTAAAGCACACCATAAAACTGTGTACAATTTTCTAATGTCATTGTTTTATGGTTTGGATCATAAATCCAAATGGGGTGCTTAATTGTATCAAATTCTTCAATGAAACGCTGCTTCCATAAAGCGACGGTCGCGATAATAAGCTAGTTTCCGAGAATCAGTTTGAAAAAGCTGTAGAATGGTTTACATTTATAGATCCATACATGTATTGAAGCAGCACACAGCAGTATGAGGCATGTCCCGGAGGACAGACAGGCCGAGCAGTATTTCACATGGCCACCCCCGACGCGGCGCGCCTAAATTACGCCGGGGGAGCCCACAAATGTCGGCAGTGATGAGACATAGAATGGGATGACATACACAGACATAAAACAGAGCAGTCATACACATAAAAAGCAGTTCACATACAATACGACACTCCGTTAGATTTGACAGGGACCAGCAAGATAGGCAAATCGCAGCTCACACGCCAACCCGCCCGCACCGCACCCGCAACCAGCCCCAGCCGCCGCACCCCACCGCACCGCACAGAACCGCTCTCCCGCGCACAGGAGCGCCGCAGGCGCCAGCCCGCGCGGCCGCCAGGGCACACCGGTCGAAAGGCGCCCCCGGTCCGCCCGCAAGCACGGGCCACGACACAGCCCGCCGCCGCAGCGCCATCCCGTCCATACCGCGCCTCTTGGTTTGGCGGCGCGCTCCGCTCCACGGGACCGAGCACAACGGTTTCACCGCCCCGTGGGTAACAGGAGCAGCGCCGCCCCTCGTGATCTCCAGAGTCGGCCCCGCAGCGACGAGGCCGTCCGCCACCAGCGACCAGCCACCCCAGGTCACACGGTGAGCCAGCAGGAAAGAAGTCGTCCGCGGGCAACGGTGACCACAGTAGAGTCCGGCGGCGCGCTCAGCTCCCCGGGACCGAGCACAACGGTTCCACCGCCCAGGGGTAGCAGGAGCAGCGCCGCCCCTTGAGAAGTCAGCTCCCGCACGGGCGAAGCCGCCCGCCGCCAACGACCAGTCACGCCCCCGCTCACCCGGCGAACCAGAGGCGAGGATGTCGCCCACCGGCAAGGCGACCACGGAGGGGCTGGCGGCGCGCTCCACTCCCCGGGACCGAGCACCACGGTTTCCCGCCCCGGGGTAGCAAAAGCACGCCGCCATGGATGCCGCAGACCGGAGAACGCGCCTCAACCCGCCCGGCGCACACCATCACCACGGGCCAGCGGCGCACCCACGGCGCCACTCTCAATCAGCCGTCGCCAGGTCCTGAAATAGGGTTTTTTTGTTTGTTAGAATTTGGGAAGGGAGTGGATATTATTTTTTTATAGCACTACAGATGTCGTGGAGAGATTTGAGGGCGCGTGGTAAGTTCGAGGAAATGATAGGTGTACAGGCGCCGGAGGCAGGCCTGTGTGGTACCTTACTGCCAAATCAAAGATTACAGCGCTTTTTTTACTCATGCTTATTTTTACTTGCTTGTATTACTTTTTGTACTTTACTTATGCAAAGAGACGAATCGTGACAAAAGCTGGTGCATAATATGTTTATTTTAACGGTTTACAATGATACAATTAGGGATATAAAGATACCAATAAGAGGGTTTACGAAATTCAATATTTGTCTAGGTAAAGTTTTGTAATCACTGTCCTGAAAAACGCTTTACTTAGTGGGATATCATCCAGTCTTCTGATTTTAGGGGTAATCACAATATTCCAGGTTCGTGGGGCCGCAATGAATAAAGAAAATTTCCTGTACATTGTTTGGGGCGAAGGGGACCTAAAAGTGTTGGGTTCGTCTTATATCAGGGAGAAGGGGATTTGGGTTAGTTGTATTAATCCTTTCACTGAGGGGGCACGGTAAAGTCTGGTTGAGATGGCTATGGAGGAGTTTTAATTGGGCTACTTCCGTCAGATCTTCAATTTTCATGATTTTGTATTTTTTAAATAAGGGACTGGTGTGAGCAAGGGGCTCAGATTGATCTATCAAACGGACAATTTTTTTCTGTAGCATCATCAGCTTATTTAAATGATATTTAAATGTGCTCCCCCAAATTGGAAGGCAGTAATTCAAGAAAGGGAGAATAAGAGCATTGTAGAGCAGGAGAAGATGACCAGAGTCCAGAATATGTTGTGACCTACGTATAAGACCTATATTACGTGATATTGTGTTTTCTATACTTTGTATATGGTTGGTCCACTTCAGATCCTCATTGATGTAGACGCCAAGATATTTTGTAGTGAATTTTCTGTCCAGTACGTCATCATTAATTTTGATAGCCAAATTGGGTACACTACGAGTGGAGAATATTTGGTAAGTTGATTTTTTTGTGTTAAGGGTGAGCCGGTTACATTGGAGCCAGGTGGTTATATCTGATAGACTGTTGTTAATTTTGGATTGCAGTTCATCAATATTTTTAGCGGTATATAGCAGTGCAGTGTCATCTGCGAAGAGATAGAATTTCGGGGCATTTGAGCTTCTTGATATATCATTTATATAGATTAGGAAAAGGAGGGGGCCCAGCACACTACCCTGCGGTACACCAAGGGATACTTTTTTGGGATTAGCTGAGATAGTCGAGTTGTACTTCAGAGTTTGTGAACGATTTGACAGGTATGATTTGAAAAATTTTAATGAATTGTCTTGGATGCCCCAAAAGTGTAATTTTGATAGGAGAATTTTGTGATTCACGGTATCAAACGCCTTACTGAAATCCAGGTAAATTGTAGCAGAAATCGTTTTTAATGCAAGGGCAGAGGTAATAATCATCGTAGAGTAGGGCAATGGGCATGAAAGTACTATGTTTTTCCGAAAACCGAACTGGAATTTGTATAGCATGTCAATTTCGGTCAAATATTCAGTGACCTGGGCACATACAATTTTTTCGAAAACTTTTGAAAGCACCGGTAAGATTGAAATTGGGCGATAGTTAGTAAAAGTGAAGCGGTTACCTGACTTAAATATAGGTACTATGAGTGCTGTTTTAAATTCATCCGGAAATAACCCGTTGCGGAGACATATGTTAAATAAATGAGTTAAGTGTGGAGAGATTACTGGGTTAATAGCTTTCAATATTTTTGAGCTGACTCCATCGTAACCGGCGCCTTTGTTACTGAGAGAAGAAATTATTTGTTCTACTAATTGCGTATTCACCAGGTTAAATTCAAAACGTTGCGTTGTTTGGTTGCCCAGGTATTTAAGAGGATCTGAAGTGGACTGTGGTAGCGCCTGATCAAGTTTTGTTGCTATTGTGGAAAAGTAATTGTTGAATTTGTCTGCAATCAAAGAGGGTTCAGTGATGTATTCATCATTTACTTTGAATTGACCTGGAAGATCCCGTTTTACTTTATTTTTACGACTAAGGGTGAGAAGAGTGTCCCAGAGTTTTTTTGGATGGTCTTTTTCCTCGTTTAATTTTCTCTGAAAGTAGAGCTTACGGGCTGTTCGAATCGTGCTAGTGAGGTAATTATTGTAGTTTTTGTAGTTAGTTTCATCGACTTTATCTCGAGATTTCATAAATTTTAGCTAGAGGTCAGATTTATGGTTGATGCATTTAAGAAGGCTAAATGAGATCCAAGGCCGAATGGGGGTGATTCTGCGAGATTTCTCTTTAATTGATAATTTTGTGATCTCTTCATTTAAAGTAGTCTGAATAACTTTTGCTGCTCCTACAGGGTCAATAATAGAAGAAAAATTTCGGAACTTTTGTGCTAAATTCTGTTTGAGTATCTCTATTTTCCGAAAGTCAAAAGATAGTTGGGGTTTAGGGCACTGGGAGGGTAATCTTATGGTGGAATTTAACTCAATAGTAATCGGGAGATGGTCACTTAGATCAGTCAATATAATAGAAGATGACTTAATGATAGAATTATCGTTTAGAAAAAAATTATCTATGAGGGTTTGTGATTCAGATGTTATTCTTGTTGGGAGGGAAATGCAGGGATGAAACCCCAGTGAGGAGAGTAAATGCAAGAAAAGTGAGGTGTGCTCTTGGCAGCTGGATTTAATAAGGTCAAAATTAAAGTCACCTCCCAGTAAGCAGATCTTGTTTTCGGATGAAATTTTATCAAGGGTTTTTTTCAAGATAGTCCATAAAGATTGCTGTTGGATATAATGGTGATCTATATAGTGATCCGACCAAAACGTGAAAGGGAAATAGGTTATGAATATCAAGGAAGCAAGATTGATGTTGTATCAGACTGGACTCTAGGTCACCCCTCCTGCTGTAGGAAAGATGTTTGCTAATATAAATTCCTGTCCCCTTTCCTTTGCATTGTGTTGGTGAAGAAAGTTCAAAATTATAGTCTTTAATGTGGTATGAGTCTTTTAGTTCGGGAGTTAACCACAGTTCTGAGAGCATTATTATTAATGGCTTGTATTTGAGTTGCGAGATAAATGCTTGAAGAGAATCAAAATGTTTGGGTAGTGATCGAATGTTAATATGTATTATTGGGATACTTCCTTGAAGGCTACTTTCATTGTAAGTTGAAACTGAGTAGTATTTGCAGGTTTCAAGAATGTTTTGCACGCCAGATAATTCTAAATCATGGTCATTTACATGTGTTGAAAAGACTGGAAGAAATCTATTGTTAACATTTTGGTTAAGAGCGAACTGAATTTTCAGGGACTACACAGGAAACAAATGGATGAAGTATTTCCAATGCCACTAAGCTTCAATCGGGGTTACAATTAGCAGATATCCTTTGGGAGAAAAGTGTGGAGAAAACAGAGCTTTAACAATTTGTCACAAACCTTTACTGTTTTACTTGGTTTTTAGGTGGACCAACCATTTTTTTAGTTTAAAAACTTTAATTCTAGTGCAAGATGAAGTAGACCTCTAGTGCCCTATTTAAGCTGATTATTGGTACAATATTTATATACCTATGTTGAAATACTTTCTAACAATTTTTTTTACAATATATTATTAGACATGACTGATTTGTGTTAAACGCTGTGAGTGGCACCCGTGGTGGTTAACGGCGACGACGGACGAAACCCCCCAGGAGCAACAGGCAGAGCAGGCGGCGGCGCGCGGGAAGGATGCGGGATGCCACCGGTCACAACAGGTGCAGACACCAAAGCAGGCACATGGTCAGCAGGTCGGCCCCCCAGCAGGAAGCGGCACAGTCCCCACCCCAACTGTAGCAGCAGTCCGTGCGGCAGGGGCATCACCAGTCGGCACACCAGTGGAAGCAACCATTTCGGTGGTACCCCGAATCTTGGGTGGGGTGTCCTCACCACAAGCAGGCCAGTCACCAGGGGGAGCAGTACCTTGACCCCCGGACGGGGCAGCAGTATCCCAGCCCCCTCGGGAAGCACCCCATCCCTTAGGCCGACCAACATCCCAAGCACCAGATGGAGGAGTACCCCCAGCAGCACCAGACGATGCAGCACCCTGAGCACTAGGCGATGCAGCACCCTGAGCACTCGACAGACCAGCACCCCCAGGACAGGATAAGACAGAACCTCTCGCGCCCGACAAAGCACCCCCACCACATGAAGCAGCACCAGGGGCAAAGGATGAAGTACCCTGACCCCCCGACAGACCAGCACCCAGACTACCCGACGGACCAGCACCCTGACCACCCGACGGACCAGCACCCCGACCACCTGACGGACCAGCACCCCGACCACCTGACGGACCAGTACCCCGACCACCTGACGGACCAGCACCCCGACCACCTGAGGGACCAGCACCCTGACCACCCGAGGGACCAGCACCCTGACCATCCGAAGGACCAGCACCCAGACCACCCGACGGACCAGCACCCCGACCACCTGACGGACCAGCACCCCGACCACCTGACAGACCAGCACCCCGACCACCTGACGGACCAGCACCCCGACCACCTGACGGACCAGCACCCCGACCACCTGACGAACCAGCACCCCGACCACCTGACGAACCAGCACCCCGACCACCCGACGGACCAGCACTCCGGCCACCCGACTGACCAGCATACAGATCACCTGCCGGACCAGCACCCCGACCCCCCGACTGACCAGCACCCCGACCTCCCGACTGACCAGCACTCCGCACCACAGAGGCAGCACTTCGGGCCCGCAGGGGAGCAGCATCCCCCCTCCTAGCATTCAGAGAACCCCTATGCTCCTGGCAGATGGTCAGTATCTCCTCCTCCGAGGTCCCCACATAAAGTTCAACTGGTCTAGCCTGGGCTTCTACTCGGATGAAGATCCTGCCAGAGTTAGTATAGAAGGATTTGAAGGGACACCTGTCTCGTGGGGAATGAAGCCGCTGTAGAATTTTTATGACACTTAGACGCTCTGGGGTGAGGCTCTCATGAACAGACAGTCCATGTTGAGCTGGCCTAACCCTCTGCCTGTACACATAATTTTTCTCATCCAAATATGCAAACCTCACTAAGATTACTTTTTTGTTCTGGAGCCGGTGGCAGGCAATAATGCCCCCAGACTGCACCTGGACTCCAAGGTAACGTCCCTTAAGTTCTACCGCGATAGCACGGGTATTCTCACCTAAGGCGGGAGGGGGCACTACTTTTCCAGAGAGTAGCAGGGTAGTTTTTCGCCCATACTGATTTTGCTCCTCTAGCGCCGCGCTGAGTCTTTTGCTCATTTTCAAGTGAAGAGCTTTTGTGAGTTAGCTCTCCCAGCTTTGTCTCAGAAACCTCCCTTCCCTCCATATTCTTAGACACAACTAGTTGTAGCTGAAGAAGCTCGGAGCGAACCTCTCCTACCTCAGCCCTCAATTTCTCATTCTCCTCCCTTACACCTTCAAGTTCCTCCCTAACTTTTTCAATGGTAGTTTCAAGATACTTCACAGTAAGTTTCATCTCTTGATAGATCTAACCTACCTACACAGGTATACCAAACTAAACCAGACTTTGGTTGCCTCTATGGTCTACCCCAATCTCAATATCAGAATTACAATAGTTGGTCCACCCCGGGATATTTTACAACATTTCTAAGCGCCTGAGATCTACCTATTTAAGCAACTTTCAAAGACCACAAGGTCTATTTAAACCTCCCTGTGTGGAACAGAAGAGCCACAGGTTGAAGTAATACGCTCAATGTGCCCCAACCAGACACCAAATAACTATCCACAAGGGGGGCAGGTACCTACCCGGCGCCGCAGACACTCCCACCCATTCCAACACCAACGCCAACAGAGTTCAAATGGCAGATGGCGCGTGAAGGCCACACCCCGCACCCCTCCGCACTTTAGTGTAGGATCGTTGGTTTCGTGCAAGTACTTAGTTAGTACTTGGGGACTACGGGACGCAACTAAACGCATATAACTGGCCAACTATAGTGAGGGTATACTTCTCCGACGCAAGTACTTGGATCCGTACTCGGATCTGCTGAGCCTAACACGAATCAGCTGTTTAGAGATCAGCTGGCCTATCAGCTGACTCGTTTCTAACCCGGCGCGAAGTAAACAAAAAGGCAAATCTGGACCGATACAAAAAGAAGGGGCCCCTATTATTTTGGAAAAATCTAGGTTTCAAAATGCCAGGGTAAACTAAAATTATATTTAAAGAGTGTCCTATCAATGCATGCACCAGCTTTTATAGTCACCCGTAATGAAGAAGTCGGCAAACCAAGCCAATCCACACACTATCACGGAGACGCAGCTTCGCACAACCGGCACCGACGGAGGATGGAGAAGGAGTGTAGGATTTTAGTTGGAGCCCTCGGCTCGGTCCTGCCGCGCCAGGTCGGCATTGCCCTGATGCTGCAGTCATTTCACGCCAGGTCAACCTCTGGCACCCAAACACCACTGATATCTATTGAAATTAGTGCACTTGCGCCTGGTAAGAGACGATCAGTGAGATGGCCTTTGGCATGTCTAGGCTATAGGCAAGGCCGTGTGTGCAGATAATCTAAAATGTTTGGAGGAAATGTCTGTTTTAACGCGTGAATTATGAGAATTTCGACATAAGTTACCAGTTTCACTAATTTTTCATAATAATTTAACCGGTTTGATTAATTAATAGGTTCGTGTCTAGATATGTGTGTCCAGTTTATAGCTACTCTTTCGGGCACAAACGTGCAGAAATGAATGCATTTTTGGTCTGCCCCTTGTTCGCCGAAGCGGAATTTGTGCCCGAATTACTTTTTCTGCGGACGTGCGTATTAGAAAAAAGTCAAGTCGCACACGGGGTGTCTTTTGTTCCTTTAAGATGACTTAAAATGAAAGAAGCCAACAAGTTAGAAATCTGCATTCTGCTCAACATCTTTTTTATGCATTGTCTGTCACTAACAATCAGCGAGTAAGCATTTATCTCTGGATGGTAAATGTGTACCCATTTTTTCAAAGCCGAGGCAGGTGATATTGGGAAAATGTCCATACAATAAAGTAGTCATTATTTCTGTAAAATTTACCGTTAAACGATACTTGGGAACATTTCTCGCTGATGGGATGGACCCCATTGAAGGTGCCCCCCTTGGACGAAAACGTCCGGCCGCCACTGGCTGATCGTCTAGTCGCGAACTGTAGTGGCTGATGGGGCTCATTCACCTGAGACATGTCATCCCTCATTCGGTTCTCAAACAAATCATTAATTCATCAGTCATTTCATTGATCCACTACTGTGTGTCCATATACGGTACTTGTCGTGTACCTCAACTTCATAGAATTCAAAAAGTCATAAATTTTTCACCACGAGCTATTACCGACAAAAGAAAGTTCCAGCACATCAGTGACGAGGTCCACCGTTTGGGTCCCCCCACGATATCTGAACTGGTCGCGTACCATCAACTAGTCTCATCCGTAACGTGCTGACCACCAAGAATCGTGCGACTTGAGAGACATGTTTGTGAGCATAGACCATTAGTGCGACACGAGACATGCCCACCAATTAAGACCTGTACGAGCTATAACCTGCGCAAGCAGGCGTCGACTGGCCAGTGTGGGGGCAGATCGGTATAACGCGCTGCCACCTAAGGTGTGCGATACTGTCAGCCCAGTCGCGTTCAAGCGTGCCCTGAGATGCCATCTGCAGGCTGGCCAGTGATGATCGGTTCTAGAATTACTTCTATGATTGTACCTTGGTCCTTTTATTTACTATTTTAATCTTCTATTGACGTGCATTCATGAAAAAGCCTCGAGTTTTTGAGTGTGATGTGAATATATGGAACAGAGCTAAAATCGTGTTCCCACACGTCCAGTGTTGTATGACTGTATGGGGAGGTAACAAATAATGCCAATCAAAAACATCGCATCCGGAAAGTTTTGAATTTTGGCGCACGCATAAACGGACTGAGCAGACGTTAGCACAAGATACCGGCCCTGCGATCCCTGGGCTGGTCGACGTTTCCTGATTTGCTGAAGACACAAGATATATCAATGATTAAAATATGTTTCTCCGACGACTCTGGCTGCCCTGTAGCGACCAGTTGCGCGTCGCTCCGAAATCTCTAGCCGGAGCACACGCGGGACCGACCGTGATATGCTAGAAGTAACAAGGGTGCGAACGGAACAAGCCAAACAAATTTTCCTTTTAAGGGTAGTAGAAGCCTGGAATGGAAGGAAAAGTGACAGTTAAGTAGATGTATTGCAGGCATTAATGGAAGAGGATAGGCTAGGACTGAGCCCATTTGTTTAGAAGTGTTATCTTCAATGGCCATGCTGTGTTAGGTACTCAGTACCTAACAGCACATTGTACACAGTACCAGGGGTGTAATTTTCCCAAAATCTTTGGGAGTGCTCAGCCGGTGGGGGGCGGCACTACATTCTACAGCTTTTACCAAACGTGTTTGCTTTTTAGGCGACATCCCAAAGCTACATACACGTCTTAAAATAATCCAATCTGAGCTTTAAATCTTTCACGATCAGGGGCACAGCCAGAGCTTTGGCATGGGAGAGCAAACCACCTTTGAGGGGCACCCCGGGAGAGAAAGGGCTTTTTTAACGTAACCTAAAAAACTTACAACATCATATTATGGGTACCTTTGGTCCAAGAAAATGCAAATAAAGCACTGACAGAGAAGGAAAACTGAATTAAAACCAGAAAAAAGAAATGTCACCGAAATCTCATGAAAATAGCCAGAATACGACTTTTGGGACAGATTTAAGGACAAATCAGCCAACTCATGCAAGTACATCACATCAGAGAAATCAGCGGAGCCTGTGATATCTGTCACTATGTGCAACATATGTAGGGGAGTGCAGGCGCTGTGGGTCGCCTTCGACTGTGTAAAATTTGCACCTCTTGTCATTCGCGGAGATTCTTGCATCTCGGTGCGGAGCTATGTTTACCCCTAGACTTTTTAATCATTGTCGGCGCGTAGTACTTTATCAGAAATGTAAGTTAAATTTTGTACTGTTATTTACTTGTAGTTTCACACTCTTAAATTTATCTCTAGTATGATTTTAATTACTTTCCTGGCTTAGTGATGTGCGTCCGCAAACCAATGAGAGGCCGAGCCAGTTCCCGCGCTCAGCGCTGTGGCGCGAACCAGACAATGGGATCGGTGCCATTCCTGCCTTGGTTCTTGTGTAAACAGCATCGCGTCTGATCTCTAAACGGTAGGTTACTTGGTTACAGAGAAATTGCATCGTTTCTCGCTGATTAACTGTTGGATAAAGCTGTGTTGATTGGATTTCATCGTTGGTTAACCGGTTAAATATTTTTGCACGGTTTTTGGCTTGTGTATGGGCAAGTGTTGGCTATGGATGTTAGGGTTTCAGGGCGGGGAATTGTTTTTACTTAAAGTGTAATTAAAGTCAGCTACGGAAGTGATAACGCTGCCTGTGGGGCTTGCCTAGTTCTGACAGTGTTTCGTGTACAGGACGCGTCTTGATGTCGTGGTCTTGATATCGTCGTCTTGACATCTTCATCTTGGTCTTGTCGTCGCTTCGTCTTGTCATCTTTGGCATCTTTATCCTCATTATTATCCAGTTCCGGGAAACATCCATGCCTTCCGGATATGATGTCGGCTGTGTGTATGGGGAACAATACAACACTGCAAGTTTAGAGCTGCCGTATTCGAAGACCCCGGTCTACATTTGGTGACAGCGGAAACTCATCTTGGCAACGCCTATTCATATTCGATCGGCCAGTCATCGGGAATTGCCCGTCTACCACCTCGCGTCATGAGCGGTGCTCACCGGTCGGCGGTTGCCATGGCAACGTTGCGGCGACGTGGAACTTGCAATTATTTGTGTGGGGGCTGTGGGGACGGGCAGTGATGTGCTGAGGAGAGAGGGAGTCAGCAGAGTGCAGTGAGGAGAGGGAGTCAGCAGAGTGCAGCGAGGACAGAGAGAGAGTCAGCAGAGTGCAGCGAGGACAGAGAGAGAGTCAGCAGAGTGCAGTGAGGAGAGGGAGTCAGCAGAGTGCAGTGAGGAGAGAGAGGAGTCAGCAGAGTACAGCGAGGAGAGAGGAGTCAGCAGATTACAGCGAGGAGAGAGAGGGAGTCAGCAGAGTGCAGTGAGGGGAGAGGAGTCAGCAGAGTGCAGTGAGGAGGAAGTCAGTGCAGTGGGTAGAGAGGAGTCAGGCAGTGGTGTGAGGGCACGCGAAGGTCAGGAACAGCAGAGGACGCTTCCTAGGTTTTCCCCGGTCGTGAGTACTTACCAGATATTGGACTTCAACGCTTAAAACTTTCTTGTGTCATTTTTTCTGTGTGTAGTTGGTCTTATTCTACATTTCACGTTGTGTGGGAGGTATTAGTGGGGGTTGGATTTAACCTAGATACAGCACCAAGCCAGGAATCTATATTTGGTCATGGTTCCAAATATAGCTAGGGTTTCAACGATGGGGAGGGGTTGCCGGTCGTGTAAGCTCGTGGGCGATCGGAGTGAGCCACTGTATGCCTCTGGTTCTTTCTGAATTCGGGTTGAATTTAATTGTGAGTTGATATTTAACATAGTCATGGCGCAGCCACCTCTGTCACTATCGTACCCCACGTTTTCGCGTTCAGGGTCTGTTAATAGATTTTTGGAGGATTTCAAGCTGTTCAGTTCACTTCAGAATTGGGATGAGTCAAAACAAGCTTCTCTTCTTCCCTTGTGTCTATCGGGTTTGGCCAGGGACGCCTACGACTGTTTATCAGAGGAGCAAAAGAAGGAGTTCAGTACAGCTTCAGAGGGATTAAGACAGGCTTTCCCTTCCCGTGGCGTGGTTGAAGCTCAAGTGGCTTTAAGGGGCTTGATGTTTATTCCGGGCACCGACTTGGAGGGATTTGTCATCCAATTGAAGCGACTCACCAGTCAGGCCTTTCCCGATGGTGATTCTCCAGGACTTCTGTTCAACTACTTCTTGCAGGCCATGCCAGCCACATTTCAAACGCGTTTAGTGTCTGAGGGGGTCACTACTTTTGAGGCAGCGGTTGCTTTAGTAAGGAACTTGTGTTGCGCGGAGAAATTGAACAAAGCTCAGACAGTCAGGCACGTGGATACAGAGACAGATCAGTTGCGCAAGCGTGTAGCGGAACTGGAGGACAAACTAGCGAAGTTGGAGGGGCCGACATCGGGTAAAACGTGCTTCTGTTGTGGGAATCCGGGGCACCTCCGTTCAGTGTGTCGCCACCGGTTTGCAACTTGCTACCGGTGTGGGGCGGCCGGTCATTTGGCTCAGTGCAAGGCGGGAAACAGCCCACGGGGTCCCGGTGCCAGCATCCCGCCGGTGAGACCCCAGTTCACCCCGGGAATGTCTCGACACCCCGGTCCAGGGATGCCACCTCCTCGAGGGAACGCTCACAGTCAGGGGGAGCGGTCAGCACTCAGGTAACACAGGCTCCAGTCCATCAGACCCGAGGGGCAACCAGTCCCCAGTGAATGTCAATGCCATTCCGTTACGCAAGGACATGACTTTTGATGCGGTTTTGGGAGGGGCCAACTGCTCATGCTTACTCGATACCGGTAGTTCCATTAATTTGGTGAGTAAATCTGTGTTTGATGTTCTCCCACATCCGCCCATTCTGCTCAAGACTTCGACACAAGCGAGGACAGCAACACAGGATCCTTTGCCTTTGTCAGGAAAAGCAAAAATTTCGCTTCAACTAGGAGGGCAGACTAAAGTGATTCCAGTCTATATCACCAACGACATCGACATTCCCGTTCTTTTAGGATTAGAGTTTTTGTCGGAGTGCCCCTGTGTTGTAGACATTTCGGAAGGTCGATTAGTTCTCACTCCAACTCGTGCGGTTCGTTCAGTGTCTGCTTCAGTTATTTCGGTGGGCAAGGTAATGCTGCAGCGCGACGTTTCTGTTCCACCTGGACAAGAACTTGTTTTGCCCGGATTTGTACCCAATAATGACGTTCATGGCCCGGCGATGTTTGAACCCACTTTGGATATTCCTGGTCTAGAGTTTGTGCCGGCTATGGTTAATGTCGAGGGACAGTCAGTACCTTTTGTTGTCAGAAACATCTCTTCTGATCATTTGACGCTACCTAAGCGGTCTGAGTTAGGTCAGCTGGAGGTAGGAGTGGCGGAGTGCCAACCTTCTTCTCATCTAAAATCTCATTCGTGGCTGGATGAAGTTGACTTGTCATCAAGTGAGCTCTCTGAATCTCAAAAACAGGCCGTTCTTGAACTTCTGTCAAAATACGATTCAGTGCTGGATGGCAGGTTAGGTTTTACTGGCCTTATAGAACATGAAATAGACACAGGTGATTGTTCCCCGATCAGGTCAGCAGCGCGCAGAATTCCTCCGTTTCTGCAGGACAAGGTCAAGGCTGAATTGGACGACATGGTTGAGAAGGGAATTCTCGTGGAGACTTTCAGCTCTTGGGGGTCACCGATTTGTGTAGTCACTAAGAAAGATGGTCGGGTTAGAATTTGCGCCGATCTTCGTAAGGTTAATGCTGCCACGAAAGTTCCGTCGTTTCAGATTCCACGTATGGATTCAGTATTGGATTCGCTAGGAGGTTGTAAACTGTTTTGTGTGCTAGATTTGAAACAATGCTACTTCCAAATCAAAGTTGCAGACAAAGACGTGCCGAAAACTACAATTGTTACTACTTTTGGGACGTATGCGCATGTCAGGTGTCCACTCGGTGCTTCAGGAGCTCCGGCTACGTGCGCCAGGCTACTCGATCTGGTCCTAAGAGGTCTCCCACCCGCCACAGCTTTCAACTTTTTTGATGATCTCATCTTAGGTGCAGAGACATTCGACGAACTTTCCGAGAAGTTGGATCTCGTTCTTGACCGGTTGCAGCAGGCTGGGTTGTCGATCAACTTAAAGAAGTGCTCCTTGTTCCAAAAGAGTGTGAAATTCTTGGGACACATCATCTCCGAGGAAGGAGTTGCCGTGGATCCTGAGAAAGTTGAGAAGGTTCGCAATTGGCCGATTCCGCGTACTGCGCGTCAGCTGCATTCGTTCTTGGGTTTGGCTAGCTTCATGCGCAAACATATCAAGGATTACGCTCTCATTGCGGCCCCATTGATGAAGCTGTTGCACAAAGACGTAAAGTTTCAGTGGTCCGAGGAGGCCCAGCTCGCTTTTGACAGACTCCGCCGAGCACTTTCAGAGGCACCTGTGCTCACAGTCCCAGATTTTAGTCCCGACGCTGGATCCTTTATTTTGGAGACGGACGCTTCCCTTGAGTCAGCTGGCGCTGTTTTAAAACAGCAAGTGGGCGAGGAAGAGAAAGTCATAGCGTATGGTAGTCATAAATTTTCCAAGGCACAGTCAAACTACGGGGCAACAAAGCGAGAACTTTTGGCAGTGGTTTTATTTGTTCAGAAGTTTTCTCCTTACCTGTTGGGTCGGAAGTTCATCGTGAGAACTGATCATGCCAGCCTTCAGTGGCTTCTGAATTTTAAAAATCCCTGTGGCATGCTCGCACGTTGGTTTGAAATTTTGGCTCAGTTTAGCTTCACAATTGAGCACACGCCTGGTCGTGAGCACGTCGTACCTGATGCCCTCAGTCGTCGCCCTCCAGATGTGGCTGACAAAGCGTGCCAGACAGATGACACTGCTCACACTTTTCGTGTCACCGCGTCAGACTGGTCCACCAGTTACATCAGAGCAGAACAAGAGAAGGACCCAGACATTTCTGAGGTCACCAGACACCTGTCAGCAGGTCGCAAACCAAAGAAAAAGAACTTTTGAGCTCCAGTGCCAGCAAATTCCTTTCTCAGTGGTCCCGCGTACGACTGATAGAGGGTATTTTGTACCGGCTTTATCGCCGCAAACCGTTCGACTCGGATCAGCTTCAGATCGTTTTGCCAAGTGCACTGACATCAGGTGCTTTGACATCGCTTCATTCTGGCCCTGCCGGTGGCCATTTTGCCGCAGATAAATTATTTGAGCAGGTTCGATTGAGGTTTTGGTGGCCTTGCATGTTGGCTGAGATTGTCAAATTTTGTAAAAGTTGCCCGAACTGCGGTTCCCGGAACGCACCGGTTCCCGCACCCAGAGCGTCTATGGGAGCGTTGTTGGCATCGGAGCCGCTAGATGTTGTTGGTTTGGATATTTTGTCGTCATTGCCAGTGACACCTAGTGGTCACAAGCACATTCTCGTCGTCGTGGACCATCACTCTCGCTGGGTAGAGGCATATCCTCTTAAAACTCAGGAAGCGACTGAGGTTGCCACCGTTTTTGTCCGCGAGTTTGTCTCGAGATTCGGCTGTCCGAGGCGTATACATTCTGATAGAGGAGGGGAATTTCATAGGGGAAGTCATGACAACAACATGTAAACTGCTAGGTATAGACAAGTCAAAGACCACAGCATTTCACCCGATGGCTAATTCGATAGTGGAACGCACGAACCGAACGTTGCTGAACATGTTAGCTAAGTTTCTAGACAACCATCAGCACGCAGAGTGGGATACGAATCTACCTCTCTTGTTACTGGGGTTAAGGTCGCAAATACACAAGTCTCTCGGAGTCTCACCATATTGTGTCCTGTTTGGCAAGGAGCCAAGACTTCCTGTACAGTTAGAGTTAAGTGAACCTGTGAAAGGTCGAACCCGATCGATCACAGAGTATTTAGATCATCTCAGAGCCAATTTGAAGGCTTTGCATGAAGTAGCATTAGAGAACTCGAGGTTGAGTCATAGGAGGAACAAGATCGCTTATGATCGTAAGATAAATGATTTCGATTTCTCCCCAGGAGACAAGGTTTATTTGCACAAGGGCGTTGTTCCCCGAGGGGCTTATTACAAGTTTCTCAGACCATGGAAGCCGGCGGTAGTCATTGAAAAAATCGGCGACATGAACTATCGCATTAAGGTGAATGGTGCCAAATCCACGTTACTGGTACACCACAACAGATTAAAGCCCAGAGTAGGGAGCGACAGTGAGGATGGGGCAGGCCCTGCTCCAGTTGAGGGAAGGGGCCATGGTGAAAGAGCTTCTCTAGCCCCTCAGGGTGGGACAGGCAGACGCAACTCGTGCCGTGAGTCGAGCGGGTCTCAGTGGAATGGTCAGGCTAGTCGACCAGCTGAATCTGCAGACACCACGGAGGAGTCACGTGCTCCGTTTCTGTCGTTGTTCAATCCTTTTGCGCTGCCGTTTGTTCCGGGTGGTCCATCTGTTTCTCAGGGAGACGAAGGGGGTTCGAATCAGACTGTTCCTTCAGGCACAAGTGTGGATCAGGAAATGGCTGATGTTCCCATTCCACTTCCCCGACGTTCAGTAAGGGATAATCGAGGGGTCCCTCCAGATCGGTTAGATCTTTAATCAGTATTTTGTTGTTAACACTAACGTAAGGTAGCGTACGGATTAATTCGAATTCCTAGCTAGCTGCTTAAGTTGTAAATTTGGTTATAGCGGACAATGCTGAAATTCTGGCCAGGGTTTCTGCATTTGTTATGCCTTCGAGGTGAATCGAGGCGAGCGTTACCTAAGACAACAGAAGCCAACGAGGGAGTACGGATATCCAAAATGCGACTGTGTGTATATGTGTGTGATTTTCGATTGCGTTGTTGTACTAGTGCTGGAGCCGCTGTGAACAGACTGTCGGGCCAGTACACTGCCCCATTGCTGTCCAGATATCACGTTTTCTTGAGGTCATGCGGGTAAGGGGGTATTTTTTCCATAAGGGGGTGAAGTGCAGGGAGTGCAGGCGCTGTGGATCGCCTTCGACTGTGTAAAATTTGCACCTCTTGTCATTCGCGGAGATTCTTGCATCTCGGTGCGGAGCTATGTTTACCCCTAGACTTTTTAATCATTGTCGGCGCGTAGTACTTTATCAGAAATGTAAGTTAAATTTTGTACTGTTATTTACTTGTAGTTTCACACTCTTAAATTTATCTCTAGTATGATTTTAATTACTTTCCTGGCTTAGTGATGTGCGTCCGCAAACCAATGAGAGGCCGAGCCAGTTCCCGCGCTCAGCGCTGTGGCGCGAACCAGACAATGGGATCGGCGCCATTCCTGCCTTGGTTCTTGTGTAAACAGCATCGCGTCTGATCTCTAAACGGTAGGTTACTTGGTTACAGAGAAATTACATCGTTTCTCGCTGATTAACTGTTGGATAAAGCTGTGTTGATTGGATTTCATCGTTGGTTAACCGGTTAAATATTTTTGCACGGTTTTTGGCTTGTGTATTGGCAAGTGTTGGCTATGGATGTTAGGGTTTCAGGGCGGGGAATTGTTTTTACTTAAAGTGTAATTAAAGTCAGCTACGGAAGTGATAACGCTGCCTGTGGGGCTTGCCTAGTTCTGACAGTGTTTCGTGTACAGGACGCGTCTTGATGTCGTGGTCTTGATATCGTCGTCTTGACATCTTCATCTTGGTCTTGTCGTCGCTTCGTCTTGTCATCTTTGGCATCTTTATCCTCATTATTATCCAGTTCCGGGAAACATCCGTGCCTTCCGGATATGATGTCGGCTGTGTGTATGGGGAACAATACAACACTGCAAGTTTAGAGCTGCCGTATTCGAAGACCCCGGTCTACACATAAGACATATTGGAGTCGAAAATTCATTTGTTATGCCCACTGGTTTCGTCGTGACGAGTGAGCCCTGGTTGAACGCAGATTAAGTTCCCCGGCTCCCACAATGGCCGTGGGAGGAGGTGTAGCATAGTGACATTGGACGAATACAATTTGTGTTGCCGGAATAATTTGGGAGATACCTTTTTAACGCATTTTAAAGTTCCATATTTTCAGGGATCGGTCCCAGTTGGAGTAAAGAAAAAGTTAACAGGCTGGTAGTTTGGATAGAGCTGAAAATTGTGAGAAATTAGTTCTTCATTCATTTAAATTAATTAGTACAAATCCTGGTTCAGGGGACTGTGCTCTGTGCTCTAGCTAATGCTCTGAGAGAGCATTAGCTAGGTTCAAGAGGCACAATTATTTGCTCAAGGGGCACCAGATTGACTCAACGGACACCAGATCAGCTTAGAGGGCACGTGATCAGCTCAATTGGCCAAGACCAGCTCAGTGGGCACCAGCTGAGCTCAAGGGGCACCAGACTAGCTCCGCCGGTACGATTATTGGCGACGATGAGGAATTAGCCGGTCACGGATTACGTACCCATAATTTCCGGGGTATTTGAAAAGGTGACAGAATGTCCTAGCTGACCAAAAAAGGTACTAAATTGTAAAACAATAGTTTTAATCGCTAAATGTGATCTAATTGCATCTAGGTTCGACGGCGTAGGACAATAAATTTCCAGCGGCATGGCCCAAACGGGGTACACCGCCTAGCGATCAGAGGACACTCCGGCACACATGAGGAGGGGGGGTACGTGACCTCCTCGCTGCGTCCCTGTCCACGATTGAAGTGTATCAGTTTTGTGGGGTTAGATATTACCTTCAGTATGGCAGAGGGGATGTAGATTGAAATGAAAGCAAAGGACTTAAAGGGACTGTGGCACCTTGGTAGAATCCTGGAATTTAGTGAAATTATGCGTACTTTTAGCCAAAAATATTCAAACAACTCACGATTTCTCTGAAAAATGTTCAATAAGTACAATATTTTGTTTTTAAAAATACTCCTCTTGGAAAATAAATAAATATCTGCCTGTGGATGATGTCATGATCTGGCAACCACTACCATACTTAAAATGTTTCAAGGGCTTCAATTGGCTGATGCTCATCGTGACGTCAGCATATGTCGTCACACCAGCAGCTCACAGCAATGGCCGCCCGGCGAGGGGTTAATGAGGGGTTGGTGTCATGTAGGTCTTAGCTTTTTCTACGTAAATATCGAGTTCCAAGACAAATGATATATGGAGTACTGGGTTTTCCGACTTGCTTTATAACTTGGCTATCTCAGTTAAAACTACGTTATTAAGGTGCCACATTCCTTTTAAAGGGAATGTGGCACCTTTATAACGTGATTTTAACTGAGATAGCTAAGTTGTATAGCAGGCCGGAAATCCCGTTACTCTCTGTATCATTTGTCCTTAAACTCATCATCAGGTCAGGTCATCATCATCATTGTTACATAATCACTAAATAATCATCCGCAGGCAGATATTTATTTCGTTCCCCAGAGGAGCATTTAAAAAATCAAAACATTGAGCTTATTTTACATTTTGCAGAGAAATAATGGACGCTTCCATGATTTTCTGCTAAAAGTTCCTCTAATTACACTAAATTTCAGGATTCAACCAAGGTGCCACATTCCCTTTAAAGGAAATGTGGCACCTTGGTCGAATCCTGGAATTCGTTGTAATTAGGGATGATTTTAGCCGAAAATCTTAGAAGCGTTCATTATTTCTTTGAAAAATATACAATAAGCTCAATATTTTATTTTTGAAATGCTCCCCTAGAGAAATAAATAAAAATATGTCTGTTGATCATGTCATGATCTGGCAGCCACTACCATATCCAATAGGCTTCAAGGGCTTCGATTGGCTGATACTCACCGTGACGTCAGCATATGTCGTCACACCAACATGGTTGTCAATTGTAGCCTACTGCTAAGGGTACATGAGGGATACATTTCAGGTAGTTTTTAGCTTTTTTCTTCGGAAAGTTTGAGTTTGAAGACAAATGATATACAGACTACCGGGTTTTCCGGCATACTTTTCAACTTGGTTATCTCAGTTAAAATCACGTTATAAAGTTGCCACATTCCCTGTAATCACTACGAGGAAAGAAAGCAAAAACACCGATAGTGCTCCAAACAATGCGTGTACTGTTCTGTAAATATTAATAGATATGGCACCTCCTCTGTACCCGTGCATGCCCTTTATTTTTGCCCTAACGCCTTTTATTTTACCCTAACGCACAGGGGAGGTAAGCATCAGTGCTGCAGTGGTGAGCCCAGGGCGGCAGTTATGGACTAAGAACGGCGCAAATTAGGATGGAAGTGATAAGCTGGAGGCGACAGTGATTGGCCGGGGCGGCAAGAAACAAGGCAAAGTCATAAGTCGAGGGTGGCAGTGATGAGCCAGGGCCAATAGCTATGAACTAGGACCGGTGTGAACCAGAGTGGAAGTGATAAGGAGAGGGCGGCAGTGAAGACTCGGGGGGCGGGAGTTATCAACTAGGGGGGGGCACAAATCAGGGCGGAAGTGATAAGTTGGGGAGAGGGTAGCATTGATTAGCCGGGGGTGGCCGCATCAAGGCAAAGGGCATAAGCCGAGGACGGGAACGGTGAGCCGTGGGTAGTAGTTATAAACTACGGGTGGCACGAATCAGGGCGGAAGAGTTAAGCTGGGACAAAGACGGCGGACTCCGGGGGAAGGGGCAGGGTATGCAATTGCACACCCTGGAAAAATGAGGGCGTGCAAAAGTATATTTTTGCACTCCCGGTTTTGGCTTCGTCCGGGGAAGCGCCCACGGATTTGGGCGGCGCCCCCGGCCGTCCAAGAAAACATCAGACCTAAACACCGCCTACCTGAAGAGGAAGGGCCCTCTGCGCAAAATAAAAAAAGTTCCAAATATGAATGTTGCCTCCTTTCATCAAAGCCATCCCATGGAGAGCAAATAGACCCAATTTATCGACTCAGCGCAGGGGAAATGATGTAGGCGCCACCCCTCCTCCCCGAGTGGGCGCCCCTAGGGAGCCAATGGTGCCCCTGGGGATTAAGGCGCCCCCTTCCCCTGAGAAGGAAGGCACCCCCTTCCGAAAATCTTATACAACCGCCCGAAAATAGAATCCACCGTCCCCAAGCTGGGGGCGGCAGTCATGAACCCAGGGCGGCATGATTTAGAGCGGAAGTGATAAGTCAGTGACGGTGTTCATTAGCCGAGGCGATAGTGATGAGTTGGGGGCCGCATGAAACAGGGTGGCAGTGATAAGCTGGGGATAGCACTGGTAAGCCACTGGCAGCAGATATGAGCGGGGTGCTGTTTGAATCAGAGCGGCAGTAATAAGTCAGGGTTGGCAAGAATCAGGGTGGCAGTGATAGGTGGGAGGCGTCAGTGATGAACCATGGCGGCATAAACCAGGGTGGTAGTGATGAACCGGAGGCGGCATGATCACAGTGGTAAGACGGAGGCGGCATGAATCAGGGCAGAAATGCTGAGCCGGGGAGCGACACATGTATTGGGGGTGCTCTCATTGTGATTAGGGGTGCTCGCACACCCCAAAGAGATAACGAATTTCACCCCTGGCTGACACTAAAAGAGAAAAAGCACGGCAGCAGTAGCCTACCATTTGAGAATTCCTCCAATAGACAAACAGATAACGATTAGACGATTGTGGGTTGCTGTTTGCTTTCTGGAAGGGTGTTAACTGTGAAAAAAACTGTCGGAAACTGTGCGGACAGCAGGGCCTAAGTTTGACCGGTTTTGGGGGCCATGGCCGGACTGGTCTCCTCGGCAGTGATAAACAAGGGGCGGCGTGAATCAAGGCAGCAATGATTAATCTAGGCGGCAGTTATGAACCAGGGGAGACAGTGATCAACCAGGGGGTGGCAGTGATGAATCAGGGGCGGCAGCGATGAGTCGGGGCGGCGCGCATTTGGGTCAAAACATGCCAGGGACAGCGATGAGAGACAGCATGAATTAGGGCGGCAGTGATAAACCAGGGGCGACAGTGATCAGCCGTGAGACTGTCCATCATCATATTTAAGGTTGTAGAGCGCGCTGACATCTAGGGTCATACGGCGCCCATAACACTAATAAAATACGAAAATAGGACATTTCCGCACGAATTTTAACAAGTCAGTTGGTAAAACAGGTCAGGTTGTGAAAGTTGTATCAGAAGATTATATAAAACACATAAAAGATGAAATGAAATACAAATACTGAAAAATGACACAGACAATTTCACACGGTATACTAAAGTCAGAGACAATAGGTAATATGACACTCGACGTTATGTAAGACCTGAAAGACTACCAGGATGAATATATGACATTAAGACGAACGCTCCTCAGATATAACATGATGTTAGAGATATCCACAGAAGGATGCTCTCCCAGAACGTTCACCGTCCAGATATCTCCAGGATGCTCACTGCCCCGGGAGACGGCAGTGATGAACCAGGGGCGGCAGTTATCAGTCAAGGGCGGCAGTTATCAGCCATGGGGCCGCAGTTATCAGTTAGGGGAAGGCAGTGATCAGCCAGGGGCGGCATTTATCAACCAAGGGGCGGCAGTTATCAGTCAGGCGCGGTACTTATCAACAAGGGGCAACAGTGATCATTCAAGAGCCACAGTTATCAACCAAGGTGCGGCAGTGATCAGCCTGGGGCGCCAGTTAGCAGTCAAGGGGCGGTATTTATCAGTCAAGCGGCGGCAGCTATCAGCCAGGGACAACAGCTATCAGCCAGGGGATGACACTTATCAATCCGCCGGGGCCGGCAGTGATTAGCCAGGGGCGGCAGTTATCAGCTAAGGGCCCGCATTTTTCAGTCAGGGGCGGCAATGATCAGCCAGGGGGCGGCAGTGATCAGCCAGGAGCGGCAGTGATCAACCAAGAGCCGACAGTTTTCAGTCAGGGGACGACAATGATCAGCCAGGGGGCGGTAGCAGTCTGTCAGGGGCGGCAGTTAGCAGCCAAGGGGCGGCAATAATCAGCCAGGGGGCGGCAGTAGTCAGGCAGGGGCGGCAGTTAGCATCCAAGGGGCGGCATTTGTCAGTCCAGGGGCGGCAGTGATCAGCCAGGAGCGGCAGTTATCAGCCAAGTGTCGGCAGTTTTCAGTCAGAGGGCGGCAATGATCGGCCCAGGGGGCGGCAGTTATACGCCAGGGGCGGCAATAATCAGTCAGGGGCGGCAGTAATCAGTCAGGGGCGGCAGTAATCAGTCAGGGCGACAATATCAGCCAAGGGGCGACAATGATCCGCCAAGGGGCGGCAGTTATCAGTCAGGGGGCGCCAGTGATTAGCCAGGGGGCGGTAGTGATCAGTCAGGTGGCGGCAGTTATCAGTCAGTGGGTGGCAGTGGTCTGCCGGGGGGGGGCATTGATCTGCCAGGGAGCGGAAGTTATCCGCCAGGGGCGGCAGTCATCCGCCAGGGGCGGCAGTTAGCAGTCAAGGGACGGCAGTTATCGGTCAGGAGGCGGCAATGATCAGCCAGGGGGCGGCAGTGATCAGCCAGGGGCGGCAGTAATGAACAAAGGGCGGCAGTGATCAACCTGGGGCGCCAGTTAGCAGCCAAGGGACGGAATTTTTCAGTCAAGCGGCGGCAGCTATCAGCCAGGGGCAACAGTTATCAGCCAGGGGGACACACCTATCAATTCGCCGGGGGCGGCAATGATTAGCGAGGGGCGGCAGTTATCAGTCAAGGGCCGGAAGTTTTCAGTCAGGGGCGGCAGTGACATGATCAGTCAGGGGGCGGCAGTAATCAGTCAGGGGGCGGCAATGATCAGCCAAGAGGCGGAAGTTATCAGTCAGGGGGCGCCAGTGATCAGCCAGGGGGCCGTAGTGATCAGTCAGTGGGTGACAGTGGTCTGCCAGGGGGCGGCATTGTTCTGCCAGGGGCGGAAGTTATCCTCCAGGGGCGGCAGTTATCCGCAAGGGCGGCAGTCACCCGCCAGGGGTGGCAGTTAGCAGTCAAGGGGCGGCAGTTATCAGTCAGAGGGCGGCAATGATCAGCCAGGGGCGACAGTGATCAGCCAGGGGCGGCAGTGGTGAACGAGGAGCGGCAGTGATCAGCCGGGGGCGGCAAAGATGGTTCGGTGGGCGACAGTGACTTACCAGGAGGAGCAAGTATATGGGTGTTAAAATAAACCGGGGTGTTTAGCCAGGGCGGCAGTGATAAACCAGGGGTGTCAGTGATCAGCCAGCTGATCAGTGATGAATAAAAGGCGGCAGTAACCATCCGGAGGAGGGGGCGGCAGCGATTAATTGCTGGCGACAGTGATCGGGCGGGGGCGGCAGTGATGTGGTGTCATAAATCAGGGGAAATGATAAGTCAGGTGGCATTGATTAGCTAGAGGTGGAACCAATCAGAGTGGAAGTAATGAATCCGGGACGGGAAAACTTGTGAGGGGCGGCACAAATCAGGGTGGCAGTGATGAGATAGGGTGACACTCTTCAGGGTAGCGGTGATAAGCCAGGGGCGGCACATGTATTGGGGGTGCTCAGCACATGATTGGGGATGCTTGAATTAGGATTGGGGGTGCTCAGGCACCCCCAAAGAGATAGAAAATTGCACCCCTGCACAGTACATTATACTGTTTGGTTTGCGAAGGCGCTTACCCCTTCTATGTGTGCTTTTGACTGAGGGCTGAAAAGCCATGATTTATGACCTCAATATACATCTACTTTACTCTACTCTGCTTGATTAGTTTACATTTATTTACTTCTTGACCTTGTACCTCCTTTGAACTTCCTTGCCTGTCTTTTTTCTCCGTTTTCGCTGCATTCACTTGATCTCTCATCTTGGTTTCATTAAACCCATTCATTCGTCCACCCGTCCATTCATTTACCATTAGATTATTAAGTACTTAAAGCTCTTTTCTGCCCTTCATCCCCCATTTGCCCTGGAATTGTGCTTATTTGTCCTTTTCTTTCACTTCTTTACTCTACGCTCCTCTGCATCTACTCTGCCATTCCTCTTTTCCCTCCCATCGTCTGCTCTGCTTTGTCTGAATCAGATTTGTCCTCTTGTCTACCATGCTCTTGCCTCCGTCTGACATCCCCCTCAACGTCGTCTGTTCTGCCCTGCTACTAGTCAGCCCTGTCTTTTTGTCTTTACATCTTTCTTGCTCTTCACTTCCATTATCTGTCATAATTTCTTAATACTACCATGTCTTTTGTCTGGGTATGACTTGTTTCCACTAATCTTCCTTGAAATTTCTCGTGCATCATTTACCCTTGCCTCTTTGATTTGCCGTCTCCACGTGAGCTTTGCACTTTCTTTCCTCGTCTTATTTTCTTGTCCTTCCTGTTGCCTGCCCCGTCCTCACTTTATAATGGAAGTATATGTGCTCAAAGGCGAAGGCATCCACAGTAGGTACTTGCTGCTTGGTATTCTTAAAGGGAGTGTGGCACCTTTACAACGTGATTTTAACTGAGATAGCCAAGTTGTAAAGCATGCCGGAAAACCTGGTACTCAACATATCATTTGTCTTGAAACTTAAAAATTCCCGAAGAGAAAAGCTAAAAACCTACCTGGAATATACCCTTAATGTATGTATCCTTACCAGCAGACCGCAGTTGGCAGCTGTTGGTGTGACGACATATGCTGACGTCACGGTGAGTATCAGCCAATCGAAGCCCTTGAAGCCTATGGAATTGGTAGAGGCTGCCAGATCATGACATCATCCACAGGCAGATATTTATTTCTCTCCCTAGAGGAGCATTTTAAAAGTCTAAATATTGAGCTTATTGTACATTTCCCAGATCAATCATGGACGCTTCCATGATTGTCGGTTAAAAGTACCCGTAATTATAACAAATTCCAGGATTCGACCAAGGTGCCACATTACCTTTAAGCTAGACATATCAGGTTATTTGTCCTGCATCGTTTTTAAGCTACACCAGCTGTATTTTTATCGTTCGAAAATAATCAGGTTTTGTCATTACGGGTGCTTCAAACATGTTGCTACGCTGCGACTGTTTTAGCAATAGGCAATACAACCTAAACTCATCACTATTTACGGTTCTAATTTGCTTTTGTTTAAATCCGATCAAAAGAAGCTATCCCTCCTCTTAGTATTTTTGCACGCTCAACGCGCGATCTAATTTATCAGAAAGATCGAGAGGAGGAATGAGCAGAAGAAAAACTGGGCAGCAAGCGCCACAAATGTGCGTGAGCTTGGACTGTGGTGTGTTGGTTTCCAGGTGTTTCTGGGTCAGAAGTACGGCTACCGGCCCATACCCACCTACATACTGGCCTCGGAGTTCGACATGCTGCGCCAGGTCCTTGTTGCCATGGGAACCGACGTCACGCTTTTGGACACCTGGTACATGAAGGACACTAACGCAGTACCAGCCATTCTCATCCTGCAGCCCATCTCCAGCATATTAATCAACTTTAACAACAAGGTAACGCCTCTTCGTCGCCGCGAAGGTTTACTTTAACCTGCGCCCCGGTGGGTCTTCCGAGCCACCTTCGCCCTGGTGGGGGGGGTGTTTAAACACCCCCTCGAAATCTGGCCCTATGCGGAATAGCGAAAAAAACGCGAACGATGTTGGATAGCTCATACAAATTCATGAAAAAATATATTAGTCACTTTCTGTCTCAGGTCAATATTGAGGTCATGACAGCTCAAAGAAAGTGGCATTTTGAGTAAAGTTTTTGGGCTCTAGACTCTGACAGAGATGAGTTAGAATCATTTTGTAGGCACCATTCGCTTTCTCTCGTCACGGCAAATAGAATTATGTATAATATGACTATACTAGGTCAAAACGCAAAAATGACCGACTTCAGGTCAGGTCAAAGTCACTTTTTTCCCTAGCAGAGTCGATGTGCATATCAACCGACTCGCAATAAGAATCCAGACGCAGTGATGTCAAAATAAAAGCTGTATAACTTATTTCATGGGATGTTGTTGACTTAAGTCTGAAAACTGCTTAAGTAGCCCCAGATGACCTCACAGAGGTCATAAAAACTAAACAAAACAGGGGCCCAGGATACTTTAATTTGGAGAATATGAAGGTATTCTAAGGCGTATTGACACAAATACAGGCGAATTTATGTTTTTCCAATGTACTCCGTACTTGAACTTAGTCCATCGATATGAAAAATCCCGGGACTTATTTGGCAGAAATCGGTGGGCCCATTAGGTGTTCTAAGTTTCAATCCGATAGATTCACCCATTTATTATTATGCCACCTTAAACATTTTTGGAGGTGAGGTCAGCTGACCTGGGCTGGTGACCTGACCTGAAATGACTCAACCTTAAAATTTTGAGAAAAGTTGCGGAATTGATCAAGGATAAGGTATGGCAAATAAGGCGGCGCTTCGCGCCGCCATTTTTTCTTCCCGCCAGAAGACCCCGAGGGAATGTTCAAACACCCCCACCAGGGCGAGGGTTAAATGGCGACCACACGTTTGGATGACAACGCCGTGTCGCACAACCCCGTCATCAGGCAGGTGAAGGTGATCCGGAGGCAGCCCTGTCGTCAGGCAGGTGACGGTGATCCTGGCACATCCCTGTCGTCAGGCAGGTGACGGTGATCCTGGCACAGCCCCGTCGTCAGGCAGGTGACGGTGATCCGGAGGCAGCCCTGTCGTCAGGCAGGTGACGGTGATCCTGGCACATCCCTGTCGTCAGGCAGGTGACGGTGATCCTGGCACAGCCCTGTCGTCAGGCAGGTGACGGTGATCCGGAGACAGCCCTGTCGTCAGGCAGGTGACGGTGATCCGGAGGCAGCCCTGTCGTCAGGCAGGTGACGGTGATCCGGAGGCAGCCCTGTCGTCAGGCAGGTGACGGTGATCCGGAGGCAGCCCTGTCGTCAGGCAGGTGACGGTGATCCTGGCACATCCCTGTCGTCAGGCAGGTGACGGTGATCCTGGCACATCCCTGTCGTCAGGCAGGTGACGGTGATCCGGAGGCAGCCCTGTCGTCAGGCAGGTGACGGTGATCCGGAGGCAGCCCTGTCGTCAGGCAGGTGACGGTGATCCTGGCACATCCCTGTCGTCAGGCAGGTGACGGTGATCCGGAGGCAGCCCTGTCGTCAGGCAGGTGACGGTGATCCTGGCAAATCCCTGTCGTCAGGCAGGTGACGGTGATCCGGAGGCAGCCCTGTCGTCAGGCAGGTGACGGTGATCCTGGCACATCCCTGTCGTCAGGCAGGTGACGGTGATCCGGAGGCAGCCCTGTCGTCAGGCAGGTGACGGTGATCCGGAGGCAGCCCTGTCGTCAGGCAGGTGACGGTGATCCGGAGGCAGCCCTGTCGTCAGGCAGGTGACGGTGATCCTGGCACAGCCCTGTCGTCAGGCAGGTGACGGTGATCCGGAGGCAGCCCTGTCGTCAGGCAGGTGACGGTGATCCGGAGGCAGCCCTGTCGTCAGGCAGGTGACGGTGATCCGGAGGCAGCCCTGTCGTCAGGCAGGTGACGGTATCGAGCCCTGTCGCAGGCAGGTGACGGTGATCCGGAGGCAGCCCTGTCGTCAGGCAGGTGACGGTGATCCGGAGGCAGCCCTGTCGTCAGGCAGGTGACGGTGATCCTGGCACAGCCCTGTCGTCAGGCAGGTGACGGTGATCCGGAGGCAGCCCTGTCGTCAGGCAGGTGACGGTGATCCGGCACAGCCCTGTCGTCAGGCAGGTGACGGTGATCCGGGGCAGCCCTGTCGTCAGGCAGGTGACGGTGATCCGGAGGCAGCCCTGTCGTCAGGCAGGTGACGGTGATCCGGAGGCAGCCCTGTCGTCAGGCAGGTGACGGTTATCCTGGCACATCCCTGTCGTCAGGCAGGTGACGGTGATCCTGGCACATCCCTGTCGTCAGGCAGGTGACGGTGATCCGGAGGCAGCCCTGTCGTCAGGCAGGTGACGGTGATCCGGCACCCGTCGTCAGGCAGGTGAGGTGATCCGGAGGCAGCCCTGTCGTCAGGCAGGTGACGGTGATCCGGAGGCAGCCCTGTCGTCAGGCAGGTGACGGTGATCCGGAGGCAGCCCTGTCGTCAGGCAGGTGACGGTGATCCGGGCAGCCCTGTCGTCAGGCAGGTGACGGTGATCCGGGGCAGCCCTGTCGTCAGGCAGGTGACGGTGATCCTGGCACAGCCCTGTCGTCAGGCAGGTGACGGTGATCCGGAGGCAGCCCTGTCGTCAGGCAGGTGACGGTGATCCGAGGCAGCCCTGTCGTCAGGGGCGGTGATCCGGCAGCCCTGTCGTCAGGCAGGTGACGGTGATCCGGGGCAGCCCTGTCGTCAGGCAGGTGACGGTGATCCGGGCACAGCCCTGTCGTCAGGCAGGTGACGGTGATCCGGAGGCAGCCCTGTCGTCAGGCAGGTGACGGTGATCCGGAGGCAGCCCTGTCGTCAGGCAGGTGACGGTGATCCGGAGGCAGCCCTGTCGTCAGGCAGGTGACGGTGATCCGGAGCAGCCCTGTCGTCAGGCAGGTGACGGTGATCCTGGCACATCCCTGTCGTCAGGCAGGTGACGGTGATCCGGAGGCAGCCCTGTCGTCAGGCAGGTGACGGTGATCCTGGCACAGCCCCGTCGTCAGGCAGGTGACGGTGATCCGGAGGCAGCCCTGTCGTCAGGCAGGTGACGGTGATCCGGGGGCAGCCCTGTCGTCAGGCAGGTGACGGTGATCCGGGCACAGCCCCGTCGTCAGGCAGGTGACGGTGATCCGGAGGCAGCCCTGTCGTCAGGCAGGTGACGGTGATCCGGAGGCAGCCCTGTCGTCAGGCAGGTGACGGTGATCCGGAGGCAGCCCTGTCGTCAGGCAGGTGACGGTGATCCTGGCACATCCCTGTCGTCAGGCAGGTGACGGTGATCCGGGCACAGCCCTGTCGTCAGGCAGGTGACGGTGATCCGGAGGCAGCCCTGTCGTCAGGCAGGTGACGGTGATCCGGAGGCAGCCCTGTCGTCAGGCAGGTGACGGTGATCCTGGCACATCCCTGTCGTCAGGCAGGTGACGGTGATCCGGAGGCAGCCCTGTCGTCAGGCAGGTGACGGTGATCCGGGCACAGCCCTGTCGTCAGGCAGGTGACGGTGATCCGGAGGCAGCCCTGTCGTCAGGCAGGTGACGGTGATCCGGAGGCAGCCCTGTCGTCAGGCAGGTGACAGTGATCCTGGCACAGCCCTGTCGTCAGGCAGGTGAAGGTGATCCGGGGGCAGCCTTGTCGTCAGGCAGGTGACGGTGATCCGGGGGCAGCCTTGCCGTCAGGCAGGTGACGGTGATCCTGGCACAGCCCTGTCGTCAGGCAGGTGACGGTGATCCGGGCACAGCCCCGTCGTCAGGCAGGTGACGGTGATCCGGAGGCAGCCCTGTCGTCAGGCAGGTGACAGTGATCCTGGCACAGCCCTGTCGTCAGGCAGGTGACGGTGATCCGGGCACAGCCCCGTCGTCAGGCAGGTGACGGTGATCCTGGCACAGCCCCGTCGTCAGGCAGGTGACGGTGATCCGGAGGCAGCCCTGTCGTCAGGCAGGTGACGGTGATCCGGGCACAGCCCTGTCGTCAGGCAGGTGACGGTGATCCTGGCACAGCCCCGTCGTCAGGCAGGTGACGGTGATCCGGAGGCAGCCCTGTCGTCAGGCAGGTGACGGTGATCCGGGCACAGCCCTGTCGTCAGGCAGGTGACGGTGATCCGGGCACAGCCCCGTCGTCAGGCAGGTGACGGTGATCCGGAGGCAGCCCTGTCGTCAGGCAGGTGACGGTGATCCGGGCACAGCCCTGTCGTCAGGCAGGTGACGGTGATCCTGGCACAGCCCCGTCGTCAGGCAGGTGACGGTGATCCTGGCACAGCCCCGTCGTCAGGCAGGTGACGGTGATCCGGAGGCAGCCCTGTCGTCAGGCAGGTGACGGTGATCCGGGCACAGCCCTGTCGTCAGGCAGGTGACGGTGATCCGGGCACAGCCCCGTCGTCAGGCAGGTGACGGTGATCCAGAGGCAGCCCTGTCGTCAGGCAGGTGACGGTGATCCGGGCACAGCCCTGTCGTCAGGCAGGTGACGGTGATCCGGGCACAGCCCTGTCGTCAGGCAGGTGACGGTGATCCTGGCACAGCCCCGTCGTCAGGCAGGTGAAGGTGATCCGGAGGCAGCCCTGTCGTCAGGCAGGTGACGGTGATCCGGGCACATCCCTGTCGTCAGGCAGGTGACGGTGATCCTGGCACAGCCCCGTCGTCAGGCAGGTGACGGTGATCCTGGCACATCCCTGTCGTCAGGCAGGTGACGGTGATCCGGAGGCAGCCCTGTCGTCAGGCAGGTGACGGTGATCCGGGCACAGCCCCGTCGTCAGGCAGGTGACGGTGATCCTGGCACAGCCCCGTCGTCAGGCAGGTGACGGTGATCCGGAGGCAGCCCTGTCGTCAGGCAGGTGACGGTGATCCGGGCACAGCCCTGTCGTCAGGCAGGTGACGGTGATCCGGGCACAGCCCCGTCGTCAGGCAGGTGACGGTGATCCGGAGGCAGCCCTGTCGTCAGGCAGGTGACGGTGATCCGGGGGCAGCCCTGTCGTCAGGCAGGTGACAGTGATCCTGGCACAGCCCTGTCGTCAGGCAGGTGACGGTGATCCGGGCACAGCCCCGTCGTCAGGCAGGTGACGGTGATCCTGGCACAGCCCTGTCGTCAGGCAGGTGACAGTGATCCTGGCACAGCCCTGTCGTCAGGCAGGTGACGGTGATCCGGAGGCAGCCCTGTCGTCAGGCAGGTGACGGTGATCCGGAGGCAGCCCTGTCGTCAGGCAGGTGACGGTGATCCTGGCACATCCCTGTCGTCAGGCAGGTGACGGTGATCCGGAGGCAGCCCTGTCGTCAGGCAGGTGACGGTGATCCGGAGGCAGCCCTGTCGTCAGGCAGGTGACGGTGATCCTGGCACAGCCCTGTCGTCAGGCAGGTGACGGTGATCCGGAGGCAGCCCTGTCGTCAGGCAGGTGACGGTGATCCGGAGGCAGCCCTGTCGTCAGGCAGGTGACGGTGATCCGGAGGCAGCCCTGTCGTCAGGCAAGTGACGGTGATCCGGAGGCAGCCCTGTCGTCAGGCAGGTGACGGTGATCCTGGCACAGCCCTGTCGTCAGGCAGGTGACGGTGATCCGGGGGCAGCCCTGTCGTCAGGCAGGTGACGGTGATCCGGAGGCAGCCCTGTCGTCAGGCAGGTGACGGTGATCCGGAGGCAGCCCTGTCGTCAGGCAGGTGACGGTTATCCTGGCACATCCCTGTCGTCAGGCAGGTGACGGTGATCCTGGCACATCCCTGTCGTCAGGCAGGTGACGGTGATCCGGAGGCAGCCCTGTCGTCAGGCAGGTGACGGTGATCCTGGCACAGCCCCGTCGTCAGGCAGGTGAAGGTGATCCGGAGGCAGCCCTGTCGTCAGGCAGGTGACGGTGATCCGGAGGCAGCCCTGTCGTGAGGCAGGTGACGGTGATCCGGAGGCAGCCTTGTCGTCAGGCAGGTGACGGTGATCCGGGGGCAGCCCTGTCGTCAGGCAGGTGACGGTGATCCTGGCACAGCCCTGTCGTCAGGCAGGTGACGGTGATCCGGGGGCAGGCCTGTCGTCAGGCAGGTGACGGTGATCCGGAGGCAGCCCTGTCGTCAGGCAGGTGACGGTGATCCGGAGGCAGCCCTGTCGTCAGGCAGGTGACGGTGATCCTGGCACATCCCTGTCGTCAGGCAGGTGGCGGTGATCCTGGCACATCCCTGTCGTCAGGCAGGTGACGGTGATCCGGAGGCAGCCCTGTCGTCAGGCAGGTGACGGTGATCCTGGCACAGCCCCGTCGTCAGGCAGGTGACGGTGATCCGGAGGCAGCCCTGTCGTCAGGCAGGTGACGGTGATCCGGGGCAGCCCTGTCGTCAGGCAGGTGACGGTGATCCGGGCACAGCCCCGTCGTCAGGCAGGTGACGGTGATCCGGAGGCAGCCCTGTCGTCAGGCAGGTGACGGTGATCCGGAGGCAGCCCTGTCGTCAGGCAGGTGACGGTGATCCGGAGGCAGCCCTGTCGTCAGGCAGGTGACGGTGATCCTGGCACATCCCTGTCGTCAGGCAGGTGACGGTGATCCGGGCACAGCCCTGTCGTCAGGCAGGTGACGGTGATCCGGAGGCAGCCCTGTCGTCAGGCAGGTGACGGTGATCCGGAGGCAGCCCTGTCGTCAGGCAGGTGACGGTGATCCTGGCACAGCCCTGTCGTCAGGCAGGTGACGGTGATCCGGAGGCAGCCCTGTCGTCAGGCAGGTGACGGTGATCCGGGCACAGCCCTGTCGTCAGGCAGGTGACGGTGATCCGGAGGCAGCCCTGTCGTCAGGCAGGTGACGGTGATCCGGAGGCAGCCCTGTCGTCAGGCAGGTGACGGTGATCCGGGCACAGCCCTGTCGTCAGGCAGGTGACGGTGATCCGGGCACAGCCCCGTCGTCAGGCAGGTGACGGTGATCCGGAGGCAGCCCTGTCGTCAGGCAGGTGACAGTGATCCTGGCACAGCCCTGTCGTCAGGCAGGTGACGGTGATCCGCCCGCCCGTCAGGCAGGTGACGGTGATCCTGGCACAGCCCTGTCGTCAGGCAGGTGACGGTGATCCGGAGGCAGCCCTGTCGTCAGGCAGGTGACGGTGATCCGGGCACAGCCCTGTCGTCAGGCAGGTGACGGTGATCCGGGCACAGCCCCGTCGTCAGGCAGGTGACGGTGATCCGGAGGCAGCCCTGTCGTCAGGCAGGTGACGGTGATCCGGGCACAGCCCTGTCGTCAGGCAGGTGACGGTGATCCGGGCACAGCCCCGTCGTCAGGCAGGTGACGGTGATCCGGAGGCAGCCCTGTCGTCAGGCAGGTGACGGTGATCCGGAGGCAGCCCTGTCGTCAGGCAGGTGACGGTGATCCGGGCACAGCCCTGTCGTCAGGCAGGTGACGGTGATCCTGGCACAGCCCCGTCGTCAGGCAGGTGACGGTGATCCGGGCACAGCCCTGTCGTCAGGCAGGTGACGGTGATCCTGGCACAGCCCTGTCGTCAGGCAGGTGACGGTGATCCGGGCACAGCCCTGTCGTCAGGCAGGTGACGGTGATCCGGAGGCAGCCCTGTCGTCAGGCAGGTGACGGTGATCCGGGCACAGCCCTGTCGTCAGGCAGGTGACGGTGATCCGGGCACAGCCCTGTCGTCAGGCAGGTGACGGTGATCCTGGCACAGCCCTGTCGTCAGGCAGGTGACGGTGATCCGGAGGCAGCCCTGTCGTCAGGCAGGTGACGGTGATCCGGGCACAGCCCTGTCGTCAGGCAGGTGACGGTGATCCTGGCACAGCCCTGTCGTCAGGCAGGTGACGGTGATCCTGGCACAGCCCTGTCGTCAGGCAGGTGACGGTGATCCGGGCACAGCCCTGTCGTCAGGCAGGTGACGGTGATCCGGAGGCAGCCCTGTCGTCAGGCAGGTGACGGTGATCCTGGCACAGCCCCGTCGTCAGGCAGGTGACGGTGAACCGGGGGCAGCCTTGTCGTCAGGCAGGTGACGGTGATCCTGGCGCAGCCCTGTCTTCGCCGGCTGCAGCCCGGGGTCAGCCACTGCTCTCTCCCGTGGACTGCAACCCATCGGAGCAGAAACTGGCAATGCTCTGTTTTGCCCAATCTTGTAAACAAAACTTTTTGGTTTTGCCTTGTTTGCCCTGATTCAGCCGACATCGGCAAACTCGGCCAAAATTAGGGCACCGGGTACCCTCTGGTCAACGCTGAGGTGACGCCCGTACCGCAGTAAATATAGCACCTCCCCCAGCCTATTGTTGGTGTCATTATTTCTGCGCGTCGCTCGTTAACTCTTTATTGACAGGCCAGAGGTTCTACCTTAACAATAACCGGGGCGTTAAACTGATAGGCATCGTGCTGCTCACGATTACTCGTATCCTTTTTAACGAGCACCTTGAGAAGGATATGGGTCTTCCGATCGTACACCGGGCATAGGCCGTGCCTCTTGTTTTCCCAAGGTGGAATTTATATAGGCGAAATGGAAACTCACACATCAGTAAAAAGGGTAAACGAAAGGCAAAGTCACCACGGGTGATGAATCCGATCTTCTACGCGAATGCTACACGTATTTAGCCAGTACTCCAGACAAGTATGGATCAATCAAAATACCTTAGGTATCTTTAGTTTTGCCAATGGGGGCATGATAAACAATTAATGAAACCACAGCAAACTCGATCACAATTGCAACGCTCTTATTCCTATTCAAACATTAGACGAGACGTGTCGTATAGCAATCAATGTCAGCCTTGAAACTCCGTAAAAGCAGACATGGCGCTGTGGGCACCGCTAGTTTCTAGAGGCTGCCCAACAGGCCGGTGTTCAGTGAGGCGTCGCACTTTGATCCGAAGTTCGGAACAAGACGCCGAAATTGGAAACCGCCGGCGCGCGACGCCGGATCATTTCCTGATGAAGCCCGGCCCACCAGTCTGATGCTGGGACTGCCTTCCATGCCACTCTAAACACAACGGCTCAAATTGTGTCTATATAAAATGGCTTCTTTCAGGCTTTATTTCACAGAAACCGCTTGGGGCTATTAAATATCGTTATGTGTCACTTGCAGTACTACTAAAACCAAGGCGAGTCTGTTGTACGTAATTACAGGCTCTTATATGGCGAGGAAGACTATCACATAAATACAGCTTATCTAGTGAATTTAGAAAAAAATGACGCTAATCTTTGATGTCATTCTCAAGTGCAAGGCATGGGGATAGCTGTGCAGGCTAAGCTGAACCCCTGCGATGTTCTCTCCTCAGCTTCATCAGTGCCGCAGACCGGGGGCTACTGCTGCAACATTGACAAACAAGCTCCACTGCTGAGGCAGCCGGGGGCTACCGCTGAAACATTGACAAACAAGCTCCACTGCTAAGGCAGCCGGGGGCTACTGTTGCAGCATTGCCAAACAAGCGCTACTGCTAAGGCAGCCGGGGGCTACTGCTGAAACATTGACAAACAAGCTCCACTGCTAAGGCAGCCGGGGGCTACTGCTGCAACATTGACAAACAAGCTCCACTGCTGAGGTAGCCGGGGGGCTACTGCTGAAACATTGACAAACAAGCTCCACTGCTAAGGCAGCCACGGGCTACTGCTGCAGCATTGACAAACAGGCTCCACTGCTGAGGCAGCCACGGGCTACTGCTGCAGCATTGACAAACAAGCTCCACTGCTGAGGTAGCCGGGGGGGGCTACTGCAGAAACATTGACAAACAAGCTCCACTGCTGAGGTAGCCGGGGGGCTACTGTTGCAGCATTGACAAACAAGCTCCACTGCTGAGGCAGCCACGGGCTACTGCTGCAGCATTGACAAACAAGCTCCACTGCTGAGGTAGCCGGGGGGGGCTACTGCTGAAACATTGACAAACAAGCTCCACTGCTGAGGTAGCCGGGGGGCTACTGTTGCAGCATTGACAAACAAGCTCCACTGCTGAGGCAGCCACGGGCTACTGCTGCAGCATTGACAAACAAGCTCCACTACTGAGGTAGCCGGGGGCTACTGCTGAAACATTGACAAACAATCTCCACTGCTGAGGCAGCCACGGGCTACCGCTGAAACATTGACAAACAAGCTCCACTGCTGAGGCAGCCACGGGCTACTGCTGCAGCATTGACAAACAAGCTCCACTACTGAGGTAGCCGGGGGCTACGGCTGAAACATTGAAAAACAAGCTCCACTGCTGAGGCAGCCACGGGCTACTGCTGCAGCATTGACAAACAAGCTCCATTGCTGAGGTAGCCGGAGGGCTACTGCTGAAACATTGACAAACAAGCTCCACTGCTAAGGTAGCCACGGGCTACTGTTACAGCATTGACAAACAAGCTCCACTGCTGAGGCAGCCACGGGCTACTGCTGCAGCATTGACAAACAATCTCCACTACTGATGTAGCCGGGGGCTGCTGCTGAAACATTGACAAACAAGCTCCACTGCTGAGGCAGCCACGGGCTACTGCTGAAACATTGACAAACAAGCTCCACTGCTGAGGTAGCCGGGGGCTACTGCTGAAACATTGACAAACAAGCTCCACTGCTGAGGTAGCCGGGGGCTGCTGCTGAAACATTGAAAACAAGCTCCACTGCTGAGGCAGCCACGGGCTACCGCTGAAACATTGACAAACAAGCTCCACTGCTGAGGCAGCCACAGGCTACTGCTGAAACATTGACAAACAAGCTCCACTGCTGAGGTAGCCGGGGGTTACTGCTGAAACATTGACAAACAAGCTCCACTGCTGAGGCAGCCACGGGCTACTGCTGCAGCATTGAAAAACAAGCTTCACTACTGAGGTAGCCGGCGGGCTACTGCTGCAGCATTGACAAACAAGCTTCACTACTGAGGTAGCCGGGACTACTGCTGAAACATTGACAAACAATCTCCACTGCTGAGGCAGCCACGGGCTACTGCTGCAGCATTGACAAACAAGCTCCAATACTGAGGTAGCCGGGGGCTACGGCTGAAACATTGACAAACAAGCTTTACTGCTGAGGCAGCCACGGGCTACTGCTGCAGCATTCACAAACAGGCTCCACTGCTGAGGCAGCCACGGGCTACTGCTGCAGCATTGACAAACAAGCTCCACTGCTGAGGCAGCCACGGGCTACTGCTGAAACATTGACAAACAAGCTCCACTACTGAGGGAGCCGGGGGCTGCTGCTGAAACATTGACAAACAAGCGCTACTGCGGAGGCAGCTGGGGGCTACTGCTGCAGCATTGACAAACAAGCTCCACTACTGAGGTAGCCGGGGGCTGCTGCTGAAACATTGACAAACAAGCTCCACTACTGAGGTAGCCGGGGCAACTGCTGAAACATTGACAAACAATCTCCACTGCTGAGGCAGCCACGGGCTACTGCTGCAACATTGACAAACAAGCTCCACTACTGAGGTAGCCGGGGGCTACTGCTGAAACATTGTCAAACAAGCTCCACTGCTGAGGTAGCCGGGGGGCTACTGCTGCAGCATTGACAAACAAGCTCCACTACTGAGGTAGCCGGGGGCTACTGCTGAAACATTGACAAGCAATCTCCACTGCTGAGGCAGTTACGGGCTACTGCTGAAACATTGACAAACAAGCTCCACTGCTGAGGCAGCCGTGGGCTACTGCTGCAGCATCGCCAAACAAGCTCCACTGCTGGCACATCGACGTGTAATGGCTCTGGCACATCGGCGTGTAATGGCTCTGGCACATCGACGTGTAATGACTCGGCACATCGACATGTAATGACTCGGGCCTTGTCGACGCTGTCTCGGAACGGCCTCCGCGCAGGTGGGCGGAGATACTAGTGGGATGGAGCAGGTCGAGGACACGTCGAGGACCGTGCGCTGGCCCGATCTGGTTAAAAATTCCTCAGTGCACTATTTTTTAACGTCAATCAATCAATGGCTTTTTATTAGGCGTTCTGTGCATAGCACCTTTGCCCGCCTCTGAAGGAGTGCGTGGGAGAATTTTAGAATTTTGTGTGAGGGTTGTTAGGGTTAGTTTTTGGTCTACGTTAGTCTGTTAAAGCAATGGGAGTTATTTCAAGTAATGGGTTGCAAGATGTTTTAGCTTGCGAATGGACGGTCGTGGCAATGGCATAGCCATGCCAAGGGAGGTCTTTTAATAAGTTTAGACCCGCAGAGTGCGAAGGTTATTTCTGTGGTTGAAGACCTTAAATTTAGAATTTGGAATTTAGAATTTAGAATTTTGTGTGTCAGCTACTGATGTCCGCTTGTCTACGTTACTCGAAATCCTCCGTTAACTCAATAATTTTCGTATTTTAGAAAGTGCACTAAACACCTGGCCAGGGTGCCGCGAATTTACCCTGCAACCCGGAGGTGAGGTTGCAGCTCCCCTCTCCGGCTGGGCAGCCGCCGCGCAGAGGAAAGAAGTGTGAGAGGATAGTTAGATTGTTAGTAAGAGTATAGGTGTGGTTAGCATAGACCCACAGTGAAAGGTGTCACTGCGGTGAAGAAATCTAACCTATTTAACCTAGCCTGATTTCAAAGCTAACCTTACATAACCTATCCTTAGCCTACGATCAACCATTTAAAGGTTAAACAACTATTGCTTAAATTTTGCGTTGGATCATCTATGATTGGAAAATAGGCAAGTCCTACTTTGGGGGTGCACCATGCACCCTCCATCATATATACTGGGAGGGGTGAAAACATTTTTGGTCTTTACGACACCGACTTCTGAGGTCATGTGGCGTGGCCAACTCTCATCCTGTTAGAGGGTACTATGGGGATGGGGAAGACTTATACAACATATCCGCCCGGGGATTTGAACCCGGGTCAGCAGTGTGGAAGTCCAGAACCCTTCACCCGCGCCACTGCATCCCTGTTTTTTAACGTCAGCGCGCACGGCCGCAGGGCATCGACAATAGCCCATAGCGGACAATATTTACGGCTAGGGCCAGCGTCTATCGGTCTGTTGCCTCTCACTGATTTTAAAGTGCACCTGATGGGCCAGAGTTCCGCCCAAATTCGACTCCTGGCCAAAATTACGACACAGGGTCGTCCTGTCGAGGACAAAGCTGTTTACCACCTGCTCCATCCCACTAGTATCTCCGCCCACCTGCGCGGAGGCCGTTCCGAGACAGCGTCGACAAGGCCCGAGTCATTACACGTCGATGTGCCAGAGCCATTACACGTCGATGTGCCAGAGCCATTGACGCCGATGTGCCAGAGTCATTACACGTCGATGTGCCAGAGCCATTACACGTCGATGTGCCAAGCCATAACGCCGATGCCAGAGCCATTACACGGCGATGTGCCAGAGCCATTACACGTCGATGGCCAGAGCCATTACACGTCGATGTGCCAGAGTCATTACACGTCGATGTGCCAGAGCCATTACACGTCGATGTGCCAGAGTCATTACACGTCGATGTGCCAGAGCCATTACACGTCGATGTCCAGAGCCATTACACGCCGATGTGCCAGAGCCATTACACGTCGATGTGCCAGAGTCAACACGTCGATGTGCCAGAGCCATTACACACCGATGTGCCAGAGCCATTATACGCCGATGTGCCAGAGTTATTACACGTCGATGTGCCAGAGTCATTACACGTCGATGTGCCAGAGCCATTACACGTCGATGTGCCAGAGCCATTACACGTCGATGTGCCAGAGCCATTACACGCCGATGTGCCAGAGCCATTACACACCGATGCCGGTCATTACACGTCGATGTGCCAGAGTCATTACACGTCGATGTGCCAGAGCCATTACACGCCGATGTGCCAGAGTCATTACACGTCGATGTGCCAGAGCCATTACACGTCGATGTGCCAGAGTCATTACACGTCGATGTGCCAGAGCCATTACACGTCGATGTGCCAGAGCCATTACACGCCGATGTGCCAGAGCCATTACACGTCGATGTGCCAGAGTCATTACACGTCGATGTGCCAGAGCCATTACACACCGATGTGCCAGAGCCATTATACGCCGATGTGCCAGAGTTATTACACGTCGATGTGCCAGAGTCATTACACGTCGATGTGCCAGAGTCATTACACGTCGATGTGCCAGAGCCATTACATGTCGATGTGCCAGAGCCATTACACGCCGATGTGCCAGAGCCATTACACACCGATGGCCGGTCATTACACGTCGATGTGCCAGAGTCATTACACGTCGATGTGCCAGAGCCATTACACGTCGATGTGCCAGAGCCATTACACGTCGATGTGCCAGAACCATTACACGTCGATGTGCCAGAGCCATTACACGTCGATGTGCCAGAGCCAATATACGCCGATGTGCCAGAGCCATTACACGCCGATGTGCCAGAGCCATTACACGTCGATGTGCCAGAGTCATTACACGCCGATGCGGATGCGCGTTTGTGCTCCCGGCCACGTCCGTCTACTCTAATGTTAAGGTGTGTGTAATTTCTAACTCAAAATGAATAAGACCCAGCACCATTATTACTTAAACTGGCAGTAGCTAAAATTTAATGGGCCGAAACACGCTAAATAATAAATACACTAGCAGCTAAATATGATTGACCCGACACCAACTAAGTAATGTACCTGTTACGGGTAGTATGGGGTTTCAGGCATTTTGCGAACTGCCTGGGCATTCTGCAAACTGCCCAGAAAGCAGGGCAGTTTGCGAACTGCCCGGCCATTTGGTCAGTTTGCAAACTACCCGGGCATTTTGCATAGCGTCTGACTCTCCGGTCATTTCAAGAACTGCCGGGTAACATACAAAGTGCCCGGACAATTCACAAACTACCCAATGCTTATACTTACGGACGGTATGAGAACTTGGGCAGTTTGCAAATTGCCTGGGCAGCTTGCAAGCTGCCTGGATAATTAACAATGATCCAATCCAGCTTCGCATACTAGTTGAACCAAATGCCATATGTGACCAAGGCTAACTTTTGTTATGCGTTAAGTCTTCCCTTGAATGAAAGGAGTATAACTTCTCAGCATGCAGGCGCATAGTCAGGGGAGGGGCTATGGGCGACTGCCTCTCCCCTGGGCTCGGCTTAAGTACTGCAAGGGCCCCCACAGGCCCCCTTCGATTTCTGATTAATGTTCCGAAACTTGATTATGTAAGCTCAGACACCATCGGAATCCCTGTCCCGGAGGGTTTTGTAGTTCGTATTCGGGGCTCCCGGAGTTGGTCTCTGTACGCCCAAAATATTTTCTCGGGGGGGATGAGTGAGAGTTGTCCTCGTAGGCCTTTAACCTTTGCTCCAGTGGGCCTCAAATCCACCTTCGCCCCAGTGGGGGGGGGCCGCTCGGACTAGGGTCCTCAGCTGGGTCACGAAGAAGCGCGAAAATTGGTTGGTTTCCCATAAACAATACTGAAACTGTATCACTAACATTTTTTTCAGGACAATATTGAGGCCATGAGAGGTAAAAAAGTATACATTTTTATATTTGTTATTCTAGCGTCTGACTGGGTCAAGTTTTTCAATTGTATCATATTTATTCATATATTTTAGTTAAAGTCATTCGATTCCTCTCCTTACGGCAATTCGAATGATGTATAACATAGCCATACTAAGAAAAATAATAGAAATGACCTAATCTAGGGTCAGGTCAATGCCATTAGCTGACTATACATAGTCAACATGCGTATCAAACGACTGTTAATGACGGTTCAAACGCATTGGTAGCAAACTGAAACTGTCGCCATTTCCTGCAATATTATTGTACCTTCAAAACCTGCTTAAGTATTTCCAAATGACCTCTCAAAGGTCTCAGGTCAAAACATGCAAGATGAGCCTTGCGAGTGGCTTATGATAGTACGATCCCAAAAATAATAAGTTTTCGAAGCCGCATCAACAGAAATTGAGAGATTTTTCCACCAATTTGGGTTTTTCACAGGCATGTACCATGGAGAGGTCATGACTCGTACCTCGTACCTGAGGCTATAACTCTTGCAAGGGAATAAAAAAAAACTGGAATACATTTTGTAGCCTCCGGGTGAGCTCATTATGCGATAAGTTTCAGATCGACTGCTTAATTATGTCCTGGCTAATGCAATCCAAAACATTTTTACAGGTGATTTCACTTGACCTAGCCTAATAAACTGAGCCGAAATGGCCCAAGCTTGAAATTGTCAACACGGGCTACGGAATTTATCAAGGATTAGCTTCAGCAAGTATGGCAGCGTTCACGCCACCATTTTTCCGTGCCGCGGGAAAGTCCCGGGGAGTTCTCAATTAAATGTTCTGGCCTATAATCACGAATAAGTCGCCAAACGTTGGGTCATCTCAGGTCAGATCACCAGTGCAGGTCAAGTGACCTCACCTACAAAAATGTTTGAGGCGGCATAAGTAAGAATGCGAATCGATCGTATCCAAGCCTATTCCGCATGGTGAACGCTCCGAATAATGCACAATATATCGCGGTATTTTTCATATAGATAACCTAGGGCCAGATGCGGGTCATGAACTCCTCATTGGAAATCATCATCATCGATTTTTTATTTCTTTTTAACTGCGACAGGAAGACAGCAGAAATGAGGAGCAAGAAGCAGACAAATGCATGGGGAAAACGGGAATCGGCGAATCCTTCGTGTTCCCCCAATCGTAGTATTCTAGGCCTATTTATAGGTTCATGCTGCAATTTTGTATCAATGACCTCTGAGAGGTCGTATAGTGCTGCTTAACACTCGCACTGGAGAGGGGTCTGGCACTAAAACGCACTGGAGAGGGGGCCTGGTAGGCCCCTAAGATCTCAAAAACTAAGAGGTGTAGAAAAAAGCCATTTGGGAGGTGGGTGAGGCTATGGTGATCTACATCATGACCAATTTTCATTGACCTAGGTGAGTATCTTCAAGGTCGAACGAGGTCATAAAGGCAAAATCTTGGCCATGCTGGGGGCCGATTGGTAAATGCCATGATTATGCGGGAAAATGGCGGGAATAAGCTTAAGGCGGACCAGGGTCATAGAGGGGAGATCCGAAAGAGCCTTCCCTACAATCTCGGTGTCAAGGTCATTCGAGGTCATCGACCTTTAAGGTCACAATATGGTATACTACCTATAATGTACACTTTGACTAACACTTTAGCCACTGCTTGGCAGACAATGAGGATTGACCTTTCCCAATGACCTTTGACCTTGACCTTTGTATTAAGGTACCTTAACAATGGCGTCATATCATAATGTATGTACGTCAGACCGGGTAGCGCCATTTGACCGAAAGCACTGGGGTCAGTGACCTTGAAAGTGCAGATATGACCTTGACCTGTGACGTTTGGCCTTGACTTTGACCTTCATGTGAGGTGACCTTGACATATCATCCCGGTTATATGGCGTTATGACGTCACCACTCGGTTTCCAATGCAAGCTAACCGGTCCGACCGCGTGATTACGGCGATCTTAAAACGCAGGTCTGACTTCGAAAGCCTATAGGTCAAACAATTTTTGATCCATTTTCAAATAGTTTTCACCAATCACTGTGCTATTAAATTCTGTTAAATATGAGTAATATAAGTATCGTTTTTTGGCTTTGAGCGGTTCTCTGGCCACCTCGGAAAAACAGATTGGTGGCCTCCGAGGCCCCTTCCAGTAAGATAACTCTGTGTTCTGCTGGTCCCCCAGCGGGTTCCCAATGTGACTCCGTGTTCCGCTGGTCCCACAGCGGGTTTGAAAGATAACTCTATGTTCTGCTGGTCCCCCAGCGGGTTCCCAATGTGACTCCGTGTTCCGCTGGTCCCACAGCGGGTTCCCAATGTGACTTCATGCTCTCCTGACCACACAGCGGGCTCCCAATGTGACTCCGTGTTCTCCTGACCCCACAGCGGGTTCGCAATGTGACTCCGTGTTCTGCTGGTCCCACAGTGGGTTCCCAATGTGACTCCGTGTTCTCCTGACCCCACAGCGGGTTCGCAATGTGACTCCGTGTTCTGCTGGTCCCACAGCGGGTTCGCAATGTGACTCCGTGTTCTGCTGGTCCCCCAGTGGGTTCCCAATGTGACTCCGTGTTCCGCTAGTCCCACAGCGGGTTCCCAGTGTGACTCCGTGTTCTGCTGGTCCCCCAGCGGGTTCCCAATGTGACTCCGTGTTCTCCTGACCCCACAGCGGGTTCCCAATGTGACTCCGTGTTCTCCTGACCCCACAGCGGGTTCCCAATGTGACTCCGTGTTCTCCTGACCCCACAGCGGGTTCCCAAGCTGCAGCAGCAGGATCAGGCCACCTGGTGGGAAAACATGTGCAAAATGCAGAAACTGTTCAGGAAGGCCGCCCAGGCGCTGTACTCTACTGGTAAAATCGACCGTGACTCCATGCACAATTACTTCATGGCAGGTACGCATGCGTTCAAGTTTCTTGAGTTCACTGTTTCTTAAGATAAGTAGTGTTTGCTTCCCGAATCCTTTAAGCCGTCGTACATCTATATTTGTGGTCCTGTAATATTTGTGGTCCTGTTCTCTGGGCCAGTGTATGATAAGGACCAGTTTCGATGGCCCCTCTGGAAGCCCCAGATGGTGGGTGCCTTTATTGGTCCTTTTCGCGAGGAGAGCTTCATTTGAGTGCCGTCGGTGGGCGTGTTGTGGGGCTGGGCCCTTATCCTCATACGTGTCGGAATATGGGAGGGGCCTGACTCCCCCTTTCAGCCCAAAATTTCCTGATTTCAGCAAAATGGAAAAAAAAACATTGGAAGATGTTTGGAGCTAGATGGTGAGAAAGTTAGCAGCGAGCCCAAATTCTCTGGGTCTTCGATTATGCATGGAAGGGTTAACTGGCAGCAGCAGGCAGAGGAATGACTGGCCTCTCGCTGTTTTGACAGTGACGACGTATCTGCGTATTTTCCCCCGCTGGGCCCCAGTGCATATTTTAAGGATTGGGGCTGCCGAGCGCTCGGCTGAAAAGAGCACATCTCCTGGAAGGGACACTTCTTGTGCACCGGGCACCTCAAAGCAGTGGCTTGCTTTCGTCGTGCATTCTCTTGTAATTAATGCCCATCCGACCGAAACGTGCAGATACAAATACCCATTTTAAGACGATCTGATAGTCAAGGCGCAAGACGGTGGGAAGCACCCTCTATGTTGCTGTCAATCCCCGTTACGCAGTGCCTGTATTTGTTGGGGCAAACGAGCGCCGACGGTGTTCTGCATTTTTGGGCCACTACCTGGCATTTTCCCGTTTCCGGTTTGCCGTTCTTTCTCTGTTTTTCGAAAATGTAGAGGAAAAACTGAAATGAGGTAGATATGATCAAATGTATGACGGGCAAGCTTCAAGTGCATAGCAAGTGCTACAAGTGCAGAGCAAGTGCTACACGTGCAAAGCAAGTGCTACACGTGCAGAGCAAGTGCTTCAAGTGCAGAGCAAGTGCTACACGTGCAGAGCAAGTGCTACACGTGCAGAGCAAGTGATACAAGTGCAGAGCAAGTGCTCACGTGCAGAGCAAGTGCTACACACAAGTGCAAACACAAGCACAAATACAGCAAGCACAAGTCAGACAAGTCTACAAGTGCAGAAAGTGCTACACGTGCAAAGCAAGTGCTACACGTGCAGAGCAAGTGCTACACGTGCAGAGCAAGTGCTACATTTAGCGATTTAAACTATTGTTTGATAATTAAGTGCCTTTTTGGTCAGTTAGGGCATTCTGTCGCCTTTGCCAAGCACCCAGGAAGAGTATAGGCACGTAATCCGTTTCCAGATTATGCCTCATCGTCGCCAATAATAGTACGGGCAGAGCTAATCTGGTGCCCCCTGAGCGCTGGTCTTGAACCCTGGAGCTGATCATGTGCCCTCTGAGCTGATCTGATGCCCTCGTAGTCAATCTGGTGCCCCCCCCTGAGAAAATAATTGTGCCTTCTGAATCTATATAATGCTGAGTTAGTCTGGTGCCTCCGAGCTTGCCTAGTGCCCTATTAGCTGTTTTAGTGCCCCTTGAGCTGATCCGGGCCCCCTGAACTTATTTAATGCCTCCCGTAATTTATCTACTGTACAGGGCCGCAGCCAGGGGTCACAGGGGGCACGTGCCCCCATCGGTGCCGGGTGCCCTTTTGATTGCCAGGTGGTGTACCCCCTTTGGGCCGTGCCGCTCGAAATTTAGTGCCCCATGCCGTTGAACCTAGATGTAACTAGACTGCATTTAGCGATTTCAACTATTGTTTGACAACTAAGTGCCTTTTTTGGTCAGCTAGGGCATTCTGTCGCCTTTCCAAGCACCCGGGAAGAGTATAGGCACGTAATCCGTTTCCAGATAATGCCTCATGGTCGCCAATAATCGTACGGGCGGAGCTCATCTGGTGCCCCCTGGAGCTGATCATGTGCCCTCTGTAGTCAGTCTGGTGCCCTCCTGAGAAAATAAGTGTGCCTTCTGAGCCTATAAAATACTCTCTGAGTTAGTTTGATGCCCCCAAGCTTGTCTGGTGCCCTATTAGCTGTTTTAGTGCCCCTTGAGCTGATCCGGGCCCCCTGAGCTTATTTAATGCCTCCCGTAGTTGATCTACTGTACAGGGGCGCAGCCAGGAAGGCACAGGGGGCACGTGCCCCCATCGCTGCCGGGGTGCCCTTTTGATTGCCAGGTGGTGTACCCAATTTGGGCCGTGCCGCTCGAAATTTAGAGCCCCATGCCGTTGGACCCAGATGTAACTGGACCGCATGTAGCGATTGAAACTATTGTTGGACAACTTAATACCTTTCTCGGTCAGCTAGGGCATTCTGTCGCCTTTCCAAGCACCCGGGAAGAGTATGGGCACCTAGTATGTGTCCACCTAATGTCTCATCGTCGCCAATAATCGCACGGGTGAAGCTAATCTGGTGCTCCTTGAGCTCATCTCGTGGCCTCTCAGCTGGTATTGGCCCCTTGAGCTGATTACTTGCCCTCTAAGCTAATCTGGTGCCCCTGAGTCAATCGAGTGCCCCACTGAGCAAATAATTGTGCCTCCTGAATCTATATAATGCCCTCTGAGTTAGTTTAATGCTTTCGAGCTTGTTTGGTGCCCTGATAGCTGATTTAGGGCCCCTTGAGCTGATTCGGGCCCCCGAGCTGATCTCATGCCTCCCCAAGATGATCTACTGTCTCCTAAGTGAATATGGTGCCTTTTCAGCTGATTAGGTGCCCCCTCAACTGATTATTGATGTCTCCTTAGATGGTCTGGTCCCCCCCTGAGCTGGTTTGGTGGGCCCTGAGCCCACCTTGTGTCCCCTGAGCTGTTATGTTGCTCCCTGAGCTGATTTAGGCTCCTGCAATTGTCTGGGGGACTGGGAGCTGATCTGGACCCCGAGCGGATCGATCTGGTGCCACCTGAGCTGCACTAATGCCCCTTAGCCGATCTGGTGCCTCCTGAGCCCATATGATGCCCCCTGAGTAATCTGGTGCCCTTTCAGCTGATCTGGGCCTCCTTACGTGATTTCATGAGCAGATCTAAAGCCCTGAGCTGAGCTGGGCCCACAGAGGCTGATGAGGGCCCCTGAGATGGTATGGGGCTCCTGAGCTGATTAAGTGCCTTCCGACTTGATCTGGTATTCCCGAGCTGGTCGGGAACCAATGATCTGATTGTTTGTCCCCGGAGCTGATCTGGTGCCCTATGGGCATCTGGTGTCCCCTGAGCAGCTCTGGGGCTTTTGAACTGATTGGGCCCGGAGCTGGTGGGTGAGGAATCCCTGAGCTGATTTAGTGCCCCTGACTTGAACATGCCCCCTGTGCCGATCGATCTGGTGCACCCTGAGCAGATATACTGCCTCCTGAACTTAACTAATGCCCCCTGAGTCGATCTGGTGCCTGCTGAGTCATCAGTGTGTCTCCTGAGCCCATCTTATTCCCTCTGAGCTAGTCTGGTGCCCCATGGCTAATATGATGCCCTTTAAGCTGACCCGGGCCTCCTGGGCTAATTACGTGATTTCCTGAGCAGCTCCCAGGCCCTGAGCTGAGCTGGGCCCACAGGGGTTGGTGAGGGCCCCTGAGATGGTATGGGGCTCCTGAGCTGATTAAGTGCCTCCTGACTTGATCTGGTATTCCCGAACTGATCTGGGCCCCGAGCTGGTCAGGGACCACTGATCTGATTGTTTGTCCCTTAGGCTGATCTAGTGCCCTATGGGCCAATCTGGTGTCCCCTGAGCAGCTCTGGGACTTTTGAACTGCTTGGGCCCCGAGCTGGTGAGGGATTCCTGAGCTGAATTAGTGCCCCTGATTTGATCTTGCCCCCTGACCTGACTTGAGGCCCCTGAACTGATCTGGGGCGCAAGAGCGGATCTAGGTTCTGAGGGTACCCTGAGCTGGTCTGGGTGCTGAGCTTGTGAGAGCCCCTTAAGTTGGCTTGAGGCCCCCTGAAGTGATCTGGCGCCTTAAACTGTTCTGGGGCTTCTTGAACTGGTTTAAGGCCCTATGAGCCTATCTGTGGCCCATTGAACTAGCTGTGCCTCATCTCTGGGCCAATGAGCTAGTCTAGTCCCTGGGTGAAGCATGAGCTGCTCTGTGGCCCTGATCTACATCAGGGGCCCCTGAGGTGATCTTGAATAGATAGATAATAAGAACACAAGGCCAACTCCCATCATCTTGGGGCGGGGTCACTGAGCTAGTCTATTCCCTGGAGGTACAACTGGGAGGATGGGGGAAGTTGCTTTGGAGGCCTCTGATCCACACTTGGGGGCCCCAGAGCTGGTCTTGAATAGATGGGGAATAAGAACACGATGGAAACTCCCCTTGTAAAACGGAGCTAACGAGGAATGGGAATCTCTAAAATGGCTTGTGATACCTAGGCACCCCTGGTTATATAAATTGCTTATTATACTGGTGGATTCTGAGAAGGGATGATAAAAAGGCATGTGCCCCTGAGCTCAGAGCACAGTCCCCTAAACCGGGATTTATACTAATTAATTTAGATGAAGAAATAGTTATCACAATTTTCAGCCCTGTCACACCATCCCCATCCAAACCACCGGCCTGTTCACCTCTTTATTTACTCTTAACTGGGACCGTGCCTTGCGAATATGGAACTTAATAAACGCGTTCAAAAGGTATCTCCCAATTTTTTTTCCGGCAGCAAAAATGTGTTCTTCCAAAGACACTATGCTACTCCTCGTCCCACGGCGATTGTGGGAGGCAAGGAACCTAATCCGCATTCAGCTAGGGCTCACTCGTCACGACAAAACCAGTGGGCGTTAAAAAAATCGACTCCAATATGCCTTAACCTGCACATTGTAACAGATATCACATGCTCCGCTAATTTTTTCTGATGTTAAGTACTTGCATGAGTTAGATGCCCTTAAATCTATCCAAAAAAGTAGTGTTTTGGCTACTTCCATGGCACTTTGGTGATATTTTGTTCCTTTTTCGGTTTTAATCGAGTTTTCCTTCTCTGTCAATGATTTCTTTGCATTTGTATTGAACTAAAGATGCCAAAAAATGATATAAACAAAGATATAGTAAGTTTTTTAGGTTACGTTAAAAAGTGCCCTTTTTTCCCCAGGGTGCCCCTCAAAGTTGGTGTGCCCCCCCATACGAAAGCTCTGGCTGCGCCCCTGCCAGAAGGTCTCAACCAATTCCATCGCTGCAAATTTTAGAAAATGAAACCATAACACAGGACGGCGACAAGGCAGAAATTATTAACAATTTTTTTGTTTCCCAAACAAATTTACTGACAGACCACTTAACACTGCCAGAAGAACACGCCTTCTTAGAGAATGTACCTCATCTGACAACATAAAATGTTTCAGAGACCCAAGTATTGCGTTTACTTAATTCAATTGACACCAAAAAATCAACAGGGCCAGATAAGATCCCCTCCAGGATCTTGAAAATGACCGCTATACTTGTTGCTAAGCCCCTTACAATCATATTCAACAAGGCTCTGAGTGTTGGAATTTTTCTAAGCATATGGAAAACCGCAGTGGGAACTCCCATATTTAGAAAAAAGGATCCGCTTCTGATTTTCGACAATACCGCCCTATTAGCCTTCTATCTTGTGCATCAACAATTTTGGAGAAGCTGCTTTTTAGTGCTATATACGGACACCTACAGACGTATAAATCACTCTATGACAAACAAAGCGGCTACCGACCACACCACAGCACAGAACTCCAACTCACTTACTTGACTCGCCCTGCCTGGCCCCACCACCGGCCTCACCACCCCTGTCTTCAGGAAGTGATGGCCCAGCACCTCTGCCTCCCGAGCCCCGCCTGCCTCCATCCTCGGTCAGGCAGTCGGTACCAGGGGTGCTGTGGTTGGCTGTTTGGCGACGAGGTGATGACCGCCCAGCTTCCCATGATACCTGGCGAACTCGACACGACTCCTTGAAAGTTATCATGGTTAATCTCGCAAACGAAGCGAGGATCCCGATAGACTGCGAGGTCTTCGGGGTCTTCAGAGACTTGATACCGACGGAGCTGCTGGAGGAGGGAGGAGTTGGAGCGTGGTCGCCAGCGCCTCGGCCTATGTCCAGATTTCAAACTCCGTCTCCCTACTGCTGATGGGCCGCGTGACTGCCTGGGCGAACTTAAGTTCATTTCCGCCGGAGCCACGCGTTACCCTGTCGGCAGGAGGGAGAAGCAGGTGGACAGGAGGGCCAGGGAACTGCCGGGCTCCTATAGGCGCCCCCTGGAGAGACTGGACCGGCAATTCAACGGTACCCAGCCAGGGAGACAGGGAGGCTTGTGCAACGACTGCAGAGTTTGGAAACCTGCAGTGCTACGTTGCAGGCAACTGGGGCGAGGGAAGCACCGACCTACACACCTTCATCCAGAGCTGTGCCGAGGCCAGAGTGCAACACCTCGCTCGCTCCTCAGGCCGCCTGGAAAATGGTAGTCTGCTCGGCACTACCGTTGGACGGTACCGGCGCCTGATATCCACCACCATTGTCAGGGCTCAGGCTATGTGCCTCCTGGCCAGGGTAGGCCTCATCTCCTCCTCGCGAGGGACGCCGCAGGGCGGCGACAGATGGCTATGCGGCTGGAGCGACAGATGCGAAGCGAAAGAAAGGCCCAGTGGATGGCCTCCCACATGGTCCAGGGTGGGCAAGACGGGGCAACTGTCACTCAGTGCGGTGACTTGATGGGCTAGGATGCCATACTGGAATTTCTCACCAATTTAGACACCTCGGTGCTTCCAGACCAGATCGAGGAAGTCAACGCCAAATTCCTGGACAAGATCGTGCAGGAGCAGACTTACGCTGCCGTGTTATTCTACGCATTTTACGAATAAACGTTTGAATAACTTACTTGACTCACACGATCTACGAAAGCTTGGACAAAGGACATGACGTCACCGCAGTATACCTCGACATTTCAAACTATTTCAATAAAATTTGGCACAAAGGACTAATTAACAAGTGCAAGAACGAATTCGCAATTTCCGGGCCACTTATTTCATGGCTAGAATCATATCTTTCAACCAGAACACAAAAAGTAAAAATAGACGAAAACACGCATTCCTCAACAAAGTCCCTAAGCGCAGGGTGCCCACAGGGACTGTGCTGGCCCCCACTTGCCTTAATGTACCTCAACGACATTTCTACACGTGTTACCAATCATACTCTCATCTACTCTGACGACACGTCTTTGTATGCCTCATACGATTACACCAATATTGACGAGACTCAACGAACCCTGCAGAAAGACCTCGACGCCATTCTAGACTACGGTAAACGGTGGGCAATAACTTTCAATGCGACTAAAACACTACAACAAACATTTAGCCATAAAAGAGCCCCGCGTAACTTGCAACTCAAATTCTCTCAACATGACATTCCCATTGTTCAGACACACAAACACCTTGGGGTGACGTTATCCCAGAACCTAAAATTTCACGAGCACATAAATACCATCATCAAAAAGACTAATATTGCCATGAGCCTTCTCTACGCTATATCAAAATATATACCAAAGCAAGTTCTATGTGAAATATACTTCACCTACATCCAACCATTCCATGACTATTGTGACATTGTTTATCACGGAGACTTGACTGCATCCGACGAAATGAGACTGGAGAGACAACTAAATCTTACCGCTCGACTGATAACAGGGACCCCACTGAGAACACCTACCGACAAACTACGAAGGGAGTTAGGTTGCGACTCACTGACACAGAGACGTGAAATACACAGACTGACTTTCTACCACAAGCTTGTTTACAGTCCACAAAACCTACCAGAATACGCAAATGAACTTCTCCCTCAAAATCGTACTGACGCTACAAATACGAACCTTCGAAACGCTACAACGCATACATTAGCTCCCACTAAAACAACGGTTTTCCAACGTTCATTTTTGCCTGCAACGATTAAGAAATGGAGCTCCCTACCACCCGCCTTTCGCGCCGAACCATCTCTTGTTAAATTCAAAACACTATTAAACAACCAGTGCTGCTCAACATCCCCTCCAAAGTACCATTTTGTGGGATCAAAAACAAGAAATCACTTACACGCAAGGCTGAGAACAGGCACATTCCCGCTCAACTCTTACCTCTACCAGGTCGAAAAAGTAAATTTACCTTCATGCCCCTGCGGCTCTCCCGAAGAAACCTCCCGACATTTCCTACTGCACTGTCCATTATACAACGAACAAAGACAACTCTTCACAAGTGTTCAAACCATTGTCCAAAGAGACACCCTGCCAATCAACCTAAACACTGAGCATATCCTCATACACGGCCAAACACTAAGCAGCGAGGAAGGCAGGGCAGTGGCCGATAGCGTGCAAAACCATATCGTGGCGGCCCTGGCGGCTCGGCGTGCGGCGGACGGGCGGGCTGCGGCGTAGGTGTGAGCTGATGTTGGGTGAGCGCGTGACGCGGGACCTTAATTAAAAGACCCGAGGCGGCGGGTATTTTCACAGGCACTTTGTGTTTTTGTGTATTTTTGTAATCTTATTGTGAGAGATTCATTTAAACCACTCGCAGGAGAGGCGCCACGATTTAAGCTTTTTGCTTTTGCGCCAATTCTGCTGCACGTTGTTGTTTTCCTTTCCATGTACGAGGAAGAAAATACATATTCATTCATTCATTCAACGGATAAAGGGAGTATGCGGCCCTGATAGACATTATCGCTGGTCCGACGGGAGGGGGCCGAAATTTGGCCCGCTCCTCTACTGGCTTTCCCTGAATAACGCAAAAACGAGAATATGCACAACGGGACTCCCAGTGCCTGGTCCTTGATCAATTTCAGCATCTGGACTCAACGTTGAAAATAGGATGGAGTCAAAAGGGTATAAAAATATTTTATCTCGGAATTTTCGAATTATTGGCATAAGACGAGGTAGTTTCGTAGTCACGCCATACGAGTCTATGGGGAAAATAGTAAGAAAGGAAGAAATACGGGATTTATCCAGTTGAAATTCCTCATATCATTAATTTTTAGTACATTCTTGACCATTTATTCTATCTTTTTGCGTCTAACCTCTCAGAGGTCGTCTGTGGGTACCTGGGGCGGACTGTGATTCTTTGGCTAGTAACTTCACACTGGATTGAAGGAAAGCTTCCATTTTGGTGTTGTTGTGCTTGTCTTGTCACTAGGAGTCAATTGATGTGCAATATAACTCTACTGAGTGAACATGTGACCAGTGGCGTAGCTAAGGGGGGTCCTTGGGGTCTGCGAACCCCCCCTTGGGTTGACCTAATGCACTGGAAAACACGAGCATTGGTCCTGGGGGCCCGTGAGCGTGGTCTCAGGGATCCCCCGAGCTCGGTCTCAGGGGGCCCCCGATCATCGGTATTGAGGGCTCCAGAGTACCGAACATTGATCTAGGGGGCCCATGAGCCGAGCTTGGTTTCAGGGGCCCTGAGCTTGGTCTCACGGGCCATTCGACGATTTTGGTCTCGGGGCCCCCTGAGCTTGGTCTCAGGGCCCTCCCAAGCTCGGTCTCAGGGGGCCACCGAGCTTAGTTTCAGGGGTCCCCCGAGCTTGGTCTCACGGGCCTTTCGATCTTGGTCTCACAGGCCTTTCAATTTTGGTCTCAGGGGCCCCTGAGCTTGGTCTCAGGGGCCCCCGAGGCTGGTGTCAGGGGCCCCCGAGCTTGGTGTCAGGGGTCCCTCCTAGCTTGGTCTCAGGGAACCCCCCGAGTTTGGTCTCATGGGCCACCGAGCTTGGTCTCACGGGCCTTCCGAGCTTGGTCTCAGGGGCCCCTAGTCATCGGTATCGAGGGCTCCGGAGTACCGAACATTGATCTCGGGGGCACCCTGAGCTGGGCCTCAGGGGGCCCGAGCTTGGTTTCAGGGGACCCCCGAGCTTGGTCTCAGGGGCCCCCAAGCTTTGTCTCATGGGCTTTTTGATCTTGGTCTCAGGGGGCTCCCGAGATTCGTTCGTTCGTATATTCGATTCCATCCAAATACCATTGGGTATTTCAGGCATCGATTGACAATATGCACATACTCACGGCTCAACTAACCAGCACACAGGCAAGAAAGCAAGACCCGCGAGATACGCCTAGGTTGAGGTAACACGAGACCGGTAATTAATTATTGACAGCTGGTTGTTCTCTGACCACCTTTCTAAAGCTGGCTAGTGATAGTGCGTTTACGGCGGCAGGTGGCAACTCATTCCAGATATTTGCCCCCCGGTAATTAAAGGACCGTTGCGATGCGGTAAGGCGAAGAGCCGGCAGCTGGAGCTGACCTCTTGACGAGGCACGCGTTTCTCTAGTTGAGACTTCACTGCGGCTGTGAAAAAGCTTTTTGATCTCTTCGGGAGACCCATCGAGGACCCATCGAAGTTTTAAACATTTTGATAGCTTCTCCCTTGGCTGCTATTGTCTCGATCTAGGGCCATCCTAGGGAGTTCAGGACAAATGTTATACGGTCACGCTTTCTTGAACCAGAAACGGGTAGCGAAATTTAGAATTTTTGGATTCGGTGCAGTGACCCGTGGGCTGCTTCATGCCTGAATGATCCCTAGTAACACAGCAACATTTTCAAAATGTTGTGAGAATGTTGCGTATATAATGTGACAACTTTGTCCAACAATGTTGCCAGAATATTTTTTTGTGGACTCTGGACAATGTTGTGACTATATTGTCAGGACAACATTACGGGAAGTCAGATGGCGGTATAATTTCTGTATTTAATACAAAATCCCTACAAAAGCATGTTTTTATGGTATTATTGTTACGCAAGAGTTTCCAAATTTGCAACTATGTTATTTGGGGCATTATTGCTTGGAAAGTATGGATGTTGACATGACAACATACATGCAATATTGGTTTTCAATATAGCTGTAATATTGCTCCCTAATGTCGTGGGAATGTCCACTTTACTGATCATCGTCACATTTGTTCGAGTCCGTCAGGAAGAAGGCTGGAGTTTCCGTTGCGCAGTTTATTACAGTTGGGACGATATGACTGCGGCCGGCCAGTGCTGCGCGCCGACGACCCGACCCGTGAGGCATTGAGTAATATATCGCAGTCGGACGATGTGAACACACGCGGCCGGCCAGTGCCGCACACAGATGGCCCGACCCATGAGGCGAAGAACAGTTTATTGCAGTCGGACCATGTGAACACACGGGGCCAGCCAGTGCCGCGCGCAGACGGCCCGACCCATGAGTGTTATAATCCCGTTATGCTCTGCGGCTTCGTCTCGCGCTCACGTAAATGCTCTGTGCAGTAGCAGGCTGTATTAGGCTCGACTCCCGAGCACCGACTGCCGTGACCACATGCATGCAAACACACACCGGCCACGGTCACCGCCGCCGGCCAAGCCCGGCAGGGGCAGCGCAAGCACGCCGGCCGGCAGGGGATCACAACATCTCCCCCAAGACGATTGCTGCATATAATTAACACGAACCTCTTGATGGGGCAAAATGCAGCAGCAACTTGTCTTCACACACATATGCAAATCGTTTGAAACACACTAATCATACAAGCGGTCGTTCCAACGGACCTGGAGGCGCTGGGGCTGCCGACGGGCGCGTCGGCTGAATCTGTCTGGCTGGCCGGGGCGGGAAGCTGTGCCTGCTGTAGCGACACCACACGCTCCATCATCTGTGAGCGCCGCTCCTCCCGCTCCGCCGATAGCTGCGCCTGTTGCATTAACAGCTGAGACAGTTTCTCCACATCACCCATATTAGCACTGAAGCGCAGAACAATAGGAGCGAAAACTAAACACTAACATAATTCACGACCGCGCCATGTTATAATCCCGTTATGCTCTGCGGCTTCGTCTCGTGCACACGTAAATGCTCTGTGCAGTAGCAGGCTGTATTAGGCTCGACTCCCGAGCACCGACTGCCGTGACCACATACATGCACACCGGTCACCGCCGCCGGTCAAGCCCGGCAGGGGCAGCGTAAGCAGGCCGGCCGGCGGGGGATCACAACAATGAGACGTTGAGCAGTTTATCGCAGTCGGACGATGCGTACACACGCACCCGGCTAGTGCCACGTGCAGACTGCCCGACCTGTGAGGCGGGTCGGGCCCCGGTAGATGCCATGACGTCACGCTTGACATGGCATCTCATTGGTTGGCGCCGGTCCGGTGACATGGTCGGCGCGGAGCACCGAGTGGTGCGAATAGACAGAACCCGCACAACGTTGTGTGATAAGACGTGTGACCAAACAGTGACAAAAATAGAAGAACTAGCCGGTGGAAAAATTGAATTAGCCGGCGGAAGGCCTCGCAGCTTTGAGGGAGACACACTTTCACCAGGGCTTGTCGGTGTTGGATTGTGGCGCAACTGTCCTTTATTTTCCATCCCCATCATCTCTGACAGTCCAGATGAAATTTTCGAGTGCACTCCACTTCCATTGTTACAATGTTCCATCCGCTACGACATTGTCACAAGGTTATCTCGCAATTTTGCTGCAATATTGTTTTCACAACATCGTCGCAAACATTGTTTTCATAACATCGCTGCAATGACAACAAAGTACCTATACGTTGCTGGACCCACAATATACCGCCTAAATTTTCAAACGTTGCACCCGAAACTGAATATCTCGCTGCACTAGTTTTATTATCACATAAGCATGTCAATATTGTTTTTGGAATATTGTTACCATAATACTGTCACAATATTGCTGCAAAGTTGTTGTGGAAACATTGTCACAATGTTGCACTAGCAATGTTTGCTATCGTTTTTATTCGATATAGGGGGCCTGCTTGGAGCACTCGATCAAACATGACTAGTTTGAATTTCAAATCATGTATTTTCTTCACAAATACCACTTGGTTGTATCAACAACATTGTAGAAACAATTATACAATATTGCCGCCCCCACGTTGATTTCAGGCGGTCTGAGCACATTCTTTGGTTGTATCCACAATGTATGCTAAATATTGAGACAATATTACACCCACAATAGTTTTGGCCACGATATAGTGACAATGTTAAAGCAATGTTGTGATGACAATATTGTTTAGACAATATATCCACGATCATCGTCACAATGTTGTGTGCTACTAAGGGATGATTTCCAGAGCTATTTTTGTAAAGTAATGTTTCAATCTTGAAATAAAGATGAGGATAGCGTTACAATTCTGGCACACGCGTGAGGTCTGCGCCTCCCATGACAGGCTAGGTTCTAACATAATGCCAAGAACTTTAAGTTTGTTTGATGTCTTCAGCATAGCACCGTCAAAGTCAAATTTGAAGTCGGATGCTTTTTTCAAGTTGCTTTTGGAGCCAAGAAGCATAAAATCGGTTTTGCTAGCATTGAGTTTAAGGAAGTGTGCAGAAAACCATGCCATTAGGTGCAGGGTGATACAGGACGAGTGCACCAAAGTTTAGTATGTGCGCCCTGAGTCTATTTTAATAACTTGAGATTAGATCGCCATAAAAGCAATATTTTGTTTTCAATTTCCTATTTATAAGAAATGAATGAGGAAAAACGGAGAAAATACTCTCCCAAATAAAAATAAAAATATTTGAGCACTGTCCTCTAGTTGTATTTTAGGAGGAAATAGTAGATTCTTCCAAATTTCTTTTGGATATGGGCTCTGCTCGATAGCGGCGAACACTGCGCTTTTGGTTTGATTTATTTATTGCTGGGCGAGACACTACTACAGTTATCTTGACTACTACACTCGGCGGGAAATGCATGCTGTAACTTAGTTGGTCTTTTGTTTATTCACCACTTATGGCACTTACATGTCCTGAAGGTGGACTATTTACTTTTGTTTTGGATATTTTTTATATTGTGTGGGGGCTAGGCAACGTCTAAGTCATTAAATTGGTGATAGTTTGTCGAAGATTCAAATAGAAGCCATGTTTTATCATCGGACAGAGGATACCCAGATTTCAGCATTTTATCCTGCATCACAAGGGATTTTATTGCATTTGTCTTAGAAAAGGGTCAAAGCAAGATGCCTGTGTGAGGTGGACATCGGGAGGCGATCACATTCCAGGGTAGGTAATGAGGGATTCTGGGAGCTCAATATTATGGTGGCCTTAATTTTCCTGCCTCATGTTCTTATCAACTGTTGTTTCCCAAGATCAAAGTATGACCAAGTGTCAATGCCCATTGCCAATCAGGATTGTGCATTATATCAAGATGCAGGATACATTTACAATACTGATGAGCTTTGGGCAATTGAAACAGAGTTTGAATCCGCTTCACGTCTATCTGTATCTAGCCAGGTTTGACAGCACATGACAGAGTGATCGTAAATATTTTCCTTGTCATGCAGAGGTAAAGGTGAGAAGTCTGCAGAGGGTAAAGCTTTCTTGGTCACTCAGAAATATCAAATGGAAGAAAATTGTAGTAAACTTTGAATAAAACTGTTAAACGACATTCAGTAAACAAAACTATTATTCTTCAAATAAAATTGTATAGTTGGGTTGAGGGAAAGTGAAGGGAGTGAAAGGAAACATGAATTGTGTGCTAGAGATGTAGACATAATTGAGATTAAAATATATTCTATCTGTTACAGTTCCGCCTTTATCCAAGCCAAAGTGTCACCGGAACTGTGATCTTTTTATCCTGATTCTCAGCTCCACCCAGATTGGCTCATTGCACATGGAAACTGGGTCTATGTTTTGCCATGGACAGAGACAAGCGGTGCATAATTTGACAATCATGTCAGAACACATTTAAAAGAGCCAGGTGCCCATTATGCACATTGATGACACAATAAAATTAAGCATGGGAGCCAGTCAGGATACATGCATGACAGTGTTATGGGGGGGGGTGACCCATTTATTCATACACATATCTTGACATTTAGATCATCATCATCCATAAAGTATACACAGCTTTATCATTGAAGCCTTACACATATATTCCCGCAGTGGCACATACATAAAGGACATGGTGCCCTACTACATCAAGCACCAGCTGATTCAAATATTTTAAAAACAATCACTTGGTACAGCCCAACATGCAAGATATCCACAACTCAGGTGCTGGGCATGTAACAGTGTTTCTTATATCTTTGTTTGCAACCAAGGGAATAGAAGAAACACTTTCAACTGGTTGATGAGGTCACCATCCCCAACTGTTGCAAACAAATATTGACTTTCTGAAAAGCATAACTGGCTATGAAGGAAGCTCTTGCAATTGAGCTTTTGGTGCCTTCCCAGCTATGATTTTTTGTTTTGTTGAGTTGATAGGTGTAGATAAAGTCCTGATAAGTCACAAATAATACCAAACTAGCCATATACTCAGTTGGAGCAAAGCAGGTGGCGATGAAAAGGCTTTGCATACAAAAACACAAGATTTGAATGTAGAGATAAACTCATTTGATTATTTGATGCATATTTATTAAGCTCACCTATTTGGAAGTTCAGGAAACATGTCAACACTGCAAGCAGGTCATATTAATAGTCAATGTCTCGAATTTCACTATGAAAAATTAACATATTGTTGTCTTCAATCATTTGTGAATGTGTGTGGATTATAGGATGAAGAATAGATAAATAATGAATCACATCATATAAAAAGTGTGGACAGTGTATTGGGGACGCTGGATGAGAAATTTATATGAGGGTTTGTGGTTAGTGAGTCAATCTGTTTCCACTTCTTCACCTTGTTGAGAGATGTACAATCATGCCAAATCTGCAAGCAGTGTTGTATGCATACTGGGAGAAGGAGGGTTGTGGCCTTCATCTGACCTGGAAGGCTCATTGTATACCCATGTGCAGTGGCGAATCTAGTCGGTTGGCTTGGGCAGAGGGTGGACATGTGATACTTCTCTAGAATTCTGGGGGTTTCGAAGGTTCCATTTCTGGTTCAAACAGTTTTTTTGCAGCAAAAATTAACATGTAATTCCAATGGGACTGTTTGCAGGGGTTTGGGGCACGGGCCAGTGGGAAAATTTAAGTGGTGATTAAGGGTGTATTTTTTATTTTTGGTATGTAAAATTGATCAGGCTATCTTCTGGGTGCAGTTTTTAGTCCCTAAAGCGCTTTTATAACAAGGAAAATCCACGATGAACTTCATGCTAATTCCTTCAGAATTCTATTTCGAACATTTCGCTCAGCCAATCAGAACGCTGTATTCTACCTTATGGTAGCAGAATCAAAGGTATCTTGAACAAAACCCTTCAAAATACTACCATATCATCAACATGCTGCCAAATCAGGCAGTCAGCTGGCTGTCATGTCCGAACCGTATCTATAGGAACCGTGGGTTTGGGAAGGGCAAACCAAAGTCGAAAAGCAAAAAAAAAACAACAACGTCACGCAGTGAAAAATTGCGTTACAATATGCATTTTCGGTAGGCTTTTGGGAACTGGAGACGAAAAGAAAAAAAACGCCACGGGGTGAAAAATATGGGCTCAAGATACTTTTTTCCCATCCAATCCCCAATATTTACACTGAACTTCACTAATTCTGTTTGAAGTTGAGAGTTGAAGCACCAAAATCTCGCTTACAAGCTAAAAAGGAGTCGGGGAAAAAGGAGGTCGATCGCTTTGGGGGGGGCAAAAACATAGTTTTGCCCCGAGCTTTTCCGTTTGGGGGGCAATTGCCTTTTTTGCCGCCCTGGATCCGCCACTGTCTATGTGTATGAGAGGAAGAGGGCGGGGGGGCGTAAACAATGCATTGAGGATGCCGAGCGATGCGTGGGAAGGGTTGTGACTAGTGATTCCATCCATCTTCTTATGGTAGGATCTAGGGTTTCTGATTGGGGGTGGTGGGGGCAGGGGCGCAGCCAGAGCTTTCGTATGGGGGGCACACCAACTTTGAGGGGCACCCCGGGGAAAAAGGGCACTTTTTAACGTAACCTAAAAAACTTACTATATCTTTGTTTATATCATTTTTTGGGCATCTTTGGTTCAATTAAAATCCAAATAAATCATTGGCGGAGAAGGAAAACTCGATTAAAACCGAAAAAAAGAAAAAATATCACCAAAATGTCATGGAAGTAGCCAAAACACGATTGTTTTTGATAGATTTAACCTTCGCCCCACCGGGGCCATCGATGGCCCCCTAAGGTTTTTTTCGAGATAGCAGAAAAACGATGAAACGCAGCACCGCGGTTGAGAGCTCTATCTCTCACCTCATTATTTTCCCACCATCTCTGAAAATTTTTTATCTCGGGTTGCCCAAGGTCAGGTCACCAGGTGAGGTCAATCAAGGTCACCTCACTTCAACTTTGGAGCTCTATAAGAGCTACATTTCTTAGTCGATCGATTTGAAACTTGCTACACTTTATGCCCCTTCCAGGGTCTACAACGTGTATATCCGGGATTTTTCGATTTCATGACCTGAGGTCAGGTCACGAGGCGACCTTTCCCATTGGAAAAGCATGGGGAAAGCTGTCCCATGATCTAAAAGCCACAAAAAGGATTGCAAATACTCAGACTGCACAGAACAGCATTTTTGGACACCCTTTCACGGATCCCAGGGGTCATATTTGCCCTTTGACTTTTCCAAGGTCACCCAAGGTCACCAGGGGTCAAAAACAGTATTTTGACAATAAATTTTGACATATTTAAGCTAGAGCGCCGAAACAAACACCATCGTGTTTGTCTCGTCACTGGCTTTCATTCGATATACGGCAAGGTCACTTTCTGACCTTTCGTGACCTCAGGTCATATTAGGTCACGAGGTGACCTCTGGAGGTCAAACCACTGGCGGGAGGTCTTTACCTTTCACATAGCGGCAAAAGGTCTGGCAATTTCCTATCAAATGTACTTAACCAGATCTCAATAGCTCTAATGGCATAGGAGTTATGTCCAGTTTGTTTTAAGCATTGCATATTTGAGTGAAAATAGCCTATCGTAACCTTTCTTGACCTCTGGAGGTCAAACCATTGACTTGAGCGCTTAAACATGCAAAGTAATTCCTTACTGAATTCACGCGAGCTTTCTAATGCACTTTGCAGATTTGCGCTAACCCCCATATTTTCGGAGTTAGAGGGGGCATCGATGGCCCCCGGTGGGGCGAAGGTGGCGCCGGACCCCCGGTGGGGCCGCGGGTTAAGGACAAATCAGCAAACTCAAGCAATTACTTAACATCAGAGAAATCAGCGGAGCATGTGATATCTGTTACGATGTGCAGGTTAAGGCATATTGGAGTCAAAAATTCATTTGTTATGCCCGCTGGTTTTGTCGTGAGGAGTGAGCCCTGGCTGATAAAGTTTCTTGCCTCCCACAATCGCCGTGGGACGAGGAGAAGCATAGTGTCTTTTGAAGAACACATTTTTGCTGCCGGAAAAATTTGGGAGATACCTTTTGAACTCATTTATTAAGTTCCATATTCTCAAGGATCGGTCCCAGTAAATAAAAGGTGAACAGGCCGGTGGATTGGATGGGGATGGTGTGACAGGGCTGAAAATTGTGAAAACTAGTTCTTCATTTAGATTAATTAGTAGAAATCCTGGTTTAGGGGACTGTGCTCTGAGCTCAGGGGCACATGCCTTTTTATCATCCCTTCCCAGAATCCACCAGTATAATAAGCAATTTATGTAACCAGGGGTGCCTAGGTATCACAAGCCGTTTTAGAGATACCTCATTCCTCGTTAGCTCCGTTTTACAATTTCCATTATTCCATTCCAAGTTTCCATTGCGTTCTTATTCCCCATCTATTCAAGACCAGCTCTGGGGCCCCCAAATGTGGATTAAAGGCCTCCAGAGCAGCTTCGCTCATCCCCCCAGTTGTGCCTCCAGGGACTAGACTAGCTCAGTGACCCCTTCCCGAGCTGATGGGAGTTGGCCTTGTGTTCTTATCATCTGTCTATTCAAGACCATCTCAGGGGCCCCTGATCTAGATCAGGGCCACAGAGCAGTTCATGCTTCACCCAGGGACTAGACTAGCTCATTGGCTCTAGCGATGAGGTCATCAGACTAGCTCAATGGCCCACAGATAGGCTCATAGGGTCTTAAACCAGTTCAAGAAGCCCCAGAATAGTTTAAGGCGCCAGATCACTTCAGGGTGCCTCGAGCCAACTTAAGGGTCTCTCACAAGCTCAGCGCCCAGGCCAGCTCAGGGTACCCTCAGAACCTAGATCCACTCTTGGGCCCCAGATCAGTTCAGTGGCCTCAAGTCAGGTCAGGGGCAAGATCAAGTCAGGGGCACTAATTCAGCTCAGGAATCCCTCACCAGCTCGGGGCCCAAGCAGTTCAAAAGTCCCAGAGCTGCTCAGGGGACACCAGATTGGCCCATTGGGCACCAGATCAGCCTAAGGGACAAACAATCAGATCAGTGGTCCCTGACCAGCTCGGGGCCCAGATCAGTTCGGGAATACCAGATCAAGTCAGGAGGCACTTAATCAGCTCAGGAGCCCCATACCATCTCAGGGGCCCTCACCAACCCCTGTGGGCCCAGCTCAGCTCAGGGCCTGGGAGCTGCTCAGGAAATCACGTAATTAGCCCAGGAGGCCCGGGACAGCTTAAAGGGCATCATATTAGCCATGGGGCACCAGACTAGCTCAGAGGGAATAAGATGGGCTCAGGAGACACACTGATGACTCAGCAGGCACCAGATCGACTCAGGGGGCATTAGTTAAGTTCAGGAGGCAGTATATCTGCTCAGGGTGCACCAGATCGATCAGCACAGGGGGCATGTTCAAGTCAGGGGCACTAAATCAGCTCAGGGATCCCTCACCAGCTCGGGGCCCAAGCAATTCAAAAGCCCCAGAGCTGCTCAGGGGACACCAGATCGGCCCATAGGGCACCAGATCAGCCTCGGGGACAAACAATCAGATCAAGTCAGGAGGCACTTAATCAGCTCGGGAGCCCCATACCATCTCAGGGGCCCTCACCAACCCCTGTGGGCTCAGCTCAGCTCAGGACCTGGGAGCGGCTCAGGAAATCACGTAATCAACCCAGGAGGCCCAGGTCAGCTTAAAGGGCACCAGATTAGCTCAGGGGGCACCAGACTAGCTCAGAGGGCATCAGATGGGCTCGGGAGGCACCAGATCGACTCAGGGGCATTAGTGCAGCTCAGGTGGCACCAGATCGATCCGCTCGGGGGCCTAAATCAGCTCAGGGAGCAACATAACAACTCAGGGGACACAAGATAAACTCAGGGCCCATAAAACCAGCTCAAGGGGCACCAGACCATCTAAGGAGATATCAATAATCAGCTGAGGGGGCACCTAATCAGCTGAAACGGCACCATATTCACTTAGGAGACAGTAGATCATCTTGGAGGGAAATGAGATCAGCTCGGGGGCCCGAATCAGCTCAAGGGGCCCTACATCAGCTATTAGGGCACCAAGCAAGCTCGAAGGCATTAAACTAACTCAGAGGGCATTATATAGGATCAGGAGGCACAATTATTTGCTCAGTGGGGCACTCGATTGACTCAGGGGCACCAGATTAGCTTAGAGCGCAAGTAATCAGCTCAAGGGGCCAATACCAGCTGAGAGGCCACGAGATGAGCTCAAAGGGCACCAGATTAGCTTCACCCGTACGATTATTGGCGACGATGAGACATTAGGTGGCCACATACTAGGTGCCCATACTCTTCACGGGTGCTTGGATAGGCGACAGAATGCCCTAGCTGACCGAAAAATGTATTAAATTGTCCAACAATAGTTTCAATCGCGACATGCTGTCCAGTTACATCTAGGTTCAACGGCGTAGGGCACGAAATTTCGAGCGACACGGCCCAAATTGGGTACACCACCTGGAAATCGAAAGGGCATCCTGGTAGTGATGGGGGCACGTGCCCCCTGTGCCCCTGGCTACACCCCTTGACAGTAGATAAACTCCGGGAGGCATTAAATAAGCTCAGGGGGCCCGGATCAGCCCAAGGGGCACTAAAACAGCTAATAGGGCACCAGACAAGCTCCGGGGCATCAGACTAACTCAGAGAGTATTATATAGGTTCAGAAGGCACACTTATTTTCTCAGGGGGGCACCAGATTGACTACGAGGGCACATGATCAGCTCCAGGGGGCACCAGATGAGCTCCGCCCGTACGATTATTAGCGACCATGAGGCATTATCTGGAAACGGATTACGTGCCTATACTCTTTCCGGGTGCTTGGAAAGGCGACAGAATGCCATAGCTGACCAAAAGAGGCACTTAATTGTCAAACAATAGTTGAAATCGCTAAATGCAGTCTAGTTCCATCGAGGCTCAACGGCGTAGGGCACTAAATTTCGAGCGGCACGGCCCAAAGAGGGCACACCACCTGGCAATCAAAAGGGCACCCCGGCACCGATAGGGGGCACGTGCCCCCTGTGCCCCCCTGGCTGCGCCCCTGGCTTTAGGTGCACGAGCCATGTCGCGAAGTTTTTTGTCGGCAAACTAGGCGATGGTATGATTTTATATCGTTCTGAATATACAAGAACTATGTTGCAATGTTTGGTTTTCCAAATATGAATTACGGACTGTGTCCCGAGTGAAAATTAAACTTTCCTATCTCTTAAGCATACGCACTCTTGCACAATGGTCAGCTGCTTACTCTTGCCGGACATGCTCCTTGGGAAAAAAGTATTCATAGACATGTTGGCAGATGTTTTAGCCTGAGCTCCAGTCCTGCAGCGCAGTCCCAGCTCAGCTTTCTGACTGATGACAGACCGTAATACAATACCTTTGATAATAGTAGCATGGTAGCATAATAGTAGTTTACTTAGTTAATAAATATCACATCAAGAATGCCCAGAAACTTATTTTGCTCTGCACGCCTGTGGAAAGAACAGAAGTATGTTGATTTTTTTGTGCAACCTATGCACTGACCTCACTTTTTATACAAGGGTATCCACCATCTCAGTGGCTGCTAAGCAACCAAAACAGCTGCTGCGTACTCTTATCTCCTGCGAACTCTTGCTCGCCTTTGCCCTACTGAAGGAAAGGCAAAAAATAATCTATTTTTATCATTCATAAGAGCAAATCGAACAGGGAATTTGGCACTTCAGATGATTTTTAATCTTTTAGCTCAACCCCAATAACTATATTCCAAAATATTCTGAAATAAGCAAGGGGAACCAGATTTCATAGGAAACCAGACAAACAAGGGTAATGCCAGAAATGGATGAGCATGATCCCAAAAGGAAAAAATAGGTATGAAGGTGGAAAATAACAATAAGAGAGTGAGCCAAGGTGATAGATATCTTGGGCGCCTATTGTCTTGGTAATTTGCTCGTTTACAAATAACAAGGGTAAGAAAGTAGCTGTGGTGAATTCAGCAGGATCGGTTTGCGGAATAGACGTTGTGTAACGTCCGGGACACGCTACCATATCCCTTGTATTTTGATTCATTTTTCCGTTTCTTTCGAAATTTCCTGACTTGAGAGTTCATGAATTCGAAACCCGGAAAGAATTGGTAATCATTTCCCGTAGAAGATCATTTCTTCGTACTCAAAACGACTGACCTCCCATAACGTCATGCCTGATTACCAGAGTGAATTGAGGCAGAATCAGATTAAACATCATGCACACAGCAACATTGAATTTCCCGAGATATGCCACAAAGCAGTTATTATAACTACGCTGTCATAGAGGTATGGGTCAGCCTTAACCCTCGCCCCACCGGGGGCATCGATGGCCCCCTAAGGTTTTTTCGAGATAGCAGAAAAACGACGAGACGCAGCACCGTGGTTCAGGGCTTTATCTCTCACCCCATCATTTTCCCACCATCCCTGAATTTTTTACCCTGGGTCAAGGTCAGGTCACCAGGCGAGGTCAACCAGGGTCACCTCACTTTAACTTTTGAGCTCTATAAGAGCTACATTTCTCAGTCGATCAATTTGAAACTTCCCACGCTCCATGATCCCTCCAGGGTCTACAAACTTTATATTCTGGATTTTTTCGATTTCGTCACCTGAGGTCACGAGGTGACCTCTCCCATTGGGAAAGCATGGAAACAAGCTGTCTTATGATCTAAAAGTCGCAAAAATGATTGCAAATGCTCAGACCATGGGTGGAAATCCCGGGGGTTTAGGGGGTCAGGACCCCCTAGATTTTGGGTCTCCCATAGGCTTTGTATAAGGCTTGTATGGCCGTACCAGCGTTAACCCACCCAGAACACCCCCTGGATCGAGAAGAGACTTCCAGCCATGGCTCCGACTACCGAGAAAAGTGTTCTTGGACACCCTTTCACGGATCCCTGGGGCCATATTTTCCATTTGACCTCTCCAAGGTCATCCAAGGTCACCAGGGGCAAAAACAGTATTTTGTCAATAACTTTTGATCTAATAAGCTAAAGCGCTGACTCAAATACCATCACGTGTGTCTCGTCACTGGCTTTCATTTGATACACGGCAAGGTCACTTTCTGACCTTTCGTGACCTCAGGTCATATTAGGCCACGAGGTGACCTCTGGAGGCCAAACCACCAGCAGGTCATTACGTTTCGCAAAGCGGAAAAAGATCTGACATTTTCCTATCAAATGTACTTTACCAGATCTCAATAGCTCTAATGGCATAAGAGTTTGCCCAGTTTTCTTAAGCATTGCATATTTGATTGAAAATAGCCTATCGTGACCTAACTTGACCTCTGGAGGTCAAACCATTGACCCGAGCACTTAAACATGCTAAGTAATTTATTACTGAATTCATACGCGTCGGAAAAGGGGGGGCAGGGGGGCCTGGCCCCCGCTTTTTGGCCAAAAATTTCCTGATCTCAGTCAAAATGAGAGAAAGCCGGACATTCTTATATCCAGCCGCTGCGGAAGGCAACGAGGAGCCCAAATTCGAACAGTTTTTGGTCCTGATGATGAAAGTTTTTTGTCAGCATCATGTTGAAGTTTGGCTGGCCCCCCCCCACTTTTTGCCGGTGGCGACACTTATGACTGAATTTACGCGAGCTTTCTAATGCACATTGCAGATTTGCGCTAACCCCCACATTTTCGGCCATCGATGGCCCCCGGTGGGGCGAGGGTGGCGCTGGACCCCCGGTGGGGCGCGGTTTAATATTTGGTGACCTAAACTTACCAACACTTGTTCGGATCGAGAAAAATCAAACTACAGAAGAAGAAACACTTGAAAAGGCATAACAAAATTTCCGTTGTGTGAATATTATAATGTAAAAATGCTATACGAAAATATAGGAGATGGGCCCCGGTTACTAAGGGGGCCCCGGCCTGGGGGCCCCTGACGGTAGTCGGACCCCCTTAGCCGAATCCTAGCTACGCCACTGCATGTGACCATGAGTTAGCTTGAGGTCATGTCATTTTCACAGTTTGACATAACTGGATATCTAATACATCACTGGATTCACCACGATGAGGGGACTCCAATGGCAGAGGTAAAAAATGCCGGAATACCGGTGATTACGGTGACACGTTTTCGTACCAACACCTATCCAAAAGAGACACTGGTGGGGGCATATGTAAGTAAGTGATTTTGCCATAGATCCAGCTCTTATCGGGAATCCAGATTTCCATGTTTCAGGATGCTTTCAGATATTTAGTAAAATATTGACAAAATGGAGAAAAAATAAATGCAGCGCCAAAAAACATGCCAGCACAGGCCAGGATTCACGTCTTGACTAACTTGGCGACCGCAAAACCTTGGCGTCTGGCAGCGCCGCCGGACCGGCGATAATGGGCGCAACCGCGACGAATGTGCCAAATACGTGCTAATTCTGCGACTCCCGGACAAGAGCCGGAGACGCGGTAGCCACTAAGGAATGTTGGCGGAAATCGGCGGAAACTGGCCACAAAACTTGGCTTGTGGATATGCTTTTGGCGTTCATAAAAGCTTCCAGATACGTGTGTGGCACCATTTACAAATTTAAATTAAAATTCAAATGTGTTTCTGACGCTACATGTGGTGACTGAACAGTGACGAAACAGTGGGAGATTCGCTGTTGGTTTCGCGCATGTTGCAGGTGAAGTGAGTGGATCAAAGCCTGTGGATATTGTGTTTGAGTGTTGAATTTGTATTCAGAATAGAAGTCTGATTTGTATTCAGAGCTCAGGATAGTATTTCGAGTGGTAGAAAACGCGGATTACGTTGCAAAGGAGAGTGGGATGAATGATGGTATAGAAAAGAACGTGAAACGTCCCAGGGTTAGCCATCAAAACTGGCTCTCACGATGTAAAGTAAGGTTTGGTGAATTACTGAAGAATGGTGAGATTTGCAAAACGTTTATGGGCAACTTCGGGTAGTAAGGTAGGAGGCTTCACACATCATGACATGTTGCCAGATAGAATCACCACAGTGTGATTGGCCAGAATAAGCAAAGTAAAAAACCTCTAGATCATGAACTTGAACATAGAACAACCTCTAAATGCGGGTGCAGTACGCAGAAGCGTGCTTAGACACTTCAGAATGACGATGCAAACGAAATGCAATGTAATACACAGAGGCGCGTTCAGGACATTGAGAACATGGGGTTAATTTGGAAATGAGCAGAGCCACTTGAGAATGGGATGCAAATGCGGATGCAGTGCACAGAGGCGTACTCAGGGTACTGAGAATGGGGGTACTAGTGCACAGAGGTTCTCAGACTACTGAGGATCAGTGGCGGATCCGGGGGGGGCAAAAAGGCAATTGCCTCCCAAACGGAAAAGCTCGGGGCAAAACTATGTTTTTGCCCCCCCAAAGCGATCGACCTCCTTTTTCCCCGACTCCTTTTAAGTTTATAGGCAACATTTTGGTGCTTTAACCCTCGCCCCACCGGGGGGCCATCGATGGCCCCCCTAAGGTTTTTCCGGGATAGCACAAAAACGACGAGGCGCAGCACCGCAGTTGAGGGCTCTACCTCTCACTGCATCATTTTCCCATCATCCCTGAAATTTTTTACCCCGGGTCACCCAAGGTCAGGTCACCAGACGAGGTCAACCAAGGTCACCTCACTTCACTTTAGAGCTCTGTAAGAGCTACATTTCAAAGTCGATCGATTTGAAACTTCCTACACTTCATAACCCCTCCAGGGTCTACAAGGTGTATATCCGGGATTTTTTCGATTTCGTGCCCTGAGGTCAGGTCACGAGGCGACCTCTCCCATTGGAAAAGCATAGGGAAAAGTTGTTTCATGATATAAAAGCCACAAAAATGATTGCAAATACTCAGACTGCTCAGAACAACGTTTTTGGACACCCTTTCACGGATCCCAGGGGTCATATTTGCTCTTTGACTTTTCCAAGGTCATCCAAGGTCACCAGAGGTCAAAAACAGTATTTTGGCAATAACTTTTGACCTAATTAAGCTAGAGCGGTGAAACAAACACCATCGTGTTTGTCTTGTCACTGGCTTTTATTTGATATACGACAAGGTCACTCTCTGACCTTTCGTGACCTCAGGTCATATTAGGTCACGAGGTGACCTCTGGAGGTCAAACCACTGGCGGGAGGTCTTTACGTTCCACATAGCGGAAAAAGTACTGGCAATTTGCTATCAAATGTACTTTACCAGGCCTCAATAGCTCTAATGACATAAGAGTTATGCCCAGTTTGCTCAATCATTGCATATTTGAGTGAAAATAGCCGATCTTGACCTAATTTGACCTCTGGAGGTCAAACCATTGACCTGAGCACTAAAACATGCGAAGTAATTTCTTACTGAATTCACGCAAGCTTTCTATTGCACTTTGCAGATTTGCGCTAACGCCCATATTTTCGGAGTTAGAGGGGGGCCATCGATGGCCCCCCGGTGGGGCGAAGGTGGCGCCGGACCCCGGTGGGGCGCGGGTTAACTCTCAACTTCAAACAGAACCAGTTAAGTTCAGTGAAAATATCGGGCCTTGGATAGGAAAAAAGGATCTTGATCTCATATTTTTCAGCCCGTGACGTTTTTTTGTTTCTTGCCTCAAACACCCGTACCGGGAAGTCATATTTCAGCGCAATTTTGCGTTGCGCGACGTTTTTTTTGCTTTTCGACTTTGGTTTGCCCCTCCCAAACCGACCGGCTAGATCCGCCACTGCTAAGGATGGGGATGCAGTGCACAGAGGCGTACTCAGGCTAATGAGGATGGAGATTACAGTTTGCAGTCAATACGCAGAGGCGTGCGTAAACACTTCAGCATGGTGGTGCAAATGGGTTTAATCCACAGAGGCGCGTTCAGGACATCGAAAACATGGGGTCTAATTTGGAAATAGGGAAAGGTGTGTTCAGCCACCTGAGAATAGGGATAAAAATGCGGATGCAGTGCACAGAGGCGTGCGCAAACCCTAGATAATAGTGATGTTCACAGAGGCGTGCTCAGACTATTAAGAATAGGGGTGTGAGTGCGGGTGCAGTACGCAGAGGCGTGCTTGGTGGCTTCAGAATAGGGGGTGTAGATGCAGGTTCAGTACGCAGAGGCGTAATTAGACGCTTCAGACTGTGGGTGCAGATGCGGATGCGGTGCGCAAGGCATCCTTAGCCCTGTGGTGGATCAAGGGCTTCATTTAGGGGGGGTTCAGTGCACAGAGGCGTGCTCAGCTACTTGAGAATGCGGGTGCAGTACCCGGAGGCGTGTGCAAAGCATAGATAATAATGGTGATGTTCACAGAGGCGTGCTCAGGCTGCTGACGATCGGAATCCAAACACGGGTGCAGGGCAGAGGCGTCCTCAGATGCGTCCTCAGACAGACTCCTGTTGCCGGCTGAGATCTTCCCTATGCGTGACCGCGCGTCACCTATCCTGTTGCTGGCAGAGATCTTCTCTACGCGTGACCGCGCGTCACCTATCCTGTTGCTGGCAGAGATCTTCTCTACGCGTGACCGCGCGTCACCTATCCTGTTGCTGGCAGAGATCTTCTCTACGCGTGACCGCGCGTCACCTATCCTGTCGCTGGCAGAGATCTTCTCTACGCGTGACCGCGCGTCACCTATCCTGTTGCTGGCAGAGATCTTCTCTACGCGTGACCGCGCGTCACCTATCCTGTTGCTGGCTGAGATCTTCTCTACGCGTGACCGCGCGTCACCTATTCTGCTGCTGGCAGAGATCTTCTCTACGCGTGACCGCGCGTCACCTATCCTGTCGCTGGCAGAGATCTTCTCTACGCGTGACCGCGCGTCACCTATCCTGTTGCTGGCTGAGATCTTCTCTACGCGTGACCGCGCGTCACCTATCCTGTTGCTGGCTGAGATCTTCTCTACGCGTGACCGCGCGTCACCTATCCTGTTGCTGGCTGAGCCAGCCGCTGATCGGATCGTGGATTCTATAATGGAAACTCTTTTCTCCAGTATCAGCCGTTCCTCAGTATCTTCCGATCCTCAGTATCAGCCTTTGAGCAAAAAATAGGAATGTATGCGGAGTCCTTACGGCGTTCATAGCCAATAACAGCACCTGCTTGTCAAGCGGATGACACACTAAACTCCGGGAAATCTAATTTGCTTCCAATTCAACTCAGAAATTGACTGGTAGAGCAGCCCTGTCCTCATAGGTGTAACCAGGGGGGGCAAAGGGGGCACGTGCCCTCCACCGACCCTTGGCACCCCCTGAAATGGTCACGGCGCCCTCCTGAAAGGTCGATGGCGCCCCCCTGAAATGCTGCTTCCTAACCCCCCTCCATGTTACGAAAATTGGCGCCCACCGAAAGGATTTTGCGCCCACCTAACAGGTTTTGTCGGTCAAGACTGGCGCCCCCCCTGGTCCGGATGCCCCCCCGGAAGGTACCCTCCCCGGATTGGCAATCCTGGATCCACCGATGTCTGTCTTATTTTCCACCCTAGACCATTCCCTCAGTTACCTTTCTGTTCAAAATTCCTGATGTTCTGCTGTAAGAAAAACAAGTTTGAAATTATCATTTTATTTATTTGGTACATTGTCTACGGGCTGTGTCTCCCATTCACAGACAAAGTCAATTCCTAAAAACCGAACTAAAACAATAAATATGATGGTCATAGAGCTAAAACAGATTCGTACCAGATTCAAAAATCATACTGTCAGGTAGTTCTAATTCTGTGAGTTGATTCTATTCTATCAGTTGATCGCCACGATCCGTACCGTCCGGACGTCCCTCCGGTAGCTCCCTGACGAGTTGACAGCGTGTAGGAAGTACGGTGTGACAGTGCCGTAACCAGTGAGTTGTGATTGTGATGCTGTGATTGTGACTACCTGTTGTCATTCTTTTTGCGTCTATGTAAGATCCTCTCCTATCCTAAATAACTAAATACTACATATCTTTAAAAAAATTAACGGCGCTTTTGTACCCCACTGAGCACGGTCAACGCCGCTCTTGCGGCGCTGGTCACGTGTTATTGTTATTGTACTTGCTCTCATTTTAGGATAGCTCGCTAGGTCTCAAATTGTAGGAAAATCTTCATCTGATTTCAACAAGAAAACAGATAGAAGAAAATTGTTACTCATATGTACTAATTATTTGTTGTTGTTGTCGCCGCGGTTTCCACCGGGGGTATATTTACACACACACACAGCTTCAAGTGCACACTTAAAATACAATCGACAATTGGGCACATGCCCCCCCCATCCACCATCCCTTGCCCACAGTCCAATATATATCCCTTCGCTACCCCCTCCCTTTCCCCACTCCCATCCCCTTTTCCAGTACAAACTACCGCACATGCTCTCAATCATCACACTGCACACAGAGCATCCACACTTCAAAACTCAGCACACAGTCCCCCAACCAACCAACCACGACCGTCCAACCGGAGCAAGTGCACGGCTAGCCACCACGAAGTTTGTGAGAGCCCTCTATATGATGGCACTTTACATTCACTTGAACATAATATCGGAAAGTACCATCCATCGCATCCACATGCACATACACATGCACCCGTCATACAGTAACTCAACCAACTTCACCGGATATTGAATTCCGCGGTCACACTGCCAGCCATCCCAATGTTTACTAATCGCAACCTCCTCACATCACCACGGCCCAGCCATGCCGCTGCGGTCGCAACAGTCAGACAAAAAATGTCACGACGCACACCCGGGCAAAAATACCGGGCACACACAGAGCGATGGGCAAGGAAGCCCTCACGAACACAGTGACGTCCGGCTGCATCAGCACGGACCGCCGGCAAACACAGCCACGGCCCCCAAACATGCATGGTCACATCCTCGCTCAGGTCAGGTGTCGCGCTCGGGTCGGATGCGGTGCTCAGGTCGGAAGTGGTGCTCCAGTCAGATGCGGTGCCGGACGGACGGTAGCACGCGGCCGACGGCCATTCACACGAATCACACGTGGCTCCTGGACTTGATAATTCCTCAGTCGTTTTCATGTTCAATGGCCGCGGCGAATTATGCAAAAAGTTAAGTGACAGACGAAACAACGCTTGGAAGGGCAAATTGCCTCAAATAGCTAAGCTCGTTATTCTTGAATAGGATATCAAAATCTTCATGCGAATCTTCAGAATAAGTATCTTGAGATCTCCGCGCAATATCTGAAACAGACTAGTGACCCCCCACGCCCCGCACCGCCACAGTGTGGCGGAGCAGGGCGCGGGGAGGGGAGAAAAAAAACCCTCCCCAGCAAGTGTTGACTCATTCGAACACACAACACACCTGCACAATCGTCGACACACACCCCAAACAGCCCCAGGTTAAACACACAGAAACACCCACCCGTCCTAACCACCCATACGCCCACATCACTCGCACATATAGACCGATACCGCACTTGGACATTTGCTCACAGTATTTCACTGAATTTATTGAATTCCCTGAAGGGCTCTTTTAAGACAATACGATGGATCAAGTCCCCATGGAGGAGAGCAAGACTAGAATCTGTCGCTCAGCTCCACCGGACTGGGTATTTAGCTAGAGAGTCCTTCTTATAGATTTTCTTAGTAGGATGTCTTATTCTAAATTTACTATATTAGGCATATTTGAACATATGCTACAGCTCAACACGGATAGTCTGATAGTCCATCCGAATGCGAGGCACAGACACACACAGCACAGCAATTCAGCTCCACCTACCACACATACCAAACAGCACATGTCACATTCGATGCACATCTACACAGCACAACATTCCAGCTCCCCGGCGCCCACCCCAATGGGGCGGGCGCCGGGGCACCCGAAGGACACACACACACAGCACAACAATTCAACTCCCCGGCGCCCACCCCATCCGGGAGGGCACCGGGGCACATACCACATACATACACAGTAGGCCATGTCGTGATCACCACTTTTTCACAGGATCTTCGATTACCGGGTGTTTTCTAATGTATTGATGGCCGCTGATCACGATTTTTTGGCCGAAAATTTCGAATTCGAAAAATATTTGCCCGCGCAAGCCGTTTGAATTTCTTTCGGTTTGCCAAAATTTCAATGTTTTCATATCTCACGGACAATAAAAGGCAACTGATGTATTGAAAGGGCCCCAGAACTTTAAAACCATTGAATCTGAAAAATTTGAAACCTTTTTGACTCCTTGAAATATATACTTGCCCGAAAAAGTCCTTGGAAAGACAGGGATGTTTGAGCTTAAAAAGATGATCATAGATGGCGCGCATGACGCAGCCGTCAACCACTGTCCCGCTACGTCGCTTATGTCAAGAAACTATTAGCCAAAGGAGCTGGATATAGGATTTGAGCCTATTTTGAATTCGATGAATGATTATTTACCTTCACAAGATGATCTAGATTTCTCTCGCTTGCAGTTGTAAATATTATTGGTAATGGTTGCTTTCAAAGCAGGCCCAATTCAGATCAGCCAGCCATGTATAAATTAGGTATCATGATATCATAGGACTACATGATTAGGTAAGCATGTAGTCACTGCGGATCAATTTCAAGTATTAAAATGTATGCAAGAGCCAGTCGATTATATTTAGATTAGTCTTGCTATCACTAGCAAGGAGAATACCGCATTTCGGGAAAAATGAAGCTACACCACACCTAGCGCCGCCGTCAAGCCGCTTAACATGCTTAACATGCATGCTGCCGCTTAACAAGCTCTCGCTTGGGGCTGACGTTGTCGGTCACATTATGATGCTGCGGCTTGAAGAGATGGAGCCCAGGAAATTGGACGAATTTCACGTTTCAATAGCTTGAAAATTCGAACCGACCGCTGATGAAGTCACCGAGACTTACAGAAGAGCATCTGTGCCAGCAAGAAACAAGTACACAGTTCGCTGTGAAATAAGGAAGCATTGTAACCTGAAGGAAGCGATCAGAAGGCGCCTACAAAACATGAAGATATTGTAAGCATAGACAAAGCATGACAACATTGTTTGACATATAAAGCAGAGCTTTACCATCAAAGGCATCGGCAAACAGAGCATTTCTGGAAGACCAGCGAGAAGCACAGAGGTTGTATATTGGTGGCTTGGATGCAGTCGTGACGGACCATTGGAGACGGCAGCAGCTGCGGCAAGCCACTGCTGCTGCCGCCAATAAGGCCTGATCGGGAGGCCGGCTCGTCCGTATTCGAGCACAATAATATGACAATCACCCGGACAAGTCTATAAACGACTTCCGTGTAACATTTAGAAATAAGTTTTCTTTCCGAGATTGATTTATACCTGCCAGAGCCTGTTCGCGTGCGGCGTCTGTCAACAGCTGGTGTGATACTACAAATAGGAAGCTCGCTGCTGCATATACCACCAGCGGTCGCCGTCAATGGTGCCGTTGCGTTCTAACGCAGCTTCGGCTCCGTCAGAACGCAACATCCGGAGAACTCTTGGTAGCCACAACGACAGCAGCAGTGGCTTGCCTCAGCTGCTGCCGTCTCCAATGGTCTGTCACGACTGTATCCAAGCCACCAATATACAACCTCTGTGCTCCTCGCTGGTCTTCTAGAAATGTTCCGTTTGCCGATACCTTTGATGGTAGAGCTCTGTTTGATATGTCAAACAATGTTGTCATGCTTTGTCCATGCTTACAATATCTTCATGTTTTGTAGCCGCCTTCTGATCGCTTCCTTCAAATTTAAATGCTTCCTTATTTCACAGCGAACTTTGTACCTGTTTCTTGCTGGCACAGATGCTCTTCTGTAAGTCTCGGTAACTTCATCAGCGGTCGGTTCGAATATTGAAGCTATTGAAACATGAAATTCGTCCACTTCCCTGGCCTCCATCTCTTCAAGCCGCAGCATCATAATTCGACCGACAACGGCATGTATTGACGGCAAGCTGGGTGTCGTGTAGCTTCATTTTTCCCGAAATACGGTATTCTCCTTGGTAGTGATAGCAAGACTAATCTAAATATAATCGACTGGCTCTTGCATAGATTTTAATACTTGAAATTGTTCCGCAGTGACCACATGCTTAGACACCTAATCTATATATGGCTGGCTGATCTTAATTGGACCTGCTTTGAAAGCAACCATTACCAATAATATTTGAAACTGCGAGCGAGAGAAATATAGATCATCTATTGAAGGTAAATGTTCATTCATCGAATTCAAAATGGGCTCAAATCCTATATCCAGCTCCTTTGGCTAATAACTTCTTGTCATAAGCGGCGTAGCGGGACAGTGGTTGACGGCTGCGTCATGCGCGCCATCTATTATCATCTTTTTAAGCTCAAACATCTCTGTCTTTCCAAGGTACTTTTCGGGTAAATATATATTTCGAGGAGTCAAAAAAGGTTTCAAATTGTTCAGATTCAATGGTTTTAAAGTTCTGGAGCCCTTTCAATACATTAGTTGCATTTAATTGTCTATGAGATATGAAAACATCGAAATTTTGGCAAACCGGAAGAATTTCAAACGGCTTGCGCGGGCAAATATTTTTCGAATTCCAAATTTTCGACCAGAAAATCGTGATCAGCGGCCATCACTACATTAGAAATCACCCGGTAATCAAAGATCCTGTGAAAAAGCGGTGATCACGACATGGCCTAATACACAGTACAGCATTCCGGCTCACCGGCACCCACCCCAGCGGGGCGGGCGCCGGGGCGCCAACCCCACCGGCGTCAACCCCATTGAGATCGATTATGGAAATTTTAAAATTAACACGAGAAAAGACTGTGCCGACTATTTATATAGCTTCAGCTATTTGTCTTTTGAATGTTGATATGAGTACGTCAAATCTAATCCTGTGTACATTATTAACTTGGTTGCAAAGTTTCGAGGCATGTATGCGAAAAGTGAGTTGTTTATTTACTGTCCTAGAAAAAGGGATTACAAGTATATTGTTGCTGCGAGTATTATAATTGTTCAATGCCTGTGGTATCCAATCCACCAGGTGATGAATCTGTTGTGGAACTAGATTATTTCTTATTTTATAAATGAGTAGCATACTTTTTCGGTCCCTAAGTTGAGTGATGGTTTTTATTTTAAGTTCATCAAATCTATGAGAAACGGGGTCGTTATATCCCAGGCCAAGCATAACTCTCGCAGCTCGTTTCTGGAGGAGTGATAATTTGCGCAGGTGTGAGTTAAACGTTATACTCCATACAAGATTGCAGTAGGTGAGGTGCGGTAGGAGTAATGTATTATATAAGTTTTTGTACTGTGGCAGTTCCAATATATTTTTACCTCGAAACATGAATCCAATTCCAACAGAGATTTTTTACAAATGTAATTTACATGTTCTTTAAATGTTAGGCTCTCATCCACCATAACACCCAAAAACCTAACTGTCTTTTCCCTAGATATAGGTTTGTTATCAATCATTAAGGTCTCGGTTAGGTTACAATTTCTATTAGAATAAATTTGGTAGCTAGTTTTGGAAATGTTTAGACCAAGTTTGTTGCTTATAAACCAATCCTTAACTTTATTTAGTTCAAAATTAGCTGTATGACAGAGTTGGTCAAGATCTGGGCCAGACAAGAACATATTTGTATCGTCTGCAAAAGTTGTTAACCTAAACACATCAGAAGCTTTCGCAAATCATTTACGTATAGTATGAATAGAAGGGGGCCTAAAACACTCCCCCTGGGGCACACCGCACATTATTGCTTTTAGTTCTGAATAAATTTCTTCTCCGTTGGGGTCTTTTATTTTCACTCTCTGATAGCGATTCGTTAGGTAACTTTTTATTAACTCTAGCGGAGTGCCCCGAATGCCATATTTCTCAAGTTTCCGGAAGAGAATACTGTAGTTAACGCAATCAAAAGCTTTTTTACGTCTAGATATATTCCAATAACATGGTTACCCAAATCTTTTTCAGTATTTACAAAGTCAAGAAAATTTAGGAGTGCATGTTCGGTAGAATGTTTGGTTCTAAAGCCATATTGATTGTCACTTTATTCTGATCTTCAATGTAGTGCGTTAACCGTAGGCAAATACATTTTTCAATTAGCTTAGATAAGGGGGGCAGAACAGAAATAGGCCGATAATTCCCGGGCGCCTCACGGGATCCACTTTTAAAGATGGGGGTAACCGTTGAAACTTTAAGCATGTCGGGAAATAATCCCGAGGCAAAACAAAGATTTACTATATGGGTGAGCGGTATAATTGCACTAGGGCTAATCAATCTAAGAATTTTGGGTGTAAGGCATTGGAGGTTGTTGCCCGAAGGTTTGAATCCAAGAATAATGTTTTCAATTCTTCGGGGCTAATAGGGTAGAGGAAAAATGAGTCATCACGATTAGCCACGGCCAGTGTAGGGTCAATACTACAATTAGGGATTGATTCATTCAATTTTGGTCCTATAGACGTGAAAAAATCATTCAGTTTATCAGCTATTTCTTGGTTAGTTTCCAAAGTAACCCCCTCATAATTTAACGATTTAATACGATAGCTCATATTCTTTTTGGTTACCGATAATTTCATTCATTGTAGTCCAGGTGCGCTTCATGTCTCCCGTAGCTTGCCTAATCTTTTGTTGATAATAGTGGTTTTTTATGCTTTAATGATTTTTAGGAGCCTATTTCTGTATTGTTTGAATATATCAAAGTCTTGTAGTTTAGTGCCAAGATATTGATCATAGAGTCTGTTCTTTTCATTAATAGAGGTAAGTATAGCTTTAGTTATCCAAGGTTTAATTGGATCTTTCTTTCGGTTTTTCGTTGTAATGGGAAAAAATGAATCTATGTTCTTTCCAATGACGTTGCAAAAGACTGTCACAGCTTCATTGGGATCAGTTATTTGAAGAAAGTTTTCAAATGAGGTTGCAAGAAATTGGTTAAATCTATTGATTTGATTTGGGCATATGTCTCTGAACTGCCTCAGGTTTGATTGTTCCGGCACAGCCTGTTGTTTACATTCAAGTGAAAGTAATATTGGAAAGTGGTCGGACAAATCTAGTTCAACTATAACATGAGAATAGGCTTTACCAGAAAAATTGGTAAAAAAACAGTCGATGAGAGAATTTGTGGTTTGACATATCCTGGTTGGCTTGCTTATTGTTGGAAACATATTATATGACATCATCAAGTCCATCAATTGTTTTGCATCCCTGGTTTCATCGAATCTCACAAGGTTTACATTAAAATCTCCCCCTATGATTATTGTTTTACCTTCGACAGTTGCTTTATCAAGTATTTTCTGAAGGTCATTCAAAAAAGTTTGGAAATTGATATCCGGGGCTCTATAAATACAGCCTAATATTACATTCTTGCATTTTTCTAGTCTCAATTCAGCAAATATACATTCAGTACTTGAGTCCTGGAAGCATAAATCGTCACGTAGTTTGTGGTCAAGCAGATTACTGATATAAATACCAACCCCACCCCCTGTTCTATTTTTTCTCATTTTGTTATTAGAAGAGTAGCCAGGGATTGTAATTGGTGTAGAGTCATCATTGAGCCACGTTTCGCTGAGCAGTATACATGAGAAAGGGATGTTCGTATTATATATAAAGTCTTTGAAAGATTGGCTTTTACGAACAATGCTTCTGATATTATAGTGGAGTAGGTTGAGAGCTGTTTTGGTTGTGAAATTTTGAGATTGTGACGGTATATTTATGGGGGATACATAGCTACAGTTAGTTAATGTGTCTTCCCTTTCCGTAAGCAAGCCAGAGTCATCATTATTTTCATCTATAATAGTATTCAGGGACAATTGTTCCAGAAGTTGAAAAGAAGGAAACATCAAATTCGAACAGGATGATGTATCTAAACAGATGTTAATTAATTAAATTTAGAAAAGGAATGAGAAGGAACTAAAAAATAAAAAAACGATGGGACAGTGAAATCTAAGGTGCTTGGGCAGGTAGCAAAATTGTCTAATTTGACCAAGCCATTGGCTTGGTAAAAAAGGGATTGAAAATTGTATAATTTGACACAAACTTATCCAGCCAGATCTATTATTCTTCAAGAGCATTTATCTTAAGTTACCAGAATTTTTCTCAGTGTTGTGGGGATGGGATAAATTAATATGAAGCATTAATATTTTATGGTACATACAGTATAGCCATTCCCGATAATATAGCCGAAATTGGCGCCGAAAATTTGAATTATTGCTTCGGCGTTACTTGTACTTGGCACGACGCGGGAGTGCCCTGTGTCCATCTCTTCGTAGCAGGACACTTGCCGCCATCTTTATTCACTTTTGCTGGATCGGCGTTGGATGACCGTTACTATTTCCAGCGCTCAAAGACACTTTGATTTTGTATCTAAATGTATGTGTATTTAAGTGTTGTGACTATCGGAACGTCAAAGGTTAGTATCATAGGTTCTTGTGATACAGACTTGAGGTGGAATTAAAGTAGCAACCAGTTCTTCTCTATAAATTAGCTGACAGGGAAACTAGGTACCTGAGTGAGGACTTTTTCATTGACGGGAAACTCAGTTTGGCTGGATATGAAGTAATGTTCTGTATAGTTACTTTGATATTGGGAACCCATGGCTGGGGGCTTGTGCTTGTCCTAAAATGATCTAGAAGTAATAAGATAGAGTAGACAGGAACACAGAAACTCTGTTTTTTAGCACAATATACTTCCGCTATCTCCGGGTGGATCACCATGCCTCCTAAAAATAACCACAAGGAAAGTATCGATGATTTGCGCGGTAGGCATGCCATGTTAGAGAGCAGGGTGGATGAACTTAAATCTGCTGTGACCCAGCTCACTAACGAGCTACAGTCTCTTCACTTCCTGCACCAGGAAGCCGTTGCTGGCCATGCACATGTGGAAAGGATGTTGGAGACAGTCTTAGCGGAGAATAACCAACTCGTAGAAAAAGAGGCTGCTACAGCAAAGAGGCTGGAGGCTCTTGAGCAGTACTCCAGAAAGTTCACATTAGTAATAACTGGCCGAGCTGTCCCTCCATTCAACAAAAGTGAGGATATACGTAGAGTCACACAGGGCTTGCTACAGGAGTATCTCGGAATAAGCCTCAGCAGAGACTCCATGACAGCGTGCCACCGTCTACAGTGAAAAGGTTCAATCCTCTTGCGTCTCAGAGACATGGATGACAGAATGCGCATATATATGAAACGCACCAAACCCATCAAACGAGGTCTCATGATCTTTGAGAGTTTGACTAGTGAGCGGAGGGAGGTGATCGCCCTGTTAAAGAGCATGAAGAGCTCAAGCCCTTGCCCGTTCCATTCCTACTTCACATTCAGGGGTGACATATTTCTGAAGGTGAGAGAGGGTGACAAGCCTGTGGAAATTGGGGCGGGTACTACCGAGAACATGATACTCCGCATCTGCCAGGGTGAAAGGGGTGTTGGACAGGGATCAAAAGGGACAAATAAGTTCCATCCCAATGGAGACCAAGAATAGTCGCAAGAGACCTCATAGACCAAGAACCCCTCCAATGAATAGATACAGGTCCCGCCCAACCTTTCCCTGCCAAGGAAGGGATCTCCACAAAGAAATGGACGAGGGGCCTCTCCTCAAATTGTCATGTGTCTGCTGAGCAACCTCCAACTCAGCACATAAAGTAGAGCAAGGAAGCTCACTTGGCAGTACCATCACAACACTTTCAGAAAAAGCAGAGCGCGGTGGCTCCAGAAACCATCAGGATTTTTGATGCCAGCTCAGAGAATAGCTTAGTAAGTGGAGATGAAACACTGCTTGAGAGGAACCTGAGGCAACCAATTGAAGGTGAAACTGTGTCCCAGTCTACTAATGAAACCATACCAAAGAAAGTTCAGTAGGTGTATGAGTAAAATCACCATTAATGTATTTTTTATGACATACAAAAACTTACACAATGCATTGCCCTTGCTGGTTAGCAGGGCCTGCACTCAATGTTGGCCCTATCATTGGAGAGATGCCCCTGCCTTTTGTGATGGGTCCCACTTCTGATTGCTTGCATTGTATTGCCAGTTGACTTGGCAGCGGTATTGCTGTTGCCTCTCACCTGGTTTGTCATAGTTAGCTGTAGTATTAATTTTACATGGCAGAAGTAGAAGAAACGCCTTATGGAATTGTAACAAACAACCCTTATCCCCAACTAAGACTTTGTGCAGCCCCGGATGGGTATGACCAGGAAACTGATGACATTCCAGACCTGACAAGAACAATTCTAGAAACTTGTAAATATTATTCTCCAAATTTCAAACTCAATTGCCCAAATAGGAGAAACCTCACAATTCTGCAAGTGAATATCAGATCTCTACCCAAAAACTTTGATAATCCCAAAACATTCCACTGCAGACTTGATATCAATTATGATATCATTTCCCTCTCAGAAACATGGCTAGATGAAAATCTTAACAATGGCTACACCCTTCCAGGATATAACTTCATAAATCATTGTCCCAGCACAAATGTGAGGGGCAAGGGGCAGCATTGTACATCAAGGATAACATTAGCTTCAAACCAAGACCTGACTTGGAAATGAAGACACCTGAAATACAATCGGTATTTATTGAAACAACTTGGAAGGAATGTGGAAACATTGTCATTGGAAGCTTATATAGATCTCCATCTTTCAATCCTGATTTACTCTTTGATTACATTGATGAGATAACGCTGAAGATATCCAAATCTAATAAAAAATGTATAATTTCTGGAGATTTCAATTGCAACCTTTTACAGCCGAGCCATACTGGAGTATCTGAGAAACTGCTAGCTTCTATGTCATCGGGTCGTTTATTTCCCTCAATTAGCTTACCAACCCGAATCACCCAAAACTCTACTACCCTCGTTGATAATATATTTTCCAACTTCATACAAGACCCTGCCCAATCAGGTATCATCATTGAGGACATCAGTGATCATCTCCCTATCTTCCTGTCCCTTGGCATAAATTCAAACTTAAAGAATAACTTAACTCATCCAAACAATAGTTCCTTCTTTGATATGGCCTAGGCAGATGATCTTGGTCGCTCAATTAAAAACACACTTGATTCCCTTCCAGTATCAGATGACCCCGATACTTATTCCGAAATGCTAATCAACACAATCCAAATGAAAATAGAAAATTATTCCGTTACAACCCGAAGCAAGAAGAAAGATCCAATTCAACCCTGGATAACAAGGGCTATGGTTAAGTGTATTAATAAGAAAAATAAGCTTCAGAAAAAATTCCTCCAAAATACATCAACAGCCAACAGAACTGAGTACACCACTTACAGAAATCGTCTGAATGCAGTTCTGAAAAATGCAAAATCCTTATTCTTTAGGAAACGTCTTGAAAAAATAAGAGTAACAAAGAAAACTCTGGAAAACAATAAATGAAATCGTACATCGGAAAAAGAAAAACAATTCAACTCTTCCAACAACTTTTGAGCATGAAAATCAGGAAATATCCCAACCAATTGATATTGCCAGTGGCTTTAATGACTTTTTTGCCACTGTGGGCACCACATTGGAAAGTCAACTACCTGAGACAGTAGATGATCCCCTTCTTTATCTCGAAGGAAAATCAAGTGTAGCAAACATGTACCTACCCAGATTTACTTCAACCTATGTTGCTGAGATAATCAAACAGATGAACAGTAGGGGGCAGGTATAGATAAGATAAGTGGTAAACTGTTAAAGAAGATTGCACCTTATATAATTAATGAGATCACTTATTTAGTAAATTTGTCTATATCGAAGCATATATTCCCAAAATGTCTCTGCACCTTATATAATTAATGAGATCACTTATTTAGTAAATTTGTCTATATCGAAGCATATATTCCCAAAATGTCTCAAAATCGCCCAAATCATACCCATTTTCAAGTCAGGTTCTCATAGGCTTTTCAATAACTACCGGCCAATCTCAATGTTGCCTGTGCTATCAAAGGTAATGGAGCGTGTACTTAACAATGAATGGATAAGCTTCTTGACCATTAATAATGTCATCTTTGATCACCAATTTGGATTTCGTAAATCCTATTCGACATTTATGCCTACTGCTATGATCCATGATTATATTACATCAACTTTAGTTAAAAAAGAAGTATGTGTTGGAGTATTTCTAGATTAAAAAAAGCCTTTGATACAGTAGACCACACAATCCTATTGATAAAAATGCATGCTTATGGGGTGAGAGGTGATGTCCTAAACATTTTTGAATCTTATCTTTCGAATAGAACGCAGGTGACTAAAATTTCATCCACAAATTCTGAGCCTAGACCTGTTACTATGGGTGTACCCCAAGGGTCCATACTAGGCCCGATATTATTCAGTATATACATAAATTACATCTACAAAAGTACTGATATTCCTAAATTCTACCTATATGCAGATGATACCGCAATATTTTTTAGAGGTCCGACTAATGATATGCCTAGGAAGATAAATACATAAATTTCGCACATTTTCACTTGGCTTTGTGCAAACAGACTCACCCTGACCATAGCCAAAACCTTCTACCAGATCTATTCCATTACAAATAAGAAACCAGATATTTCTAGAAAACTAAACTCATTACCTGTTCAGAGATCCGAAACTGTTAAATACCTGGGAGTTAGTTTTGATGAAAACCTGAAGTTCGGAACCCACATAGCAAATACATGTGAAACAATTAGTAGGAACATTGGAGTTATTGCCCGAGCAAAATTCATGCTTGATGAAAAGACCATGATTTTGTTGTATAACTCTCTTATAAACCCATATTTGGGATACTGCGGCTTCGTTTGGGCTTCTAACTACAATAGTCTCATCACGAAAGTTATAGCTCTTCAGAAAAGAATAGTAAGAATTATGACAAATAACCATCATAGAGCACCATCCTCTGACCTATTCAAGGAACTTAAAATATTGAAGTTTAGTGATCTAATCAAACAACAAAAGCTTGTTATACTTCATAATTTTCTAAATCAACAGTTGCCCCACACTTTTTCAGCATATTTCCAGTTACAGCAGCCAAACAGGAATTCCAGAATTCCCACTCATTTTGAAGAGCCTAGAGCAGAAACTTTATATAGAACATTTGTATTGTCTATTTCCTGCCCAAGGTCTGGAATCAAGTAATTGCCTCAAAAATTCCAAATATGGATGATATTCCCAGATCAAAATCAATGTTTAAAACGGTTGTAAAAAAATATTCATGGAAATTTATTAGTTTATTGGGAATACCCTCATTTGGTCCCTTATGTAGGTCCTCGTTCTCCTATCTCAGCGTGGATGTCTATGCTGGCGGGCGTCCGGCGCCGATGGCTCGTTCTGTCCCCCGCACTACCGGGCCCCCTGGGTCCGGGGGGTGCGGGTAGGCGCCGGAATTGAGGCCCCGGTGCCTCGCGTCTGGTGTCCCGCTGGCGGCGACCTGGTTGGTCTGTCATGGATTTTGGTCAGGAAGCTGTGGTGGTATGCAGCGCTTCTAGCACTGCTTTTGTTGACTGTCCTCGTCACGTGGTGCGGGATTTAGAATATGCAAGGCGTTGGGGGTGGGGTAGGCACTAGTACGATATGGGGTTATCTATCCCATATGATCTTCGTCATAGTTTGTCCAAGGGGGACTTCAGTGTCCTTTGATGTGAGAGTCAGCGCTGGTGGCGTGCAATGCCTATTGTCCCTTCGTCCCCCTTGTCCCCGGGTCCCCTGGGACCGAGGGCGTGGGGTGGGCGCGGGAGCTGGGGCCCAGTTGCCTTGTGCCGGGTGTCCGCGGGCGACGGCTTCGTGGTCGTGGATGTGTGTGGTGTTTTGGCGCTGCGTAAGGTGGGCTGTCTTTTCTATGTTGTATGGAAAGCCTAGGATAATCGGGGTTGACCCCCAGTGTGGGTTGGTTTTTTTGTCAACAGCTGATGTGTAGTATACTAAACTGGTTATCTGGTAGGTCTTTGTGCTGTCGCGTCTAATCTATGCTGTCTGTTGTGAATCTGTTACCTATCAATTGTGACTCAGGGAGCTATGACAAGGCCCTCCACCTTAACCGCACCCTGTCCCTTTAGAAATTGAAGTTTAAACTTCCGTGATATCTTTCCTTTCATCCAGCACGTATCTGAGTACCTTGACTCCTTCGGTGGCACGATCAACTCTCTCTCTCTCTCGCTCTCGCTCTGTCTGTCTCTTGGGGCCCACATATGTTGTACGCGGAGTACGTGTCTATGCCACTATGTTTGATAGTTGGCAAAAGAAAAAAATATCCGACCCGGTCGCCTGTTCATTATCGCATTTGTCTCCAAGATGGTAAACGAACAGAACCTGCAGACACCGGGCTGAGGAACTCAGGTGACCACGTCATCCACCTCGACTAGCTAAATGCAATCACCATCTCAGGGCCTGCTCAGTGCCTTTGATTGCCCGGGACGCCCGCGCCCTACTATACAATAAATGGCGGAGTACACCGATGCGCGAGGATGCCCGGAGCCCCGCGATGGTTACAACCTGGAGCACGACTGCCTGGTCATGTAGCGGCCTCTCGCGGCTCCAGAGGCCCCAGATGCGATTCTTAAAAATATATATATATATATATATATATATATATATATATATATATATATGAATATGTAAAATCACCGCGTTAGTTGTAAGTATCTTTCAGTTGTCATCCTACATACCTCTTCACAGAGGATTTAAATTCACCCATTGTTTGCTGAAACAGGTCTGTACCTGGACTTCTACTTAAAAACTCATTTGCCACTCGTGGGACTCTACCAGACTAACCTTAATATTCACCCTCGCAAATGGGATGCGCCAAAGCTGGTTGTTTCTTCTTGCCTTGCCGGCCATGAAGAGGGAAAGCATTAAGTAAAATAGAGGAGTTAATCATGCCGTGGTGGATTTTAAAAGCAAGCATAATGCTGTGTTGAAACTTTCGAACAGAAAGTGATAAAGTCCTATGACACAACAAATTTGTACATGCCAGGGACCCACAGGCGCTGTGGTTCGGAGCTGTTGCATTAAGGTCGTTAAAAAGAAAACATTTTTTTACTTTTCAGACTCGAACCCACTTTTTCTCATTATATATTCAATTCTGATTTCAATGAGCCACATTCCAAGCATCTACGACAACGGGAAAGATAGCCTCAAAACGGTTAAAGATTTCATGTTTCAGGCGCGATTGGCCGCCCGGCGTTGCAGTCTCCCCTTGTTAAATTGGACTGAAAGGGGTGCATAACCTACCAGTAAAGACAGCGCGACATGTGCGTGCGTATAAGAGCGGTAGATGGGATTTGAAATGCAGGCATTTACTTGTCAGATGTATTTGCAGCGATATACAAATACATGCTATTCCACAAAAGACCTGAAATTAAATGGTTCAGCACCCAAGTACTCTAAATCCCGACAGAACAGGAATGCCTTCCGGAGGCGAGAGTGCATTAGAAAGCTCGCGTGAATTCAGTAAGAAATTACTTCACATGTTTAAGCGCTCAGGTCAATGGTTTGACCTCCAGAGGTCAAGAAAGGTCACGATAGGCTCTTTTCAACGGGGGCGCGGTAGTGGAGTGGTCAGCATAGCTGTCTGTCACGCAGCCGACCCGGGTTCAAGGCCCGGCGGCTTCCCTGAACAAGGGGCAAGCTGGCTCCCGAGAAACCCTTCCAACAGGGAAAGAGTTGGCGACGCCATATGACCCTGGCAGTTGGTGCGTCGATAAGCCCCAAAAATTATTATTAGGCTCTTTTCAATCAAATATGCAATGCTTAAGAAAACTGGGCGTAACTCTTATACCATTAGAGCTATTGAGATCTGGTAAACTACATTGGATATGAAAATGCCAGACCTTTCTTCGTTATGTGGAACGTAATGACCTCCCGCCAGTGGTTTGACCTCCAGAGGTCACCTCGTGACCTCATATGACCTGAGGTCACGAAAGGTCAGAAAGTAACCTTGCCGTATATCAAATGAAAGCCAGTGACAAATGGTCTTTATTTCAGCGCTCTAGCTTAATTAGGTCAAAAGTTGTCAAAATACTGTTTTTGACCCCTGGTGACCTTGGATGACCTTGGAAGAGTCAAAGGGAAATATGACCCCTGGGATCCGTGAAAGGGTGTCCAAAAACGCTGTTCTGAGCAGTCTGAGTATTTGCAATAATTTTTGTGGCTTTTAGATCACGAGACAGCTTTTCCCCGTGCTTTTCCAAGCCATCCATGCTTCCATGCTTTGGGATGGGAGCGAATATTTTTTTGCTCTACAGACCTAGTGTACACACCTTTTTTCAAAAATTTCTCCGGCCTTGGCGGGGGGGCGGCAACAAATAGATTGGCTACCCTCCAGCGCTTAGGGAGGGGGGCATGGCCGGAATGCCCCCCTGCGTCCGCCAATGATCCTAAATGACTATCCACGGCTTGCTAATCTTACCACACCTCTGCACACTGTGCCCCTATTTGTTTTGGTTTTTTATATACATTTTGTCCACGTTGTTCTCAGTTCGACTGTTGGAGTCGGAGTCTCACTAAAGTCGTCAAGGGACTTGTCACGGTGACCCCGACCCCACCACCCGAACGAGCAACTCCCACAATGAAGGGTTGATTTAGAAGCCAAAGTTTAACATCCCACAAAGCACAGGGACGGCCGCCCCGCTCAGGTCACCCTCTCATCAGTCAGTTGCCAGCCGACCTGTACGTCGGGTAAACTATTGAGCGCCGGAGCGTCTCAGGAGAACCGATCCCAAGCCTGGGCATGCACTGCCACTGCATGCTTCTGAGCAGCGGACCGGAGCCCAACGCTCTACCAACTGAGCTACCGGGGCGGCGGTAGCTCAGTTGCACATCCATTCGCAGTAGTCTGAACACGCCTCTGTGCGCTGCATCCCCATCTCCAGTAGTCTGAACACGCCTCTGTGCGCTGCATCCCCATCTCCAGTAGTCTGAACACGCCTCTGTGCGCTGCATCCCCATCTCCAGTAGTCTGAACACGCCTCTGTGCGCTGCATCCCATCTCCAGTAGTCTGAACACGCACGTACGCTCTGCACCTGCATTTGTACCCCACCCCCATCCCCTGTCGTCAGGGTCTAAACACGACTCTGCTCATTCCAAAATAAGACCCCATGCTCTGCTAAATGACCTCGCCTCTGTGAACATCACAAATATTATTGATGGTCCTATTCCGATGGTATTCCGATGGTGGTAAATCCCTATCCTCAGTAGTCTGAGCACGCCTCTGCCACTGCACATGTATTCGTATGCCCCCCTGCCCCTGCTGTCAGGGTCTGAATGCACAGTTTGAAATTAAACCCCACGGTCTGCCAAATGATCACGGCTCTGTGAGCATCACCAGTATTTCCGAGGCTCTGGGTACGCCTTTCTCGAGGCTCTGGGTACGCCTCCTCTGCGCAATGAATTCCCATCCTCAGTACTCTGAGAGTCCGCTTCCCCAGTAGTAGTTAAGCACGCATCTGCAATGCACCCACATTTGTACCCCCTTCCACGTTATCAGAGCTTGAGCACGTCTCTACTCAGTTTGAAATTAAACCCAATGCTCTGCTATATGAACATGCCTCTGTGAATATGACCAGCATTCTCGAAGCTCTGAATACGGCTCTTGGCTCTGAAAACTCCATTCTCAGATGGCTGAACACACTTCTGCTCATTTCCTAATCAAACCCATATTATCGATGTTCTGAACGCGCCTCTGTGGATTACATCCCGTTTGCACCACTATTCTGAAGTGTCTAAGCACGCCTCTGCGTACTACTGGCTCTGCGTGCTGTAACCTCATCGTCAGTAGGCTGAGTACGCCTCTGCGCACTAATACCCAGTCCTCAGTAGCCTGAATACGCCTCTGTGCACTGCATCCCTATCATTGGTAGTCTGAGAACGCCTCTGCGCACTGCATCCGCATTTTTATCCCTATTCTCAGGTGGCTGAACACACCTTTGCCTATTTCCAACTTAAACCCCATGTTCTTGATGTCCTGAACGCGCCTCTGTGGATTGCATCCCATTTGAACCACCATTCTTAGGGATCTAAGCACGCCTCCGCGCACTGTAACCCCCGCAGCGCCTGGTCATAAATGAAGCGTTAAGTTTGCACCCCAAAGTTTTGTCCACTGAGAGACAATTTGGCCCGGAAATTTGTCCGGTGACAAATTTTAAACATTTTTCACCTCTGCCCAATGGTACCTACAATTTTTCTAGCACCGCTCAGTAAAATAGACAGGGCAAATCTACAACAACCTGTCGAAATTTTTGGAACCTTTCTCGACCTCTGGTGACCTCTTAATGTTGACCTGACCAAAACAATTTGCTTAAATTCCCATGTTCTTGCCATGAGCTCTCGGACGTCGCCCACAAATTTGTTTTAGCTTATCCAGAAAATGAAACAGCGGAGGGGATTAAACGCTGCCCCCCCGCCCCAGTAGGGCGCATCGCCTGCGACTGTGCGACCGCAGCGTGGAACGAGTTAAGATGGAATTATCTGGGTGTACTAGAAAAGGAGGCGGGGTGCTTGTGGACAAGTAAAAGTCAGTGGCTGGTCAGACGAGAATAGAGGGCAGGGCGTTGTAGACATACAGATGGGGGGTCGGTAAGACGGACAAGCGAGAAGCGCTGAGCTCTAGTGAACAGTCAGATCGGGTCAAACATGGTGAAAAAAACATGGGAGAGTGGGGCACTGATAGACAAATGAGGTCGGGAAGGATGCATAAGAGATGATGGCAGGGCACTGATAGGTAGTTGCAGTGGCGGATCCAGGGGGGGCAAACAAGGCAATTGCCCCCCAAATGGAAAAGCTCGGGGCAAAACTATGTTTTTGCAAAGGATCGACCTCCTTTTTCCCCCGACTCCTTTTTAGCTTGTAAGCAAAATTTTCGTGCTTCAACTCTCAACTTCAAACAGAATTAGAGAAGTTCAGTGTAAATATTGGGGCTTGGATAGGAAAAAATGTATCTTGAGCCCATATTTTTCACCCCGTGAGGTTTTTTTTTGCTTTTCGACTTTGGTTTGCCCCTCCCAAACCAATCGGCTAGATCCGCCACTGGGTAGTTGAATAGAACCAGGTGGTGTGAACAGGAAGTAGGACAAGACGCTGGAAGGGAACCAGATGAGGTTTGGATATGATGAAACTTACTGATTTTAGTACGCATGGCATGGCAGATAATGGGGAGTCGGGCGCTGGAGGGTAGATAGATTGACCCGAAAAGGTCGGAAGAGAAGGAAGAGCACGGCGCTGGTGGTCAACCAGATAGCGCTGGACAGGGCAGCGAAGAAGAAGGGACGAGGTGTGAGTGGACAGATGGATGGAGCTGGGAAGGGCAGCGAAGAAGAGAGGACGAGGTGTGAGTGGACAGATGGATGGAGCTGGGCAGGGCAGCGAAGAAGAAGGGACGAGGTGTTGGTGGACAGATGGATGGAGCTGGACAGGGCAGCGAAGAAGAAAGGACGAGGTGTAAGTGGACAGATGGATGGAGCTGGACAGGGCAGCGAAGAAGAAGGGACGAGGTGTGAGTGGACAGATGGATGGAGCTGGACAGGGCAGCGAAGAAGAAAGGACGAGGTGTTAACCCGCGCGGGGCTGGGGTCTCAGCCGAACGCGCGGGGCTGGAGGGTGTAAATTTTACCCCCTGTTATCTCCCGAACTAATGGTCCAATTTGGAAAATTCAAACGCCAGTCGAAAGATCTCATCACGAACAACTAAAAAATGTACTTAATTTAAAGTTTGAGGTCAAGGTCAAGGTCAAACTGAGGTCAGCTGTCAAAAGCGTGGTTTTGAGGTTGCAATGCTACGGAGGTCAGGCAATGGAAGCTATGAGCTTCATACTTCATGGAAAGCCTTCACTTGAATGCAGCAAGGTGCTTTGAGACCGTTAGGCTTGTGGCATGACCGGGTCAGGTCAAGATGAGGTCACTAAAGGTCACCATATTTTTGTATCCAAATGTGGTCATGCGATATATGTTTTTGAGCCATTTTGCATGCAGAATTCAGCTATGATGTTTAGAAAATCATACCTGAAATATTCTGGTCTCAACTTGCACAGCCGGGGTCAAGGTAGGTCATCAGAGGTCAACTTTTTAAGTTCATACTTTTTGCCAAATGACACATGATTTTGGACCTGTTTTGTCTCAGGAACACTATAAAAGTAGTGCAAAGCGTGTACGAGGTCATCCTGGGTCACCCTGGGTCACTATGATTCACTAAATAAAGACAGTATTGATCAGCCCTAAAAATCAGAGCGTGAGTCGCTGAGCTTTCGCAGCTCTCCAGGCCAAAGTGATAAAGCTAGAGACTCAAAATTTGTCATGCATATGCACTGTATGGTGTTTTACCAAATAAATTCCGGTTTTTAAAAATCTTGAAAATTTCAGAAATTTTGTAACTTTTTCAAAAAAATTGTTTTTTAAAAATATTTTTTTCCAAAACCAAAATTTTGAAAATCAGAGATAGCCATTTTGAAGACCACAATAATGCCTATCGTTTGATGCAAGAAAATTGGAAATCGGTTCAGAACTGTAGCTTCAGCAGCTCTTTAAACATTGCGCGATTTTGGTACAAAAATCGCCTGTAGTGACGTCACATTTTTGCTTATTTCTCAAAAGTTTTCAACCGATTTTATTTTTATTTGGCAGAAATGTGTAAAATTTCTGTAAAAAGGTACCAAAAATTTGGCAGCGCTGCGCCACCGTTTTTGAGATATCGCAAAAATTCGCGAGGGGGTAAAATTTACCCCCCCAGCCCCGCGCGGGTTAATGGACAGATGGATGGAGCTGGGCAGGGCAGCGAAGAAGAGAGGACGAGGTGTGAGTGGACAGATGGATGGAGCTGGACAGGGCAGCGAAGAAGAGAGGACGAGGTGTTAGTGGGCAGATGGATGGAGCTGGGCAGGGCAGCGAAGAAGAAGGGACGAGGTGTGGGTGGACAGATGGATGGAGCTGGGCAGGGCAGCGAAGAAGAGAGGACGAGGTGTGAGTGGACAGATGGATGGAGCTGGGCAGGGCAGCGAAGAAGAAAGGACGAGGTGTTGGTGGACAGATGGATGGAGCTGGGCAGGGCAGCGAAGAAGAGAGGATGAGGTGTGAGTGGACAGATGGATGGAGCTGGGCAGGGCAGCGAAGAAGAAAGGGACGAGGTGTTAGTGGACAGATGGATGGAGCTGGGCAGGGCAGCGAAGAAGAGAGGACGAGGTGTTAGTGGACAGATGGATGGAGCTTGGCAGGGCAGCGAAGAAGAGAGGACGAGGTGTTAGTGAACAGATGGATGGAGCTGGACAGGGCAGCGAAGCAGAGAGGACGAGGTGTTAGTGGACAGATGGATGGAGCTGGACAGGGCAGCGAAGAAGAGAGGACGAGGTGTTGGTGGACAGATGGATGGAGCTGGACAGGGCAGCGAAGAAGAGAGGACTAGGTGTTAGTGGACAGATGGATGGAGCTGGACAGGGCAGCGAAGAAGAGAGGACGAGGTGTTGGTGGACAGATGGATGGAGCTGGGCAGGGCAGCGAAGCAGAGATGACGAGGTGTTAGTGGACAGATGGATGGAGCTGGACAGGGCAGCGAGGAAGAGAGGTCGAGGTGTTAGTGGACAGATGGATGGAGCTGGGAAGGGCAGCGAAGAAGAAAGGACGAGGTGATAATGGACAGATGGATGGCGCTGGGCAGGGTGGAGGAGAATGGCAGTGCGTTGGTCAACGATCAAAAACGCTGGGTTGGGCAGAAGATGTAATAGAGAAGGGCGTTGGTCAACAATCAGATAGAGCCGGGAAGGGTGAAGAAAGGGAGAAGACAGGACAATGATAAACACTCAGCTGGGGCTAAGAGAGGAAACGAAGAGTGGAGTGGCATTGGGCGATCAGATGTGGCCAGAACAGACGGAGAAGAGAGGACAGCTGAGCGTTCATGGGTGCCAAATCAGCGTGGGGCCGAGCAGAAAGGGGGAGGCGCTGACGTCTGATAAGTTCAGACATAGCAGAGGAAAGAGAAAGTCAGATGCGAGTGGAAAATAATTAGGAAATAATTTCATGGGCCCATCTGGCCTCTGTTGCCTTTTTATTTTGGAGTACCTATGTCACAATATAAAATATGATAGGTACATACATAAAAATGCTTGGTTGGTGGTAGAGAGTAAACCCATTCTTTCCCAGTGTAGTAAAGCTTGCAAGGAATCCTGACCAGGGGATTGTCAATGATACACGTTCCTAGTTATCTCCTCAGATTCGCATAATCTACAGCACAACAGCTCAAAAGAACTCGGACATTCCACGTAAAGCAAGCCATTCCGGAAGCCTGCCTTCTTTAGAATTGAATTTAACAGAAGAGAAAGTCAAACGCTTTGCTTGAATATCAAATGACATTAAATTATCGGTTTCTGAACACCTACTACCTGAGGAGGGTTTAAAGGGTACCATTCAGAAATGCTTCAGTTATGTTTGCTCAGTCAGCAAAATCGACGAACTGTTTACTTCAAAATGAGAGGAATAATAAGCTTACATTCATAATACTGGACAAAAACGTACCAAAGGCCAAGAGCGCACGCATATTCAGATATTGGACCGTGAGTGCACGTCAGTGGAGGAGAAGAAAGGTAAGATTTGAAAATGTTTGAAAACAGGCTGATTTTCTAATCTCAGCTTTCCACGTTTTTAGTGACGAAGACCTGGTGTCCACGTATTAAAATTTACCCCTTTTGGCATTTTGACATTTTTTCAGCGTTTTGGGTATAAACCGGTTATTCATAGCATTCAAAACATAAAGATACCTGTTTACACACCAGCCTTGACTAGAGACCATGCCAATGCCATCATTTGCTTCACATTTGCAACTGTTTTATGGCCTTTGAAGAATGCCTTTCTGGTCTAGCATTGTCAGTTTAAAGGTTTTTGCCAGTTTTTGCCACTTTTCCTGGTATATACCGATATTTACCAGCTTATGCCACTGTCTGGCATAAACCTAGTTTTTACCGGTATTTTGCCAACCCTGATTCGAATGCAGTAGCGCTATACAGCAGCGCTTCTCGCTCGAGCCAAACACGATTACGTCAAAATAAACGCCTCCTCTCCATTTTCTGTAAAGTTATCAAACTTAAACTGATTTCCCCGTACATTTCCAGCGGACCTTGCACAGACCCTAGCCATTTTTTTCATGCAATTCTATTGCTAGAAAAGGTCCGCCACCCATTTAATCGGGTAGCCAGGCGTGCTCCCTCCGCGATCCCAACGACAACAGTACCCTTACGTTAACACCACCAGAACATAAAATATTACAAGTCGCGGCACGCCCTGCTAGGAAAAAGAAAGTAACTTAAAGAAAGCATAATAAATATCAATACTATAAGTAAAAACTGCCAATAGTAGCTCCCTGTAAATATACAGGGAACAGGAATACAGGTCTATTTAGGTTAAATGCACAATAATTTAGCTCATTACCGGTTAGATTGTTAGTCTTTTTCCAAACGGGACTACCCAAAACTGGAGATTCGTGTTAGCCCCTCCGAGATTCTGGCGAAAAGATAGAGGCCTAGTAACATTCGCCAGAGAACTCGGAAGACAGTAAGCAAATTAGGGCAGACATGCAGGCATAGGCAAGCAAGCAAGCAAGCAAGCAAGCAAGCAGGCAAACTAGCAAGCAAGCGCAGCACTGGAGTCAGACGCACGCACGCACCATTGATAACGAATATCCGTTAAAACAGGTTGTTCTCGATGACCTTATTATGCGGTGGTAATTTCGGATCAATATATTGAGTCTGCTCTTATGCTTCACCCATGGGCGTTGAAAGCGGGCGGGGGGGCGAGGGGACGTGTCCCCCCTGTTGGCCAACCAGGGGGACGTCGCCCCAAAATGTTTTGGGTCCATCGTCATTAATGCTGTCAGGTACCAAATATGTTCAAAATTCGCCTCTCCCGGTCAGCACCAGCCCGGGTCCGTCCCCCCTGTAACAATTCCGGGGCGACACCCCTGTCTAGACCTTATTTTTTGTTTAAGTCAGTGGACTTGGACTGTTGACTTGCATGATATGAACTGGACTTGTGATTTTGTTAGAAAGTGCAAACAACAGATAGATGGGGGATTCCAGGACAGATCGACCAAGGCTTGACACCACCATGTCTAGAAAAAATCTGAGACTTTGTCTCCGGGGTAGTTTTGGGCCAGGAACACGCCTGTGAGAATCTTAGCCCCCTCCGACCAACGGTGACCGAGTTATAGCCCGAGGCATTTTCGGGAGGTCGCCTTGTAGACTCATTTTTGATGCTTCATAACACAAAAATACATTGCCCGGTTAACAAGTTTTGTATATTATTTAACTCGTCTTGAACCATACATTATTTTGAAGAAAGAAACTTAAAATTTTACAAATTTGACTATTCGTTCGACCTTTTCTTTTTGACCTAGCTTGACTTTTTCGCGGTTGAAATTGGCCTTTTAGACACCTCAAAAAGTTTTCTTCCTAAATTATCTTTTGATAAAAAGTTTAAAAAATGCGTTTTCCTATAAATTCCAAATTTTTTCCACGTAAGGTAAGTATGCAGACGGTTTTTGACCACTGCGGTAGTACAGCCTTATGTTTAACATCGGAAACAAAGCGATTGCTTTTGTCATCGGTTGCTTGCAATAGTATTGCATTGTCTATATGAAATTTTCATCGTGCAATGTCAGAGTTTATGAGAATTAACACACGCCCACATAAGGGGGCAGGCAACCGGCCTCCACAGGTTTCCACAGGTTGTAAAAAAACTGCATCACTCAGCGCCACCGTACTTCATCTACCTCTAACTCAAAATTTTTGCAGCTTCTGGCAAAATTTTAGGTTTAGGTCATACCAGGTCAGACCGCCAACCCAGGTCAAGAGGCCTAACCTCGAAAAAACTTTGGAGGTGCATCAGTAAGATCAAATTTAACCTATCGTGCTTAGATTCACATCACATAGTAAGGTCACCGAGCAAGATAGTTGTTCGTAGCAGGATTTATATATCATTAACCTATATCGATATCGATATATCTATATCGATATCAATAATCGATAAAGTCAATTTTTTAGTTTTAAAATTTTCTTTTTTCAAAATAATGTATAGTTCAAGACGAGTTCAATGATACACAAAACTTGTTAATCGGGCAATGCGTTTTGTGTTATGAAGCATCAAAAAATGAGTCTACAAGGTGACCTCCCGAAAATGCCTCGGGCTATAACTCGGTCACCGTTGGTCGGAGGGGGCTAAGATTCTCGCAGGCGTGTTACTGGCCCAAAACTACGTTGGAGACAAACTTTCAGATTTTTTCTAGACATGGTGGTGTCAAATTGAAATATTTTTGGTCGTTTTGTCCCAGAATGCCCCAGCTGACACTGGCGGATTCAAGAGGGGGCGGGGGGGGCTAGGGGCTTAAGCCCTCCACGAAATGTCCGAGCCCCTATATTTAATACATAGGCGTGGGGCTGCCCGAGGTACTGGCGGGTGAGGATCGAGCCCCAGCCCCCTCCCCCGAACGGAGTTCCTGGATCCGCCACTGGCAACGGCATGCCAAGTAGGCACGGCAACGCTCCGCGCCGCCGCTTCTTGACTTTAGGGAGAGGGTAGGTACTTACCCTCCCCCCGTAACGGTGCTTATTAACCTAACTCTGATATAACCTGTTGTCCCCCCGGCCCATAACAGTTGTGTGCCGCATGCCGTTCTCGAAAATCCATCTCGAAGACGAGGAAACCATGTCTCACGATACGGTTTTATTCCTGTTTCTGAAGACGAAACAAACAAGCATTACGATCAAATCAATCAAAACGCCTGTTGTAATCGCATAGACGCCAGTGCAGACACCAAGTTAAAACTGTATGCCAAAAGACTGCGCCAATTCTATACCAAAAATGCGTTCCATGTCCGAGCGAGACCAAACCGACCACGATTGTCAAGACCAAACCGACCACGACCAAACTAAACCAACACCAAAATATCTGTACGATACAAATGTACCGACTCTTTCGGCCTCAGAGATGACGGCAAAGCGTAACCTCTCTGCATCGACGTAATACACCAGGCTGGAACATCAGGCGACCCCACGGCTCGGGAGTGCACGTCACGGTACGACCACATGGCCGTCCAAGACCTACGAGAACCAACATTTCATTTCATTTCATTTGACATACACGGCATCTCCACTATCTATGTGGCTATTCCGACTTCGGTCGTAATGAAAATGAGGGACATCAAAGACAAACTTAAGCAAAAACACACTGCAGGATAAGGATAACGATAGGATGGTTGAAGGGGAAGCACAAGGATTATCCACGGGAAGGGTCGCCACAGGCGCCGCGCTCAACCCATGGAGTAAGGTAGTGGGACTCGCTGAAGGAATCTGGTGAAAAAAACATGAAAAACAACAAACAAACAAGGCGTGACGATGACGGTGATGATGAATTATTCTCGTTCTTTGTCGGCTGGTCTCTCTTTTCATTCTTCGCTTTTGTCTTCGTGATTCCTCGTTCTCGTTTCTCAGGTCGTGCTTCTTAATAGTGTATTCGTAATTTCTTTTCTCTTTAGTCCTCTTCATGTCCTCACTTATTAGGCCGGTTGATTAGACAGAGTTTTTCGGGATACATTTGTGATTTTCTTCCTTTCTTAACTGAAATTATTTCGTCGAGTTTTTCACTTTTTCACAGAAGCGTTCTCCAGGAGGTTCACTGTTATAATTATGCCTCGCGTGGTACGACAGGAAATCAAACAATATTATAAAAATACACGCTGTTAAAATGTCTGGATTCCAAATTTGTTTCCAAATCTTCCAACTTCTTTCATCTTATTCTTTGTGATATGCTGATTAAATCAGCATAAATTTAGGATTGTTAGAAGAATTAAATTCCCTCACTGTAGTGCCCACTTTTGACCAGTGAAACTCCGTTATAAGCGGAAAACTAATCTCTTTTCAGGAGCCTGAAAAAATACATCTTACCCCTACGAAGCATTGAAAAACATGTCGTTAGGGAAGATATTAAAATTAGCCGAAACCTAGAGGCAGTACCATGTTGAAACTACCGATTTAAACCACCACTTGAGATCAAATACAACCAAGGAAATCACTAACAATTAATAACCGCTTGAAATAAGCTGCTACTTACTGGGTTCAGCCGATCTTTCCACACATCCTCTCGCCACACCGTCCAACAGCAGAAAAGGGCCGCTCCGCTCGGCGGCCGGCCCAGGTCACCCCACAGCGGGCTCGGTGACGTCACACAAAGTGGCCAATCATCAAACGGACGCACTATTTATCTTTATCGTGAATATCAGACTCCACAGCAGCGCAAATCACAATTATTACAAATATGCAGGCACCTACCTAGCCCCACTACTATGGTCACCTGGCCGGAGGCAGTGGCCTGACCTAAGCATTCCACGTCACCGCTCACCACGCAGCGGCTGGTACGTGAACCAGCAGTACGAATAAGGCCCATGACCAGCGCCCAAGTGCAGATGCCTGTGAACCATCTCGGACAGAAGTGTAAATGGCGGCTACATAACCTGAGACGTACCGAACCGACAACTTTTGCGAACCATTTTTTATAGCTCATGTTTGTTCTAACCGTCATCTGTCATTTTTATAGCTCGAGGTCTGCTCTAACCGTCATCTGTCGTTTTTATAGCTCATGTTTGTTCTAACCGTCATCTGTCATTCTTATAGCTCAGGTTCGTCGCCTGTCCATCTGTCCCTTTATAGCTTAGGTTTGTCCTTCCCGTCATGTGCCATTTTTTATAGCTAAGGTTTGTTCTACCCGTCATATGTCATTTTTTAAAGCTCAAGTTTTGTTCTGTCCGTCATGTGTCCGTTTTAAAGTTCAGGTTTTTCTCTACCCGTTCTACCCGTCAGGTTTTTGTACCCGTTCTACCCGTCTACCATTTCCTTTGTTATAGCGGTCATGCGTCCTTTTGTGTGGCTCAGGGTTTCCTCTACCCGTCATGTGCCCTTTTTATAGCTTAACATTGGCCAAAGGTCATATGACTATCCGTCATATGACCTGGGCTCAAACTGCGGCGGTTTTTAACATCATTCGTCTTTCAGTGACGGAACGAGAGGTCATCCGAGGGCTCCTTAACGTCAAGAATACTAAGAACCACTGCCTAGCCTACGTGCGCTACATCAACAACATCAACATGCAGAACATCAAGCGGGCCTCCAACTTCATCGACATCTTGAACAGGAGCATTGACACAGAGTCTGTGCAACTGCTGTCTGATCTACGCGACAATCGAATGCCCGCCCGCATAGAAACTACCAACCTTCAACGGTAGTGACTTGGTAGAATTCATCCATGCACATTACAACCTGACCTTGTGCTTTGGCTCACCTTGTCTGGGGTTAGAACCGTACTGAACATGCGCAGTGGAGGGGACCCAAAGTATTTTAAGTTCCCACACCTATTTTTCCAGGGTGGCCGGAAACCTGTTGGCAGCCGGAAACGCTACTGGGCCAGATTTGAGGGAGTTGACGAGCGCGTTGATCGGTGAAAATATGTGGAAAATTGGTCAGACAATTTTCTGCTAAAACACTTTTAAAGTCAGACCTACATTTTTAGATTTCCAAAATCGCAAGGTCGCACCAGTTCACCAGAATTGTAGACCGAGTGGTGACGTCATAACGTCATATAATCAGGATTGTATGTAAATTTCACCTCACTGGAATATCAAGATCAAGGTAAAAGGTCACAATCATACCACCATTTTCAAAGTCATTGAACCCAGGTCTTCTGGTCAGATGACGTCACCTAGTAATGCGTATGTTATGACGTCATAGTTAAGGTTAATTGAGATCAAAACACTAGTTGAGGTCAAACCATAAATCCCCGCCCAACTGTGTCTATAGTGTTAATTATAGCGTATTTCACGGGGATTATATCGGATGGAAGTCATAGGTCCATGAACTTAAATGACCTTGATGCCAACATTTTTGGAAACATTGTCTGGAACATTCTCTCCATGACCCAAGTCCGCTTTCCGTGTATTTTCTACTTTTTGCCGCTCGATCATGACATTTTGTAGAGGGTACCCAGCACGGCCCGGATTTAATCGTCTTGACCTCATCCGACCTTGGTGATCCTAGGTCAATGAAAGTTGGCTATAATTTAGATCACCATAACCTTCAGCTACGCGTTTCTAGCCCCCTGGTTTGTGAGATCTCGAACGGGGCCCTCTAGACCCTATTTCCCCCTCCGCTGCGAGTTAGCGCCAGCCACCTTTCTACAGTGCCTGCTAAGATTGGGAATCTCGCATCCTTCTTACTTCCTTCCGCCTTCGTGTGGATACAAGTATATGCAAATACCCGCCATACTAAGATTTAAGATAATTCATAAACATAATCGTGAAGTCGTGCTCTGCTTCTGAAATCCGTAGGTTAGCACAGGGGCGTAGCCAGGATTTGGCTCAGGGCGGCGCCCCGAAAAGGGCCTCTACGACAGCGCCAAAAGGGCCCTGATGGGTAAAAAGAGCCCTCCTTGTTACAGAATCGTGTCCTCAGGGGGGGGCTCTTCGGGCACTCAGGGGGAGGGGCGGCTGTTCCTGCCGCCCCGCCCTTGGCGACGCCCCTGGGTTAGCACCACTGCACCGCCCGGCCGGCAGGTACCACCCGGCCGGCAGGCAGGTGGAGTGGATGGGCCGGGAATTAGCACCACCGTCCGGCCGGCAGGGTACACGGTGAAGTGGATAGGCCGGGAATTAGCACCACCGTCCGGCCGGCAGGTACACGGTGGAGTGGATAGGCCGGGAATTAGCACCACCGTCCGGCCGGCAGGTACACGGCGGAGTGGATAGGCCGGGAATTAGCACCACCGTCCGGCCGGCAGGTACACGGCGGAGTGGATAGGCCGGGAATTAGCACCACCGTCCGGCCGGCAGGTACACGGTGGAGTGGATAGGCCGGGAATTAGCACCACCGTCCGGCCGGCAGGTACACGGTGGAGTGGATAGGCCGGGAATTAGCACCACCGTCCGGCCGGCAGGTACACGGTGGAGTGGATAGGCCGGGAATTAGCACCACCGTCCGGCCGGCAGGTACACGGTGGAGTGGATGGGCCGGGAAGGCCTGAGTCTGGACACTCATCAGGAGTACCTGCAGCACTTCATCACCCACTTCTACCGCAACATGGTGAAGCTGGTGGACAGGGCGATGCGGAAGGAGGACTCCAGTGCCCAGGGCCAGATCATCACCGAGCTGCTGCAGCACCTGCACGCCTGCAACAACTCGGTCAAGGTGAGACTGCAGGCCGCTGCTGCTGCCCTCCTCGTCACCAGTCAGGCTCCACCTTCTCAACCTGTATTTCATCCAGTTGAAATGATTGTATGCAATACATATATAGCTGAGAAAAACAAGCGAGTGAACAGGGAGGTATACTCACCTCTCAAGTGGGGGAAAATGAGTGAAATATTTGCCACCCAAGTAGCTCAGTCGGTAGAGCGTTGGGCTCCGGCCTCTCTCTCTCTCCCCTCTCTCTCTCTCTCTCTCTCACTCACTCACTCACTCACTCACTCACTCTCTCTCTCTCACTCACTCACTCACTCACTCACTTACTCACTCTCTCACTCTCTCTCTCTCTCTCTCTCACTCTCTCTCTCTCTCACTCACTCACTCACTCACTCACTCACTCACTCACTCACTCTCTCTCTCTCTCACTCACACACACCCACTCACTCTCTCTCTCTCACTCTCTCACTCACTCACTCACTCACTCACTCACTCACTCACTCACTCACTCACTCACTCTCTCTCTCTCTCTCTCTCTCTCTCTCTCTCTCTCTCTCTCTCTCTCTCTCTCTGCAGGTATTTTACGGCCGGGCAGAGGACCTGGAGAAGGTGCGCCGGTACATCACCGGCCCGTCGGCCCAGCCTCTGGTGCTGCACGGCGAGGGCGGCTGTGGAAAGACCTCGCTGCTCGCCAAATCTGCCTCCATGAGCAGCACATGGCTGGCTCCGGCAAAGCCGCTGCTTATTATTCGCTTTTTGGGTGAGAGATGGCTCTCGGCAATACGGCTTTCTTACCGCAGAGCTTGTATCAAATTCAGTACGGTTTTACCGTGGACTTTTCCACGGAGTCCAGTACGGGTTTCTGTTCAATGTTTGGATATCTATGTTTGACCTTCACATCATTCTGAAAATCGCTGGTTTTCACTGGAACGCAGGGTGAAACCAATGTCTTAACGAATGCTCATGCCGGTTTGTTTTGTAACCAGCACTATTGTCGGTTTATGGTGCAATGTAATGAATGGTGGCACGCTTTCTGAAACCGCTGTTTACATGCAAAATCTCACGTACAAACGCTGATAACATGGTTTGCACCGCAAAATAATCCGGGCATTGTTCACAAATTTTCCATGGGAACTAAATATCCTACATCTCTTTGACTGGGGAAAACTCCGATCAAGCAATTTTAACCCCTAAAGAAGTTGATTACATGGAGAAACGGCGATGCATGTAAACTTTGGAACAGGGGCGGATACAGGATCACCGGGGTCGTAGCCCTCCTGGGTGGTAAGGCGCCCCCATCTACTCCACTTTTGTATGCTTTGGCGAAAATACCGGCAACCCGTGGTAAAATGTACTCATCCAAAAATAACGGCAACCCGTGGTAAAATGTACCCATCCAAAAATACCGGCAACCCGTGGTAAAATGTACCCATCCAAAAATACGGGCAACCCGTGGTAAAATGTACCCATCCAAAAATACGGGCAACCCGTGGTAAAATGTACCCATCCAAAAATACGGGCGCCCACAGCCATAAGCGGCGGCATAATTGGTGAATATAGCATTGAAGTGAAGCTTGGCCTCGGCTTTCTGAAAGAAACATTGTGTCTGCAAGAGCTTTCAGAGACCCACCGAGTCTGAGAGCAAATCCACTCTGCTGACCTTCCGGGACGTGAAGCTGGACCCGGACGTGATCACTGAAAACGGTATGCCATAATATTTGACCGTCGTTGACGATGCATGTGATTTTGTATAGATAACTATCCGGGGTAAACGTGGGTATCAGAGTGCCTAATTTAAGCTGTTCCCAATTTAAGGGTACAGCAAAACCTGCAGGAGCAAAGCCATTTTAGGGAAGCTAATAAAAGTTAGTCTGGGCTTAAACAGAGAGCGGCAAATAGCATGTTGAAATATAAGGACATTTTCCTAACATGTTTCGGCACGTTATTCCCTTTTGAATACGTATTGTAAAGAGCTACGCACCGATCTCCAAGGGCAGCTCGATGACGGGAAAACCACTTCTCACGAGACGGTTTTATTCCGTTTCTGAGGACCGGAACGAATGTCATAATAACGAACAACCCGCCACGCTCACAGGATCGCCTGCTAAACGCCCAGTTTCGGCATGGAACCAAAATAACACAGGCCTGTGTCGGAGATCCATTACACGGCCGACTCTAAATCCGAACTAATAACTCTAAATGATAACGTACACATTCGTGAATGACGTGACCTATCAAGAGCTATACCGAAACACAACATCCTTTACTATCTAAACATACCGACTCTTTGCGCTCCCAGAGATGACGGTAACACACAACTTCTCCGTATCGTCGTCTTACACAGGCATCTGGCGTCATCACGGGATCCCACCGCCGGCTCGGGGTCTCGGCTCATCAGCGCTCCCAGCCGCCAGAGATCTCCCAGAGTTAGATGCGCTGTTACGAACGATGTTTAAGATAACTCGAAAACCCAGACAACTTAGTATGGGAAACTGCTGATTTAACTCAACATCAGAAGCAGACCAAAATTGCAAATCACAATAATTGATATGAGCGTGCAGTTAACTTCTATCTACGGGGGTGGAGGGGGTCAGCTGAGCGCTACGCACATTCTCTCGCCACAACGTCCATCAGTGGAAAGGCCAACACCCCTCGGCAGCCGACCCAGGTCACCGCACAGCACGCCCGCAGCGACCAGCATGGCGTCACTCGAAATCCCTACTCACAAGAAGCATTATCAAAGTCATCGCACCTACCAGCGAAACATCACACATTTCGCAACTCGAGAACAACTCAGTCAACAGTATTTTCCCAAAACGCGTAAATCATGATCATTCCAAAACTCAAGGGACTTTGTATTTATTTGTGTTTATTCACGTAAACGAGCCACAGGTATAAACCACTTAAGTCAAACAAGTCAAAGACAAGATATCTACAATGAAATGATACAAATGATACCGTGGCACTCCGAGATGGGAAACAAAACCACACGCTCGCCCTAAGTCCTGGTACCCTTTAGGAAGAAAAGATGATAATGACATAAAGACTAAAGAATAAAACTAGGTGGCTCTACAAGATGTGTAGATACAAGCACAAGCGAAAAGACAAGATAAAAGGTAAAAACTTCCGCTAAAACATAGAAACCTCGGTAGCTCAGTTGGTAGAGCGTTGGGCTCCGGCCCGCTGCTCAGAAGCATGCAGTGGCAGTGCATGTCCAGGCTTGGGATCGGTTCCCCTGAGACGCTCCGGCGTTCAATAGTTTACCCGACGTACAGGTCGGCTGGCAACTGACTGGTGAGAGGGTGACCTGAGCGGGGCGGCCGTCCCTGTGCTTTGTGGGACGTTAAACTTTGGCTTCTAAATTAACCCTCCATTGAAGGAGTTGCTCGTTCGGGTGGTGGGGTCGGGGTCTCCGTGACAAGTCCCTTGATGACTTTAGTGAGACTCTGACTCCAGCAGCCTTACCAGGAACAACTTGAACAAAATTTATAAAAAAACGTTAAGAGCCTCAAACATTATTCCGGAGCGGCAAGTGCATGGTTTGGGACTCAACCTGCAGCGACACATTCGCGGAAAGCGCTCTGGCAAAGTCAGCTATGGAGGCTGGGACCTCTACCCGTGCCGCAGAAGGACGCAAACGCCCCAAAATACTTGGAGCTATCGTCTAAATACATTTTTACTTCACTGGCGGTCGAAACGACGGGCGCTATCGGACCTGCCGCCTCTCAGGTCCTCATGGAGGTTGGAGGCAGGATAACGGCCTCAACTGGCGAGCGCCTGGCGACCGCGTGGCTATGGTAACGCATTTCCATCGCCATCGTCCGTGGGGATGCGTTGTCCATCACAGCAACTGTCCCCTCAGCAAAGCCAGCTGAGAGAGCACCTCATGGGTTAGCGAACACACACGGCTGTGTGACCACGAATGGACCAACACCCCAGTCCTCCGGCTCGCCTCGTATACTCCCAGCTGACGATTTTATCCACCGTTCGACAGAACTTGCCAGTAGGAGCAAGCCAGTACCTGGCCAACAAATCCTCTACCCCGCAGCTACCATTGGGCGCTACTGGTCTGGAGAACCTCGGAAACACCTGCTATATGAACGCTGTTCTTCAAGTGCTAGCACACGCTGCATCTTTGTTGACTACGTCATTAGCGGCCTTTACCGTGAATACCTGAAATCAGGATTGAAATCCCACGGAGACACTGTTGAAGAGGTGGCATGTCTGCTATTGGCAATCCGGTCGCAGAGGTCCAAGTTCGTCTCTCCTCACGCGCCTCTTGGAGCGGTGGTACCTACCGGAAGGAGTTCGGAGGGAACCGCATGATCGTGCGCGCAAATTTATTCTGCTTTTGCTAGAGTGGCTGCATGAAGACCTGAATGCTGCTCCTCCCCCGACGGCACCAGTGCTAACCTCTCAAAGCTCGAAGGACCCTGCGGCTGCTAACCATGCCTGGCATCAGTTTCATGAAAATAACAACTCCATCATATCCAGGCTCTTCTACGGACAACAGAAGTCTGTTCTATCCTGCACCACCTGCGGCTTCGAATCTCCCACGTATGAAAATTTCACTCTGCTGTCCTTACCTCTGGTCTCAGTTTTAGAGTCGCCCACACAGAGCACTCTCTACCAGTGTCTTCAACAGTACGTCCATGGTGATATCGTCTCAGGTGGGAAGTGCCCAAATTGTCAGAATGTACATGAGCGTGCAAGGAACTTGGCATCTGGCGACTGCCACCAGTGTTAATAATGCACCTTAAGCGGCTTACATACAACGGTAGAACCGTGCGCAAGGCACACGATCATGTCTCCTTCCTTCTCAGCGACCTGGACCTCAGTTAGATGGTCATCGGGCCCCCGCAAATCTCTAGCTTCCTTGATTATGACTTGTACGCAGTTGTAGAACATCACGGCAGCGCTCAATCCGGCCACTACACTGCCTTCTGCCGGAACTTGCCGGAGGTTCGATGGTTTCACATCAATGACGCCTCCGTCAAGGAAGTGCCGGCTGCGAAAGTGAAGGAGGCATCAGCCTACATGCTCTGTTACAAGGTAAACAATGCTGTCTAATCGTTTCCATCTGCCGCCACAGCATATCTGGCCGTGGCTTGTCGTGTTTTTTCAGTATTTAAAAAGGTACCAGCCTAAATACCTACATGCATTTCTTCATGCTTGAATTGTTGTAAATGTTGATTTTTGTGCTGTCTAAGAGCCACACGAGAATCAAAATAGGTACCGCTTGATATACTTCACTGTAGCGCCTTTAAAAAGATATGAATGTAGTGTTAAACGGATCGATTGTGGGACACTTGCTTGTAAAATTGTTAAAACAAAGTAAAGCACGAATAAAAACGCCTCGCTTTAGTTTCGACGCGATCAAAGGGAACCTGAAAAGTTTGTCGTTGTGCCCCCCTGGTTGGACGCTGAGCGACGTGAACGGGGAGGCTCCCGAGCAGGAAGGCGGAGTCTATCTTGTTCGTGATTATTTTTGGATGAAACATAAATCATATTGATATAGCCTTTGCGAGAGGCTGGCGATTTTGAACACAGTTAATAGGTCATGATAAAAAGCGAGATAGAAGGCCGAGATGCATGAACGTGGGCAGCTAACCACATGATAAATGTAAATGTGCTGAATTATGTCTAGCATTTCCAAATGATTTTGAGCAGCCCCTCCCAAAATGACCAAATTCCAGGGAATAACTCCCTTCACAGGATTTCGAATGAAATATAAGTGCCGTACAATATATAACCTAATTTATATTTCCCTTACCTAAAACCATGCAGGTGCAAATAGTAAGCGAATGTGGAGCGAAATGTAGCCCCTTCCCGAGGCTTTCTGCTCTAGAGAGCCGTTAGAAGGGGCTGCTTTCGGCTCATGTGGCATTGTTGGATGTGCACACCACATGTTTTTAGATTAACGAAATATGAAAGCAGGGTTTCCTGGATAGGTATTGCCTGCGGGACCTGTACTTCATTAAAAATCCTATGAAGATGCTTTATTCTCGGTAGTTCTAGGTAAACCGCCAGCTGCCAGCACCTTCACAAACAGGATCAGTTTATACGAGCAGATATTCTGATAGACAGATTTGCATAGAAGTGTTTCTAGAATCTGCTGGTGGTGATATTCAGCAGTTGTTTCTAGTAAACAAAATAATCACTGATACGTGTTGGCAAACTATCCGCCTATTTCGGCATGCTACTTACCACTCTTGTGAAGCCCAGCTGGTGCCAGCGGTATTTAACACCGGGCAAAGTGATGACTGCATTGCTCGTTACCGACGGATAATGTAATGCCGTTTCAACGCCGTCAGCTCCAGTGTTGACGTCCTGGCCCACTTAAGGTCATGGAAGAGATTACATTAAATCTCATGCACGATGAGATTTGTGATTATATTTGTAAACATTGTTTTATCTAAGAAAAATCAACAGAGTGGGTTTTCTGTCGAGCTCTAAGGGCTTGTAATATATATTTTAAAGTAAAAGTTTCTTTCTGAGAACCAAGCGGTCAAGTTACCCAGGTGCCCCCCCTTGTTCCAACTCCCATGGGCTCTGGTGGAGCAAAAACAGGGGGTGCAGGGTTCAGCAAAAGCAAGGCACCAATGATGAATGCACCTTGGGGGTGCCAGGGGTAAAGAACGGGTCTAAAAATCTGGGGGCGCCCCCAGTGAGACGTGGGAGCGCCGGTGGGACATGGCAGGTTTCAGGGGCGCCCCCAGTGAGACGTGGGAGCGCCGGTGGGACATGGCAGGTTTCAGGGGCGCCCCCACTGAGACGTGGGAGCGCCGGTGGGACATTGCAGGTTTCAGGGGCGCCCCCACTGAGACGTGGGAGCGCCGGTGGGACATGGCAGGTTTCAGGGGCGCCCCCAGTGAGACGTGGGAGCGCCGGTGGGACATGGCAGGTTTCAGGGGCGCCCCCAGTGAGACGTGGGAGCGCCGGTGGGACATGGCAGGTTTCAGGGGCGCCCCCACTGAGACGTGGGAGCGCCGGTGGGATATGGCAGGTTTCAGGGGCGCCCCCAGTGAGACGTAGGAGCGCCGGTGCGACATGGCAGGTTTCAGGGGCGCCCCCAGTGAGACGTGGGAGCGCCGGTGGGACATGGCAGGTTTCAGGGGCGCCCCCAGTGAGACGTGGGAGCGCCGGTGGGACATGGCAGATTTCAGGGGCGCCCCCAGTGAGACGTAGGAGCGCCGGTGGGACATGGCAGGTTTAAGGGGCGCCCCCAGTGAGACGTGGGAGCGCCGGTGGGACATGGCAGGTTTCATCAGAAGGGCGTCCACACTGGCGCGTGGGGGCGCTTTTGGAGTGAAATCAAGACACTAATTATGCGCCATGGGGAATGTTAGAGGGTGGATCGCCCACAGCGAAGCATGTGGTGCGGGGCGCCGATGGAGCAAATGAAGGCGCTAATGATGCATGGCGGGGCGCCAGTGATACGGAGTGGTTATTCAAAGGTGCTATTTTTTGTAGCAGCATTTTACCACGGGGCACGGGTATTTCCGGGAAGGCATGCAAAGATAGAGCAGATGGGGCGTCTCCAGAGAGGCGGCCTTACCACCGAGGGGCGCCTCACCAGTGGGGGGTGTCCCTGAATCCGCCCCTGCTAGGCCTACGTCTGGTTTAAAATAATCAACAGCAACTGATTGGGGCTTGCATAGGAGGTAAGGTCTGTTGCTCATACGCCATAAATAAGCAGAATGAATAGATAAACCACAAATAGAAGTGTATGTAAATATGACCGACAGGTACGAGCCGGACGTCAGCGCCGTGACGCCGATGGGTTATTCCCGGACAATTCGTCCAGGCGAGTTCACCATCATCCCTTAGATTCCAACCAAATTTTGTACCCAAGGTCCCCTATACAAAAGAAAAATTTGGGCCCATTTTCAGATCCCAAGGTCAAAGAGGTCGCCAGATAGAGGTCATCAAAGTTTCGAGGACCACGGAAACATTGAAGCAGAAATGATTTTATATATTAAAAGTGTCTAATCAAAATTGTTCAAATTTGATGCCAATGGATAGAAGATACAATGGGCTATAAAAAGAAAATAAACACTTTGACCTCAGTTCAGGTTTGGACCTCGTAACCTTGTGGCCTTTTCTGTAATTTTTTTGAAAAAGTCTTTTCAATTTCTTTGTTGTTTTCGCTAAGTGATACTCTGGGCATAAGCTAACCAATGGTGGATGATTTTCTTTGTAACCTAGATTAAGTAACAGGTCATTTAGGGCAAAACGCTTATTGCAAGTACATACTTTTCGTGCGGATACGCTACAACATGCCTGATATGGATGTCAAATGAAAGCTGATCACTTGCCTACCACAGATTTCGTACCATTTCTTGTGCCTTGGCTTTGAAAAGACCCTTGTAACCTGAGTAAATGACCTAGCTTGGCCTTAGATGTCATTTAAAAGAAAAGTACGACAAATACGTCACTACTGATTTCATTTCAAGGCTTGACAAGTTTATGGTGCTCTGGATATGTTGGGGCATTACAAAGTCATGCCGAACTAGGTGACCTTAGTTCATGACCTAAAATGATCTCTGCTATTCTATTACATTACACCATAGTCGAGACGCCTACCATTTGAAAGGCCATATGGCGCCAGCTCAGTGGCGGATCTAGCCGGTCGGTTTGGGAGGGGCAAACCAAAGTCGAAAAGCAAAAAAAACGTCACTCAGTGAAAAATTGACCTGCAATATTACTTGCCGGTAGAATTTTGGGTATTTGAGGCCAAAAGGAAAACACGTCATGGGGTGAAAAAATACGCGTCGCAGATAATTTTTTCCTATCCAAAGCCACATATTTGCACTAAACTTAACTGGTTCTGTTTGAAGTTGAGAGTTGAAGCACCAAAATCTTGCATATAAACTAAAAAGGAGTGGGGGGGAAAGGAGGTCGATCGCTTTCGGGGTGGGTAAAAACTGTTTTGCCCCGAGCTTTTCCGTTTGGGGGGCAAATGCCTTTTTTGCCCCCTTGAATCCGCCACTGCGCCAGTTTGTTGTTATCAGGTGCTTCAAACATGTAAAGATCCTGTGGATGGAACATGGCATTTCCCTGTGGTATTATTGGTATCGAGTTGTACGCGTTGCGGCAAGCAATAAATATTGAATCATAAACAATACTAAACCATAAAACTGGAACAAGAAACAGTTTGTTTCAACATATTATACGATATCAACCGCCAAAATTGGGACAACACATTTTAAAACATTCTTTGAATCTTTTCGCACAAGATTCAACGCAGAGTTTTCGTTCGAATCACCTTCAGTGTTGGGAATACATCCATTCGTTCTTTACACTCGTAAGAGTCAGCAAAGTTTTCGCTTTAGTTCTGATTTTTTCGTGCAAAATACAGCGGAATTCGCAACCATAAACACGGAATTCACAAACCATAAAACAGTTCAAAGTCTGTACCAATTTCACTCATCTGATACTCTCATCTGGGCATCAAAATCTACATTAATTCCCAACCGGTTGCGCCAGACAGTTTAAAAACCATTGCAACTTTTAGAGTATCTGTCACCATTAACTGGATGCCATAGCATTGAACGCGAGTGACACTTATTCACCACTCCACATGAGAAAAACGCGTGGGTCTTAAAATAATAGTGAATGAATACATTTTATGAGCTAAATATTTTTTTTGCTTCTGCAAAACGAGCCTCAGGAATAATCTTAGGTTTTTTTGCGACGAGTGCTGCTTTAGCCAGTATGACCAACAAGCTGGAAAAGCGCTTAAAAGGCACTTAAACATTTCATCGCATTTCAACATTTCATCGTTCCGCTGGGCATGAAAACAACTGCTACGTAACTCATGTCGTCCTCTGAAGAGCACTGTGTTCGAAGTGTCCAGGGCTGAAGTCGACGTGGAAGTGAAAAATGTTGAATGAAATTATGTGCATATCAGACGCTGAAACAAACTGTTTTTGTCCCAGTTTTGTCGGTTTATATCGTATCAGATGTTGAAACAAACTGTTTCCAGTTTTGTCGTTTGGTATTGTTTATGATTGCATGTTTATTGCCGGAACGCGTACAACTCAATACCAAGTAAACCACAGGGATATTCCATGTTCCATCCACAGGATATTTACATGTTTGAAGCCTATGATAACAACAAACTGGCGGCCAAATGGTCTTTCAGATGGTAAGCGTCTCGACTACGGTGTAATTTAATAAAATAGCAGAGGTCATTTTAGGTCATGAACTAAGGTCACCCAAGTTCGGCATACGTTGTAATGCTCTAACATATCCGGAGCACCATGAACCTTCCAAGCCTTGAAATGAAATTGGTAGCGACGTATTTGCGTATTTTTGAATGACCTACGTCAATGTAGGTCATTTAGACAGGTTATAAGGGTCGTTTTAGATCCAAAGCACAAGTAATGGTACGAAATATGTGGTAGGTAAGTGATCAGCTTTCATTTGACATCCATAACAGCCGTGTTGTAGCGCATCCGCACGAAAGGTACTTGCAATGAGCGTTTTGCCCTAGGTGATGGCCTCTGTGACCTGTTACTTAATCCGAGTTACAAAGAAAATCACCCACCACTGGTAAGCTTATATGTACCCCGAGGATCACCCAGTGAAAAATTGAAAACAGGACGTTTTCAAAATTTCTTAATTTAAAGAAAAAGTCACAAGGTCACGAGGTCAAAACCTGACCTGATGTCAAAGTTTTTATTTTCTTTAAATAACCCATTGTATCTTCTATTCATTGGTATCAATTTTAAACGATTTCGATCAACCACGTTTAAGATACAAAATCATTTCTGCTTCAATGCTTGAGTTGACCTCGAAATTTTGATAACCTCTAGCTGGTGACCTCTTTGGCCTTGGTATCTGAAAATGGGCCCAAATTTTTATTTTGTTTAGGGGACCTTGGGTATAAAATTTGGTGAAAATCTGAGAGGTCATGGTGAACTTTTTGGTGCCTGCCTGGATGACTGATTTTGGATTTGTCCTGGATGACGCCATTGCTGATTTCACTCTGTCACCGCGGCCGGCAGGTACGACGCCGATGCTGATTTCACTCTTGTCACTGCAGCCGGCAGGTACGACGCCGATGCCGATTTCACTCTGTCACTGCTGTCGGCAGGTACGACGCCGTTGCCGATTTCACTCTGTCACTGCCGTCGGCAGGTACGATGCCGATGCTGATTTCACTCTGTCACTGCGGCCGGCAGGTACGACGCCGATGCTGATTTCACTCTGTCACTGTTGTCGGCAGGTACGACGCCGATGCTGATTTCACTCTGTCACTGCTGTCGGCAGGTACGACGCCGATGCTGATTTTACGATCACTGCTGTCGGCAGGTACGACGCCGATGCTGATTTTACTCGATCACTGCTGTCGGCAGGTACGACGCCGATGCTGATTTCACTCTGTCACTGCTGTCGGCAGGTACGACGCCGATGCTGATTTCACGATCACTGCTGTCGGCAGGTACGACGCCGATGCTGATTTCACTCAGTCACTGCGGCCGGCAGGTACGACGCCGATACTGATTTCACTCTGTCACTGCGGCCGGCAGGTACGACGCCGATGCTGATTTCACTCTGTCACTGCGGCCGGCAGGTACGACGCCGATGCTGATTTCACTCTGTCACTGCGGCCGGCAGGTACGACGCCGATACTGATTTCACTCTGTCACTGCGGCCGGCAGGTACGACGCCGATGCTGATTTCACTCTGTCACTGTTGTCGGCAGGTACGACGCCGATGCTGATTTCACTCTGTCACTGCTGTCGGCAGGTACGACGCCGATGCTGATTTCACTCTGTCACTGCGGCCGGCAGGTACGACGCCGATGCTGATTTCACTCTTGTCACTGCGGCCGGCAGGTACGACGCCGATGCTGATTTCACTCTGTCACTACTGTCGGCAGGTACGACGCCGATGCTGATTTCACTCTGTCACTGCGGCCGGCAGGTACGACATCGATGCTGATTTCACGATCACTGCTGTCGGCAGGTACGATGCCGATGCTGATTTCACTCTGTCACTGCTGTCGGCAGGTACGACGCCGATGCTGATTTCACTGATCACTGCTGTCGGCAGGTACGACGCCGATGCTGATTTCACTCTGTCACTGCGGCCGGCAGGTACGACATCGATGCTGATTTCACTCTGTCACTGCGGCCGGCAGGTACGACGCCGATGCTGATTTCACTCTGTCACTGCTGTCGGCAGGTACGACATCGATGCTGATTTCACTCTGTCACTGCGGCCGGCAGGTACGACGCCGATGCTGATTTCACTCTGTCACTGCTGTCGGCAGGTACGACGCCGATGCTGATTTCACTCTGATCACTGCTGTGGGCAGGTACGACGCCGATGCTGATTTCACTCTGTCACTGCGGCCGGCAGGTACGATGCCGATGCTGATTTCACTCTTGTCACTGCGGTCGGCAGGTACGACTCCGGACTCCAGCGCCGTGACGCCGATGCTGATTTCACTCTGTCACCAGATCTCCTATAATCTGATGCTGCCGTTTGAGGAGATTCCAGACGAGATGGTACCCCTTACAGCTCACCTGAAAGAGCTGCTCAAGAACGCCACAGCAGAACAGGCAAGTACCCGTTGAAAGGCGGCTTACGGCCACGTGGACAGGGAGGCTTACGGCCACGTGGACAGGGAGGCTTACGGCCACGTGGACCGATGGGCCCGGGCACGGCACTGGTATTTCTATCTGTTCAAACCGGTTGGACACAGGAGTATACAGTTATATAAGGTTCAAGTCCAAACGGCAATAACTGTATCGAAAGGATTGAAGGCGTGCTGTAAACAAATCAGAATGACGTAAAGCTGATTAGGAGCTCGGAAGCTTGGGGGAGATGTATGAGCTTTATAAGACTGATGAGAACAACCCAGACATCAGCTTCTCATCATTTGCGGCGCTGCGCCCCAAGCACTGTGTGCTGGCAGGTGCAAGCGGCACGCACTCTGTGTGCGTTTGCACCTATCATGAAAACCCCGCTCTCCTTCTGTCTGCTCTTAACTGTCCTGGGCTAATGTGTGAGGATTTGATAGACATGGCTGTGTGCAACTCAGATAATCGTGACTGTATGATGGGTAATTGTGACCAATGTCCGGGCGAGAAGGGCGTGTCGGAGTATTTAACCATGTTGGTGCAGGAGGAAGGTGATGATGTTGACGGTGATGCTGAGGTCAGGTATAAACAGTGGGAGAGCGCAGATAGGTGTACACTGGCAGAGATGGTATTAACTCTTGAAGAAAGTGTGACAAAGCTGAGCAAGCAAATAGCTGACCTTGCACAGCACCACTATGAAGCAAGGGCACAGGCTGCTTTTTTCAAGCACCTCAAAGAAAGTGTATCTGATGATGAAGTCGTCGTTCAAGGCGACTTCTCCGAAAATTACACTTCAATCGTACAGGATGCTGTGCAGGGGTTTTGGTGGGATGCCACACAGTGCACTGTGCACCCCTTCGTCACGTACTGGCGAGAAGATAGCATCGAGCAGCACCAGAGCTTCTGCGTCATTTCTGACGATACAAAACATAGTTCCACCTCTGTCCATGCTTTCATCAAACATTTAGTGCCATTAATTCAGAAAAAGCTACCGAGAGTGTCGAAAATCCACTACTTTAGCGATGACAGTAGCGCGCAGTACAACAATAGGTACAACTTTATAGATGTGTGCCACCACGCCGCTGACTTCAAGGGCATATCGTGTGAGTGGTACTTCTTTGCCACCTCACATGGTAAGGGAGCATGTGACGGCATAGGTGGAACGGTGAAGCGTGCCACCTACCGAGAGAGTCGGCCGGTCACCAACCAGATCCTCACTGCTGAGCACATGTTCCGATTTCTGACCGACAAGTTCAGGTCGTCCATTAAATTTTTGTATGTGTCGGGGAGTGAAATACAAACAGTAGCCGCAGACCTCAGGGGCCGCTTCGCCACCACTGTCACCATCAAGGGCACCCGGAGAAGCCACAGAGGTTCAATCCTGTGGACTTTGCAATTATGCAGGTATACAGGCTGTCAGAAGATGACCTGTGCAGGCACGTAAAGGTGGCGAAGCGGGTTTAATGAAATGAGCGGTCACCGATAAAAATATTGAAGATTCACCACATGAAACAGAGGCTTTGCCTAACATATTTTTGTTGGTTTTATGCGTGTGAAGCTGTGTGTATGTGTTTAAATAAACTGGCAATGGTTCCGGACATCTTTTATTATTAATTTAAGTAGCTTTTTAAAACTCAAATAGCAAACTATCACTCATGCTGGAAAGCCTTACCCTAGGTGACCTGACATGACCTGATATAATACAAGGTCACAAGAACAAACTACCGGTAGAAAAGGCAGGTTAGTTTTGGTCGCAAGGCTCTAGCGCAATTGCATAATGAGCTACGGCGAGAATGGGTTTATTTTGCCACCTGGTGTCTGCTTTTGGAAGCTAGAAAAATATATGCAACTCGATACCCAATGTTTTTATTATTTCATTTGAAAGAGTTTGAATGTATTTCGAATCGCTTTCAGACAAAAATACAACTTTCAAATAACTTCGGGTCAAGGTCATCGTTGAAAAATTATGTCCAGAAATCAAGTAACCAAAATTTTTTTAAATTTGAAAATCCGAGATAGCTAAGATGTTTTTATATCTATTGTTAATACAATAAAAATACTTCTGAAAATCACTGCCAAAACTTCGAAACTATGAGCCGTTAAAAAATACTTGTAACACCAACTTCGAACATTGCCTGGGGCCATATCTCCGAAAAATATTTTTTGGGGATTTTTTCGAGGGTTCCACTCAATTCAGCGCCCTCGAAACCCGTAGTGACCCAAATTTGAAGTAAATGAAAAATGGTCGGGTGTAGGTCACTGGTCGTGTTATGGTGGAATGCACCACACGTCAACCCAGAGCCTCTACCCGCAGCACACTTAAACACACACACCAACCCCAGAGCCTCTACCCGCAGCACACTTATACACACACCAAACCAGAGCCTCTACCCGCAGCACTCTCACACACACACCAACCCAGAGCCTCTACCTGCAGCAAACTTACACACACACCAACCCAGAGCCTCTACCCGCAGCACTCTCACACACACCCACACCAACCCAGAGCCTCTACCCACAGCAATCTCATACACACACTGTAATGTACCCGGTCCGTCCGCTCCGCACAGAGGCTCGGTCCTTGGCTGCCTGACTGTATTAACCCACGAACCCAGCAGGTCGGGCAGGTCGGCGCGCACAGCCCCCGGGCACGTGTGTGCAGAGGCGCACTCAGGACATCACACTCCTTCTTCTCTTACAAAAAAGAAAATTACAACATGAAAACCTCACACACCAGCTTGATAAAAGTCTGGCTTATTCCGAACTCGGTCAGAACGTCTCGGCTGCTGCAGCGATGGAGAAGGCGGCGCCATCTGCAGAGGTGGCGCCGTTCGTTCGCACAGCTCAGAGGGCGCTACCTGTGCCGGCCCCTGCTCAACCGGCAGCTGTCGCTGCGGGGTAGACGCCAGCGACGGTGCCGAACGATGGTCAGGAATCGGACCCACAGGACCGCCAACTGGTGCCAGGCTCAGCAGGGAGGGTGTGCGCGTGCAGCTGGTAGTCGTCGGACGCGCAACCTCGGTCGCGCGGGCAGAGCTCAGCGCGTCGTAGGCGACTAGAGGCGTGCCGTTGGATCTCGGGTTCGTCTCGGCTCGCCTCTGCGCCCTTAGCTGATCACCGTGACGTCTCCAAGTCCTGCCGTCAAACAACCGAACAACATAAGACACTGGGCCGTCGATTGCAATCACAAAGCCGGCCAGCCACTGTGGACCGGGGCTATAATTCCTGGCATACACTTCATCACCGATGACAAAGGGCCGTGTTGTGGCTGTCCTGTCAAAACTCTGCCGTTGTCTATTCTGCTTGGACTGAACAATGTTATTCAGATCTGGGTACAGCAGGTCCAGCCTCGTCTTTAAACGCCGTCCTGTCATAAGCTCAGCAGGGGTTACAGTTGTGGTCGAATGGGGTGTTGTACGCTGCCGAAACAACCACTGTGACAGACCGAATTCCCAAGACTGTCCCTCTTTATCCGACCTTTGTATGGCCAACTTTACTTCCTTTACCGCTCGCTCTGCCTGTCCGTTTCCTCGGCTATGGCGCGGTTCAATGGTGCGGTGTGAAATCCCATTTTCCCTCAGAAATGTCTGGAATTCAGCTGACGTGAAAGACGATTGGTTGTCCGAACAGAACATGTCTGGTAGTCCCCATCTAGCAAACATTGCTCTCAGTTTTGTAATGGTCGGTTTTGAAGCCATACTATTCATGACTTCTGCCTCTATGTATTTAGAGAAGCTGTCCACCACCACTAACACGTACTTGTCTCGAATCACGGCAAAATCGGCATGAATGCGACTCCAGCACTTGCCTGTTGACGGCCATGGATGTAACTCACGGTGCGGTGGGCTTCCCCGACTTTCCTGACACGGCGTGCAGTTGCTGACCACTTTCTCGATGTCGCCGTCTATGCCGGGATACCACACGATGCTCCTCGCCAGGGCCTTTGTTTTGACGATACCGGGATGGCCGACGTGAAGTTCTCGTAGTACTTGCGGCCTGGCGACAGCGGGAATTACCACACGATGCCCCCACAGCAGGACTTCAGCTGTGTACGACAGCTCATATCGTCTGGAACAGTACGGTTTGAGCCAGTCAGGTGTATGTTCTGGCCAGCCCCCATGTTGCACCAGTCTCAGCACCTGGGACAACTCCGGGTCTCTGCTGGTCTGTCTGGCGATGGTCTCTGCATTGAGAAAACACTGATCAGTCAACAGCACCAATTCCTCCTGCCGGGGCAGCTCGTCAACTGGACAAGGCAAACGACTTAATGCGTCAGCGTTGGCGATTTCCGATGTGCTCTTGAAAGCAATGTGATAATTTTGTAGTTGGAGAGTTTCAAGGCCCAACGCCGAATTCTCGCTGAGGCCATTTCAGGCAAAGATTCATGCTCCCCAAAAAGCTTTATCAGGGGCTTATGGTCAGTAACCAGTAAGAATGGCTTAGTCACTCCACAAAGATACTGGTGGTGCCGGGTGACTCCCATAATTATCGCTAAGGCCTCTCTCTCGATTTGGCTGTATTTTTCTTCCGATGGCGATAATCTCCGAGAGGCGAATGAAATTGGTGTTTCGCCTCCGCTCCCGTCAACGTGCGCCAAAATAGCGGATATGCCCTAACTAGAGGCATCACACGTCAACAGCAGCTGCTTTTCTGCGTCAAAATGCACTAGCATAGCAGATTCTGCCAACATTTGCTTGACTGCATTGAAACTTTTGTCTTGTTGGGGGCCCCAATTCCATGGTATATCCTTCCGTAGCAAGTCGTATAACGGGGCCATGACGTCAGCTCTATGCGAGATGAACCGGGAGTAATAAGTCACCAATCCAACAAAAGCCTTTAACTCAGCTGTGTTTTTAGGCCTCGGGGTGTTGGCGATAGCGTTTACCTTTTCCAGGGTAGGTTGCACCCCCTGAGCACTAATGCGGTGTCCCAAGTAAGTGACGCTGCTGGTGAACAGTTCGCACTTGGACTCACGCACCCGGAGCCCCGCTGATTCCAGTCGACTGAAGACCCGTTCCAGCGTAGTCCAGTGCTCATCCTGTGTGTCACTTCCACATAATACATCATCAAGGTAGACTACGATACCATTAATCCCATTAAGTACGCGTTCTATCTCGCGCTGAAAAACTCCCACAGCACAGGAAATTCCAAACGGAAGCCTTGAATACTGCAGAAGACCACGTGATGTATTCACAGTCAGCACGTCTCTACTGCTGTGATGGACCATTATCTGGTTGTAAGCTTGCGCTAAATCGATTTTGGACCAAATCTTCTTAGAACCCATTTTTGTAATCATTTCTTCAGTTTTAGGTAGCGGGTATTTGTCCAGTCTTACCGCTCGATTAGCAGTCAGTTTGAAGTTTGCACAGACCCTCACACGCCCATCAGGACGAAGCACAGGTACGATAGGGGCAGCCCACTCGGAGTTCCTGACTGGAACCAAGACACCACTCGCGATATCGGCGTCCAGCTGAGCCTCTACCTTTTCTCTGAAGGAAAAAGGGAGGGACCGAGCCTTGAAAAACTTTGGGGCTACCGACCTGTCTATGTCAAGCTTCACCTCAACACCTTTCAGCGTACCCAACTCCTGCTTGAATACGTCGCTATACTTGCGTTTAAGCCGTTGTAGTGGTGACTCTCGTAGAGGGTGGACTTCAGACCAACAGATCTGCATCACCTCCAGCCAGTTCCGTCCCAGAAGACAGGGCGCCGAGCCCTTCACAACCACCACCGGCAGCTGCCTGTGAGTGCGGCCGTGGTAGGTTATGTCAGTGCAGAACTCGCCCAGCACCGGAATAGTTTCGCCCATATAAGACTTCAGTTTCACACTGCTAACTGAGAGCCTCGGGCGGTTGTGCAAGCGATGGTACGTCAACTCGTCTATCAATGTTATCCCGGCTCCGGTATCTAGCTCCAAATTGACTGAGACCCCACAAATCTGCACAGGACACCAAATCGGCGGCGGTGGTGGGTTGACACTGACCTGTGAGCGATTCACGATGTACACGGGTTGGCTCTCGTTGCTACCGTTGCTTATGTTCTCAAACATCAGACCCTCCTCACAGGCCCTGGAGTTATTCTCTATTTCTTCCCGATGTTGATGATGTACACCCGACTGTGTTCGAGGCTGGCGACATTTACGAGCCAGATGTCCTAACTTTCCACACAACCGGCACCTATACGATTTAAATCGACATTCCCCTCGGTGAGTATTCCCACAGCGCCAACACTCATCTGCAAATTTAGCTGTGCTGGAAGGCTGTGCTGACCTTGGAGTCGAAGTGTCCACCTTACCAGCCGCCCTGTGAACGCTGTTGGAGGTAGAGTCCATACCACCAACGAAACAACTCGACTCGCGCAGCACCGCCTCTGCCGCCCGAGCTAGCTGTATGGCAGAATCCAAAGTCAGGTCACGTTGGCTCAGTAGGTCCTGTTGGCACTTTTCGTTATTTAATCCACAGACAAGCTGGTCTCTCAATGCAGTTTCCAGATAAGAGCCGAAGTTGCAGTCTTTAGCCTTCTTTCTGAGCTCAGCAACATACTCTCCCACCGTGTCACCAGGTTTTTGCATGCATTTGAAGAATTTGTAACGCTCAGCTATCTCGACATTCTGAGGCTTGTAGTGATGAGTAAGCTTGCAAAAGATATCTTCTAAAGAAGCGTCTTTCACCTGGACCGGATGGAATAAGTCCTTGACCTTTTCATAAACAGCATGACCCACCATGCTCAGAAATACTGCCTTTTTCTGCGATGGTTCAAGGATGCAGTTTGCCTCACAATAAAAAAACAAACCGTTCCAAGTAGCTTTCCATAGGCTCCCTATCTGCCAAAAATACTCCCAAATCTCCGTGTACCATACTTGCGGTTGGGCTCTGGTTCCGCTGCCGTTTATGTTGAGAGTTCGAGTCCGGTCGCCACTGTAATGTACCCGGTCCGTCCGCCCCGCACAGAGGCTCGGTCCTTGGCTGACTGACTGTATTAACCCACGAACCCAGCAGGTCGGGCAGGTCGGCGCGCACAGCCCCCGGGCACGTGTGTGCAGAGGCGCACTCAGGACATCACACACACCAACCCAGAGCCTCTACCCGCAGCACTCTCACACACACACCAACCCAGAGCCTCTACCCGCAGCACTCTTACACACACACACACACCAACCCAGAGCCTCTACGCGCAGCACTCTCATACACACACCAACCCAGAGCCTCTACACGCAGCACACTTATACACACACCAACCCAGAGCCTCTACCCACAGGACTCTCATACACACATCAACCCAGAGACTATACCCGCAGCATACTTATACACACATCAACCCAGAGCCCCCATCCGCAGCACACTCACACGCACACCAACCCAGAGCCTCTACCCGCAGCACACTTACACACACACCAACCCAGAGCCTCTACCCGCAGCACTCTCACACACACCCACACCAACCCAGAGCCTCTACCCACAGCAATCTCATACACACACCAACCCAGAGCCTCTACCCGCAGCACACTTATACACACACCAACCCAGAGCCTCTACCCGCAGCAAACTTACACACACACCAACCCAGAGCCTCTACCCGCAGCACACTTATACACACACCAACCCAGAGCATCTACCCGCAGCACTCACACACACACACACACACACACCAACCCAGGGTCTCTACCCGCAGCACTCTCACACACACATCAACCCAGAGCCTCTACCTGCAGCACTCTCACACACACACCAACCCAGAGCCTCTACCCGCAGCACTCTTACACACACACACACCAACCCAGAGCCTCTACGCGCAGCACTCTCATACACACACCAACCCAGAGCCTCTACACGCAGCACACTTATACACACACCAACCCAGAGCCTCTACCCGCAGGACTCTCATACACACATCAACCCAGAGACTATACCCGCAGCATACTTATACACACATCAACCCAGAGCCCCCATCCGCAGCACACTCACACGCACACCAACCCAGAGCCTCTACCCGCAGCACACTTACACACGCACCAACCCAGAGCCTCTACCCGCAGCACTCTCTCACACACACACCAACCCAGAGCCACTACCCGCAGCACACTCACACACACACCAAACCAGAGCCTCTACCCGCAGCACTCTCACACACACACCAACCCAGAGCCTCTACCCGCAGCAAACTTACACACACACCAACCCAGAGCCTCTACCCGCAGCACTCTCACACACACCCACACCAACCCAGAGCCTCTACCCACAGCAATCTCATACACACACCAACCCAGAGCCTCTACCCGCAGCAAACTTACACACACACCAACCCAGAGCCTCTACCCGCAGCACACTTATACACACACCAACCCAGAGCATCTACCCGCAGCACTCACACACACACACACACACACCAACCCAGAGCCTCTACCCGCAGCACTCTCACACACACACCAACCCAGAGCCTCTACCCGCAGCACTCTTACACACACACACACACCAACCCAGAGCCTCTACGCGCAGCACTCTCATACACACACCAACCCAGAGCCTCTACACGCAGCACACTTATACACACACCAACCCAGAGCCTCTACCCACAGGACTCTCATACACACATCAACCCAGAGACTATACCCGCAGCAATCTCATACACACACCAACCCAGAGCCTCTACCCGCAGCACACTTACAAACACACACCAACCCAGAGCCTCTACCCGCAGCACTCTCACACACACACCAACCCAGAGCCTCTACCCGCAGCACTCTCACACACACCCACACCAACCCAGAGCCTCTACCCACAGCAATCTCATACACACACCAACCCAGAGCCTCTACCCGCAGCACACTTATACACACACCAACCCAGAGCCTCTACCCGCAGCACACTTATACACACACCAACCCAGAGCCTCTACCCGCAGCAAACTTACACACACACCAACCCAGAGCCTCTACCCGCAGCACACTTATACACACACCAACCCAGAGCCTCTACCCGCAGCAAACTTACACACACACCAACCCAGAGCCTCTACCCACAGCACACTTATACACACACCAACCCAGAGCCTCTACCCGCAGCACTCTCACACACACACACACCAACCCAGAGCCTCTACCCGCAGCACACTTACACACACACACACCAACCCAGAGCCTCTACCCGCAGCACTCTCACACACACCCACACCAACCCAGAGCCTCTACCCACAGCAATCTCATACACACACACCAACCCAGAGCCTCTACCCGCAGCACACTTATACACACACCAACCCAGAGCCTCTACCGCAGCAAACTTACACACACACCAACCCAGAGCCTCTACCCGCAGCACACTTATACACACACCAACCCAGAGCCTCTACCCGCAGCAAACTTACACACACACCAACCCAGAGCCTCTACCCGCAGCACTCTCACACACACACACACCAACCCAGAGCCTCCACCCACAGCAATCTCATACACACACCAACCCAGAGCCTCTACCCGCAGCACACTTACACACACACCAACCCAGAGCCTTTACCCGCAGCACTCTCACACACCTCCAACCCAGAGCCCCCATCCACAGCACTCACACATACACCAACCCAGAGCCTCTACCCGCAGTACACTTACACACACACCAACCCAGAGCCTCTACCCGCAGCACACTTACACACACCAACCCAGAGCCTCTACCTGCAGCACACTTTACACACACATGAACCCAGGGCCTCTTCCTGCAGCACACTTACACACACACACCAACCCAGAGCCTCTACCTGCCGCCCACGTACACAGACACCAACCCACCTCTGGGTTGGTGTGTGCATAAGTATGCTAAGGGTAGAGGCTCTGGGTTGGTGCGTGTATAAGTGTGCTGCGGGTAAAGGCTTTGGGTTGGTGTGTGTATGAGTGTGCTGCGGGATGTGGGCCTTGGGTTGATGTGTGTGTGAGAGTGCTGCGGGTAAAGGCTCTGGGTTGGTGTGTATAAGTGTGCTGCGGGTAGAGGCTCTGGGTTGGTGTGTGTATGAGAGTGCTGCAGGTAAAGGCTCTGGATTGGTGTGTGTATAAGTGTGCTGCGGGTAGAGTCTCTGGGTTGGTGTGTGTATAAGTGTGCTGCGGGTAAAGGCTCTGGGTTGATGTGTGCATAAGTGTGCTGCGGGTAGGGGCTCTGGGTTGGTGTGTGTATGAGAGTGCTGCGGGTAGAGGCTCTGGGTTGGTGTGTGTATAAGTATGCTGCGGGTAGAGGCTCTGGGTTGGTGTGTGGTAGAGGCTCTGGGTTGGTGTGTTATGAGTGTACTGCGGGTAGAGGCTCTGGGTTGTTGTGTGTATAAGTATGCTGCGGGTAGAGGCTCTGGGTTGGTGTGTGTATAAGTGTGCTGCGGGTAAAGGCTCTGGGTTGGTGTGCGTATAAGTGTGCTGCAGTTAGAGGCTCTGGGTTGGTGTGTGTATAAGTGTGCTGCGGGTAGGGGCTCTGGGTTGGTGTGTGTGTGTGAGTGCTGCGTGGGTAGGGGCTCTGGGTTGGTGTGCGTATAAGTGTGCTGCGGGTAGAGGCTCTGGGTTGATGTGTGTAAAGTTTGCTGCGGGGTAGAGGCTCTGGGTTGGTGTGTGTATAAGTGTGCTACGGGTAGAGGCTCTGGGTTGGTGTGTGTGTGTGATGTGTGTGTGTGTGTGTGTGTGTGTGTGTGTGTGTGTGTGTGTGTGTGTGTGTGTGTGTGTGTGTGTGTGTGTGTGTGTGTGTGTGTGTGTGTGTGTGTGTGTGTGTGTGTGTGTGCGTGTGTGTGTGTGTATGTGTGTGTGTGTGTGTGTGTGTGTGTGTGTATGTGTGTGTGTGTGTGAGAGTGCGAGGTGCTGCGGGTAGAGACTCTGGGTTGGTGTGTGTGTGAGTGTGCTGCGGTAGAGGCTCTGGTGTGTGTGTGTGTGTGTGTGTGTGATGTGTGTGTGTGTGTGTGTGTGTGTGTGTGTGTGTGTGTGTGTGTGTGTGTGTGTGTGTGTGTGTGTGTGTGTGTGTGTGTGTGTGTGTGTGTGTGTGTGTGTGTGTGTGTGTGTGTGTGTGTGTGTGTGTGTGTGTGTGTGTGTGTGTGTGTGTGTGTGTGTGTGTGTGTGTGTGTGTGTGTGTGTGTGTGTGTGTGTGTGTGTGTGTGTGTGTGTGTGTGTGTGTGTGTGTGTGTGTGTGTGTGTGTGTGTGTGTGTGTGTGTGTGTGTGTGTGTGTGTGTGTGTGTGTGTGTGTGTGTGTGTGTGTGTGTGTGTGTGTGTGTGTGTGTGTGTGTGTGTGTGTGTGTGTGTGTGTGTGTGTGTGTGTGTGTGTGTGTGTGTGTGTGTGTGTGTGTGTGTGTGTGTGTGTGTGTGTGTGTGTGTGTGTGTGTGTGTGTGTGTGTGTGTGTGTGTGTGTGTGTGTGTGTGTGTGTGTGTGTGTGTGAGTGCTGCGGGTAGAGGCTCTGGGTTGGTGTGTGTGTGTGAGAGTGCTGCGGATGGGGGCTCTGGGCTGGTGTGTGTGTGTAAGAGTGCTGCAGGTAGAGGCTCTGGGTCAATATGTGTGTGAGAGTGCTGCGGGTAGAGGCTCTGGGTTGATGTGTGTATGTGCTGCGGGTAGAGGCTCTGGGTTGGTGTGTGTGTAAGTGTGCTGGGGGTAGAGGCTCTGGGTTGACGTGTGTATAAGTGTGCTGCAGGTACAGGCTCTGGGTTGATGTGTGTATAAGTGTGCTGCGGGTAGAGGCTCTGGGTTGATGTGTGTGTGAGAGTGCTGCGGGTAGAGGCTCTGGGTTGGTGTGTGTGTAAGTGTGCTGCGGGTAGAGGCTCTGGGTTGATGTGTACATAAGTGTGCTTCGGGTAGAGGCTCTGGGTTGATGTGTGTGTAAGTGTGCTGTGGGTAGAGGCTCTGGGTTGACGTGTGTATAAGTGTGCTGCGGGTAGAGGCTCTGGGTTGATGTATGTATAAGTGTGCTGCGGGTAGAGACTCTGGGTTGGTGTGTGTGTGTGTAAGTGTGCTGCGGGTAGAGGCTCTGGCTTGGTGTGTGTGTGTGTGAGTGCTGCGGAAGGGGGCTCTGGGTTGGTGTGTGTGTGAGAGTGCTGTGGGTAGAGGCTCTGGGTTAATGTGTGTGTGAGAGTGCTGCGGGTAAAGGCTCTGGGTTGGTGTGTGTGTAAGTATGCTGCAGGTAGAGGCTCTGGGTTGGTGTGTGTGTGTGTGAGAGTGCTGCGGGTAGAGGCTCTGGGTTGGTGTGTGTGTGTGAGTGCTGCGGATGGGGGCTCTGGGTTGGTGTGTGTGTGTGAGTGCTGCGGGTAGAGGCTCTGGGTTGATGTGTGTATATGTGTGCTGTGGGTAGAGGCTCTGAGTTGATGTGTGTGTGTGTGTGGGATATGTATATGGGATATGAAGCCCTCAGCTGGCTGCTACATTTAGATGGTCAGTAAACAGTGACCCAGTGGGAAGTGACCACTTTCCTGTTTTTGTGACCTGTGACGGTGCACCTGTTTTAGGCACGAGACCGCAACGGTGGAAGTTTAAAAACGCAGATATGTCCCTGTTTAATTCTCTCGTAGATGATTACGTAGAGAATATGTCGACAGGAGAGCCACTCACAGTGGACGAGTTTTCGACCATACTCCGAGACGCAGCCCATGCCAGTATCCCCCGAACATAAAAACCCGCAGCGGCCACCGGTTCCGTGGTGGAGCGAGGATTGCCGGAACGCTATTCGTAAACGACGACGTGCCTACCTACAGTTTAAACGAAACTCCACACTATACAACTTAAATATCTATAGACAGACCAGAGCCGTCTGCAGACGCATCATAAAACAAGCTAAAAGGAAGTCTTGGAGGGAGTATGTAAGCAGACTGAATAGATGTACACCATTGTTTCAGGTATTTGCCCAAATTCGCCGCATTGACGGCACGTCGGTCCCCACATATCTTCCAACACCAAACGTTTCTGGCAGAACAATATTCAACCCAGCTAAAGTGGCTAACTGTATAGGCAATTCGATTGCACAGCGCTGTAGCTCCTTGAGAGACGATAATACATTTATGAGACATAAAAACCTAGCCGAACAGAGACCTATAGATTTTACCACTACTGACACGCCATCTTATAACCAGCCGTTCTCGATGCACGAGCTGGTGGCAGTGATCCGTGCCCTTCGTTCTGTAGCTGAGGGACCAGATCTTATACATAATGATATGTTGAAAGCCTTGTCGCATTATGCGCTGAGGGCTTTGCTTGCCACATTTAATGTGATGTGGGAGTCTGGCGATTTCCCTCCGGCGTGGCGGGAAGCCATAGTGATTCCTATTCTGAAACCGGGCAAGTCTGGCTCAGACCCTTTACACCTTAGGCCAATATCGCTGACTTCTTGCATGTGCAAACTTTTCGAAAAAATGGTGAATGTGCGATTCGTGTGGTATCTGGAAAGCCGAGGTATTCTCAGTAACAACCAGTGCGGTTTCCGCAAAGGCAGGAGCACGGTGGATCACTTGGTGTCTCTGGATACATCAGATACATTCATTCATTCTGGATACATCGAACACATCGCACAGTAAGCAGATCATGTGTCGTTCTACACTGACAGATCAAAAACTGATGTTGGAGTGGGATGCGCTTTTGTGACGGATACAGTAACAAGAAATTTCTCACTTTCATCTTTTGTATCGGTTTTCACCTCTGAACTCACCGCCTTGGATAAAGCTCTATGCTTTATCGAAGTTAGTGATGCCACGAAATACGTTATTTTCCTTAGCAGCATTCAAGCTGTGAGTGGTTTCAACCCAAGTGATGGACTTGTTTTAAACATTGTCCTGCGCTTAACCCGTCTCGCCAGACTGGGAAAGTATGTAACACTCTGCTGGGTCCCAAGTCATGTTGGAATACAATTGAATGAAGTGGCAGACGCAGCGGCCTGACGTGCTTCCCGTAGGCCCTGTAGGCGTGCGCAACGAGTCCCCGCTAGAGATTTGTACCCATATATATATATATACTCACCTTCGCAGTGTATGGCAAGAACAATGAAATGATATAATAAATAACAAGTTGAAAGTTATCAAACCTGAGATCGGTGAGTGGCCATCGTCGCTGCGGCCTAACCGCCGTGAGGAAGTGGCGTTGTGTCGATTGCGGACTGGCCACACGCTGGCCACTCACCGATACCTGCTATGCGGCGAACCTCGACCACAATGTCGGCGATGTGCGGCGCCCCTGTCGGTCCGACACGTGCTGGTCTCGTGCCCGGAATATGCCAGACACAGGTCTTTGCATTTTGGCGTGCACCGGCGGGAGTCCACACTTTTAGAACTGATCGGCCGTGACTCCAGTATGGTTGAACGGGTGCTGTCCTATCTTAGAGACATTGACTTTACGATAATATTTGATCCTGGTTAAAAGCGTGTGTTGTGGTAGACAACCGCGCTGATAGGCGCCTGGCGCCGATTTGGCGGGTCCTCCCTTTCGCTCCGGGGCATTTCAAGTCTCGGAGCGACGGGGAGGGCCTCCGTTAGACGTCGGGCCAAGGTCCGGCGTCTAGGCTGCCCCCGCGCCCCCGGGCCCCTGGGTCCGTTGGTGCGGGGTGGGCGCCGGAAGTAATGCCCCGGCGCCCCGCGCCGAGCGCCTGCCGGCGCGGCAAACCTGTTTGAATCTGTGTTCATGCATCCGTGCAGTGAGAATTATAACTAGGATGTGAAAGAATCACTATTTAATGTAAATATTATTTCGCTTTAGACGAGACTTTACTTTCCCCTAAAGACAGACAAAATTATAAGCTTTGACTGCAGAAAAGTGTTATGGGCGCTATATGACCTCGCTGGTTGGCGCGCCCCTAAAACCCAATAATCAATCAATACCCGCAGCACACTTATACACACACCAACCCAGGGCCTCTACTTGCAGCACTCTCACAAACACATCAACCCAGAGCCTCTACCCGCAGCACACTTACACACACACCAACCCAGAGCCCCTACCCGCAGCACACTTATGCACACACCAACCCAGAGCCTCTACCCACAGCACACTTATACACACACGAACCCAGGGCCTTTACCCGTAACACACTTATACACACATCAACCCAGAGCCTCTACCCGCAGCACACTTATACACACACCAACCCAGGGCCTTTACCCGCAGCACACTTATGCACACATCAACCCAGAGCCTCTACCCGCAGCACACTTATGCACACATCAACCCAGAGCCTTTACCCGCAGCACACGTATACGCACACCAACCCAGAGCCTCTACCCGCAGCACACTCATACACACACAAACCCAGAGCCTCTACCCGCAGCACACTTATACACACACCAACCCAGAGCCTCTACCCGCAGCACACTTATACACACATCAACCCAGAGCCTCTACCCGCAGCACACTTATACACACACCAACCCAGGGCCTCTACTTGCAGCACTCTCACAAACACATCAACCCAGAGCCTCTACCCGCAGCACACTTGCACACACACCAACCCAGAGCCCCTACCCGCAGCACACTTATGCACACACCAACCCAGAGCCTCTACCCGCAACACACTTATACACACACCAACCCAGAGCCTCTACCACACATCAACCCAGAGCCTTTACCCGCAGCACACTTATACACACACCAACCCAGAGCCTCTACCCGCAGCACACTTATACACACACCAACCCAGAGCCTCTACCCGCAGCACACTTATACACACACCAACCCAGAGCCTTTACCTGCAGCACTCTCACACAAACATCAACCCAAGGCCCACATCCGAAGCACACTTATACACACACCAACCCAGAGCCTTTACCCGCAGCACACTTACACACACATCAACCCAGAGCCTCTACCCACAGCACACTTATACACACACCAACCCAGAGCCTCTACCCGCAGCACACTTATACAAACACCAACCCTGAGCCTTTACCCGCAGCACACTTATACACACACCAACCCAGAGCCTTTACCCGCAGCACTCTCACACAAACATCAACCCAAGGCCCACATCCGAAGCACACTTATACACACACCAACCCAGAGCCTCTACCCGCAGCACACTCATACACACATCAACCCAGAGCCTCTACCCGCAGCACACTTATGCACACATCAACCCAGAGCCTCTACCCGCAGCACACTTATACAGACACCAACCCAGAGCCTCTACCCGCAGCACACTCATACACACACAAACCCAGAGCCTCTACCCGCGGCACACTTATACACACATCAACCCAGAGCCTCTACCCGCAGCACACTTATACACACACCAACCCAGAGCCTTTACCCGCAGCACTCTCACACAAACATCAACCCAAGGCCCACATCCGCAGCACACTTATGCACACACCAACCCAGGGCCTTTACCCGCAGCACACTTATACACACACACCAACCCAGAGCCTCTACTCGCAGCACACTTATGCACATATCAACCCAGAGCCTCTACCCGCAGCACACTTATACACACACCAACCCAGAGCCTCTACCCGCAGCACACTTATACAGACACCAACCCAGAGCCTCTACAACACATCAACCCAGTGCCTCTACCCACAACACTCTTTCACACACACACCAACCCAGAGCCTCTACCCGCAGCACACTTACACACACACCAACCCAGAACCTCTACCCGCAGCACACTTATACACACACCAACCCAGAGCCTTTACCCGCAGCACTCTCACACACACATCAACCCAGAGCCTCTACCCGCAGCACACTTATACACACACCAACCCAGAGCCTTTACCCGCAGCACACTTATACACACACCAACCCAGAGCCCCCACCCGCAGCACTCTCACACACACACCAACCCAGAGCCCCCATCCGCAGCACTCCTATACACTGGGGGACGGACCCTGGACGGGTGATGACCGGTGACTGCGGGCTGAGGTGGCAAATGCGGATAATTTCGGCAGAGTATGAAACATTAACGACGATGCATTTCACCAACTTTCCATGAATGGAACATTGTCTGTAGTGCTTGTTTTGTGGGTCCCAAAAGTAATACGTTTGACATGTCTTATGTGGTTTAGGTCGACATATTTTTTTAAGCACAAAATATTTCTGTAGAAGCTCACGCACACATCAGAAATTAACCATACAACAATCTCTGCACAGAAGATTTGTGGTGGTGGCAGCATCGTCAAAACGTTGCTACAGACGGAGATGTCATGGGTAGATGTATATTCCCATGGAAGCTTCGGCAGGGTGTTGTGCACCAGGCGGGTGGTTGGTGGTTGGAAGCCTCGGCAGGGTGTTGTGCTGTGGGGTGTTGTGCACCAGACGGGTGGTTGGAAGCCTCGGCAGGGTGTTGTGCACCAGGCGGGTGGTTGGAAGCCTCGGCAGGGTGTTGTGCTGTGGGGTGTTGTGCACCAGGTGGGTGGTTGGAAGCCTCGGCAGGGTGTTGTGCACCAGGCGGGTGGTTGGAAGCCTCGGCAGGCTGTTGTGCACCAGGCGGGTGGTTGGAAGCCTCGGCAGGGTGTTGTGCTGTGGGGTGTTGTGTACCAGGCGGGTGGTTGGAAGCCTCGGCAGGGTGTTGTGCCGTGGGCTGTTATGCACCAGGCGGGTGGTTGGAAGCCTCGGCAGGATGTTGTGCTGTGGGGTGTTGTGCACCAGGCGGGTGGTTGGAAGCCTCGGCAGGCTGTTGTGCACCAGGCGGGTGGTTGGAAGCCTCGGCAGGGTGTTGTGCTGTGGGGTGTTGTGCACCAGGCGGGTGGTTGGAAGCCTCGGCAGGGTGTTGTGCACCAGGCGGGTGGTTGGAAGCCTCGGCAGGGTGTTGTGCTGTGGGGTGTTGTGCACCAGGCGGGTGGTTGGAAGCCTCGGCAGGGTGTTGTGCCGTGGGCTGTTATGCACCAGGCGGGTGGTTGGAAGCCTCGGCAGGGTGTTGTGCTGTGGGGTGTTGTGCACCAGGCGGGTGGTTGGAAGCCTCGGCAGGCTGTTGTGCACCAGGCGGGTGGTTGGAAGCCTCGGCAGGGTGTTGTGCTGTGGGGTGTTGTGCACCAGGCGGGTGGTTGGAAGCCTCGGCAGGGTGTTGTGCACCAGGCGGGTGGTTGGAAGCCTCGGCAGGGTGTTGTGCTGTGGGGTGTTGTGCACCAGGCGGGTGGTTGGAAGCCTCGGCAGGGTGTTGTGCCGTGGGCTGTTATGCACCAGGCGGGTGGTTGGAAGCCTCGGCAGGGTGTTGTGCTGTGGGGTGTTGTGCACCAGGCGGGTGGTTGGAAGCCTCGGCAGGGTGTTGTGCCGTGGGCTGTTGTGCACCAGGCGGGTGGTTGGAAGCCTCGGCAGGGTTTTGTGCACCAGGCGGGTGGTTGGAAGCCTCGGCAGGGTGTTGTGCTGTGGGGTGTTGTGCACCAGGCGGGTGGATGGAAGCCTCGGCAGGGTGTTGTGCACCAGGCTGGTGGTTGGAGTGGAGGTGAGCGCTGACCGAGCACCGCTGTCCCGCAGCCCCTGCTGCTGTTTCTGGACAGCGTGGACCAGCTGACCGGCGCCACTGACGTCAACAAGGTGCTGTGGCTGCCGCTGAGGCTGCCGCCACACGTCAAGGTCAGTCCGGCCAGGACACCGCTGCAGGTAGAGCGCAGACCAGGCGCAGCTCCTTTCGAGATAGTAACTATGATTATCTGGCTCCACGAACGAGCTGCTCCGCTCTCTGATTTGTCTCTCTTCCAACACTCCTGTTGAGCCTGGAGCTCATAGAATTGTCTCAAGAACGCGTGCTGAACATGTACCGTGGCTCTAAAGCCAGGGTTGCTGTAGATACCTAGAGCCCCTGGTTATGTCGAATTTAAGATGGACCTTTGTTAATGCCAGGAGTACTTATCTATAGCTGCTACAACTTGTCTTGGTGCAATTTGTAGCTTGTTTCTGACATAACACTGATCATTGCATTACGATGCTGTTATGATATTTGGCGGGTCGCATATGAAGTGGTTTACCTGAACCCGGAGGCATCTGTGAGGTGTTGGGCACGCAGAGGTCTCCTGGAAATGCTATGTGTGACGCAGGGGCGCAGCCAGAGCTTTGGTATGGGGGCACACCACCTTTGAGGGGCACCCCGGGAGAAAAAGGGCACTTTTTAACGTAATCTAGAAAGCTTATTATATCTTAGTTTATATCAGGGGCGTTCCAGCACAGATCGACCAGGCCCCTACCTAGCACAGTCTCGGATTTCGTTCCAATTTCGTCTACTGGGCTGTGAGGGGCGTGGAATCCTGATCTGAGATTATTTCTTTCCTCAGATGTACGGCTTTGGAGTTATAACTTGAAGAAAATCGTGAAAATCGCCGATTTCGTCAAAATATGGTGATATACAACGATTATTTTTAGCCTTAACATGTATTTCTTAGTTTCAAATGACACGGGATTAGATTGAACACGTAATAGCTGATGTTGAAGAATCTCTTTTTTTATTCAAAATTTTCAATTTTTTTGGAAATCTTTTGATAACCTTTTCCAACGATTTTTTTCTAAGTGTGGCCAGTAATTCATGTTAAAGGGATTCAAAGGAAAAATGCGCACCCATATCTCTGTTTGGTGAAGTCAATAATTTTTGCGTTCTAGATTTTATCAATGTGTAATTAGCCATAGAATGCCCGCAAAAATCGGCCGCCCGGTGCGCCCGGCCATTCAGCGCGGCCGCCGGTGCGTGGGCACGGACAGTAGATTGACTCGGGAGCGTATGAACTCTTGCAATCATGATTAAATGTGGGAAACGAAAAATAGAAATACACGTGTTCAACAAAAGGGTAAAGTCAATGCAATTTTAATTCGGTTAAGGGTGTACGACTCGCCATATCTTAATATTGCCCATAAAATAGATTACCGATTTGAGTCATACATTTGGATTTTGAAAATGAAGAGACTAGTGCATTTGTGCAAGCTTGGTCTGTTTTGCATGTAGAATTGACATCCTATCCAGCACGGGTGAACCTTGGCCGCAGTTGTGCGGTCTCCACCCCGGTTTGTACGTCAGTGCCTTTATGACTCGTGCGAGGTGTCAGATGTGCAGTGCGCAGCTCATGAAGCTGGGAGCACATCCTCCACTGTTCGTATGACATTGTTACTGGGGCAGTTGGGTGTCAAATGGAGATAAGGCATGGCTTCAAGGTGGCTTCTTGGTTTCGGACGCCAGTTTTCTACTGTCAGTGTTGGTGTTCACGCTTTTGCGCGACATAGGAGTGGTAGAATGTCATGGGATAAGAGGACTTATTGCGCTGACTAGAGGATTTACTTCGTTCTAGATTCCTGGTCCCGGCGCCAGTCCCGGCGCCGGCAGGCCTCGACTGGTTCCGGCAAGACCCAACGTGATCCTGACATTGGTCCCGGCAAAAAAAGTCGGGTTAATGGGAACAAATTTGTAGCTTTGTCTTATACGTTTCAACCAGTGACTTTGATTTTCTATTTCAGCCATGAATCATGTGTAATTGTGTTATTTCATTTCCATTTTCAAATGGAGCTTATTACAACTAAATTAGGGGTAGTATTGCCCGTGCCGTTAACCCACCCAAAACCCCCTGCATCGAGAAGAGATCTCCAGCTCTGACCATGGTATATCACTTTTCGGCCCTCACCCCCCCGTGACGTCATTTAACCCGCGCCCCACCGGAGGTCCGGCGCCACCTTCGCCCCTCCGGGGCCATCGATGCCCCCTCTCTAACTCCGAAAATATGAGGGTTAGCGCAAATCTGCAAAGTGCATTAGAAAGCTCGCGTGAATTCAGTAAGAAATGACTTTGCATGTTTAAGCGCTCAGGTCAATGGTGTGACCTCCAGAGGTAAAGTTAGGTCACGATAGGCTATTTGCACTCAAATATGAAATGCTTAAAGGAAGATACGCGAAACAAATTTTATTGGCTAGATCAAAAGGTCACAAAAAGTTGTTTCAGAAGTTCCTTTCTCATTTTTGCGAATTCGGCCTGCAAATGCCTTAAAATTGCTCTCAAAGTCAATATTTGTAGACGACTTTACCGGTACACCTCTGATCGATGTAAATGACGTACCCCCGGCTAAAGCTATCAAATCCTCTGAAAAAACCGGTCCCATTTTTCCTAAGCAGTGACTTGAAAGATTAGAACTATTAAATAAAAAGTTATTTAAAAAACTACAGCCAAAAATAATATTAAAACAAAAATATAGAACTTTTAAGAAATCACAATTGACCAATCAGAGCGTACAGCCACCTCATAGGGGGTCACGTGACCTTTCTGACGCAAAAGCTTCGTCATCCTGGGGCTGAAGCAGAAAATGACTCAAGACCCGAGGTACGAAACGGCTGAAGACTTGAGTAATTATGTTTTTCTTTTCCGTTTCTAGGGCAAACCAATTCATTTTGTATTTTTTAAAGGCTTTGTAAAGTTAATTCGAATACAAATACAGGAGAACAGACATTTGTTTTACAAAAAACATTACTTTTCAACTTTAATTGTTTTCGAAAACTAAGTGGTGGGTGAAAGTTTCATCATTATATCGGAACTGTTAACCTATTTCGATAATAAGTGAGTGGTCTCCCAAAATTTTGCCGAAGACACAAAAATAATTGACAGTTTCGTAATCTGGATTTTTCAAATAGCAAGAATCCACAATAATAATTTTTCGCGTATCTCCCTTTAGGAAAACTGGGCATAACTCTTATGCCATTAGAGCTATTGAGATCTGGTAAACTACATTGAATAGGAAAATGCCAGACCTTTCTCGGCTGTGTGGAACGTAATGACCTCCCACCAGTGGTTTGACCTCCAGAGGTCACCTCGTGACCTCATATGACCCGAGGTCATCAAATGTCAGAAAGTAACCTTGCCGTATATCAAATGAGAGCTAGTGATGAGAGATACACGATGGTGTTTGATTCAACGCTCTAGCTTAATTAGGTCAACAGATATTGCCAAAATACTGTTTTTGACCCCTGGTGACCTTGGATGACCCTGCAAAGGTCAAAGGGAATATATGACCCCTGGGATCCGTAAAAGGGTGTCCAAAAACACTTTTCTGAGCAAGCCGAGGGGCGGTAGTGGGTGGCAGCTAGCTGGCTCCACGCAGCCGACCCGGGTTCAAGGCCCGGCGGCTTCCAACAAGGAGCAAGCGGCCCGAGAAACCCTCCAACAGGGAAAGAGTTGGCGACGCCAGACCGGCAGTGGTGCGTCGATAAGCCCAAAATATTATCATTTTCAATCGTTTTTTAGCTTTTAGATCATAAGACAGCTTTTCCCATGCCTTTTCAATGGGAGAGGTCACCTCGTGATCTGACCTTAGGTCACGAAATATAAAAATCCCGGATATACATCTTGTAGACCCTAGCGGCGCCATGAACTGTAGGAAGTTTCAAATCTTTTCAGAAGGCCAACCCGAGAGGATATCTTAATGTTTCATCGGTTTTAACCTCATATTGCGCGTATGTGCGTTTTTAACATGGAGTTTTGCAGTGTTGCGTGGACTGGCGCTGCTGCATCGCATACCGACCGCCTGAGCCGCATAGAGCACACATTTTTATATGGCTTAATATGCACTATCACCAGCGATCATAATCACTAGCCTATAGAGACTTACTGAGACGCTTTAAACTTGTATCGGTAGACGCTAGGCGAAAGCAGCATGATCTCATTTTTATCCGAAACATTTTTAGGGGTCGCATTTGTTCTACCTCTCTTCTTGAGTCATTTTACTTACACGTACCATCTCGTGCCACCCGTCAGCAAGAAAGAACACTACTGCGTGTGCCATACGTAAGGGTTGGCACGACAAAAGAGGGTCTGTTTACGCGACTTCCGAGGCAACTGAATACATTCTTACATATGTGCCCTGCTGCAGACATCTTTGCCGATAATTACGGAACATTTCGTGCAAAAGTCAGGGCCTACGTCGCCGCTTTGTAGCCATGGTATTGGACTGTGTTTTACCGGACTGTGTTTTATGACTTTTAGAGGTTTGTCGCATTAATGTTTTTATTCTTCACGCTCATCATTTTAGCATTCTATACGCGTGTGCCCTTTTGGGTATTTTACTCCGGTTGTACAGTGTTTGTGCTCTTATCATCATCATCATCGTTGGTGTTTAAGGGCGCACCGACAACACGGGTCATGTGGCGCCCATAACACTAGACAAGATATATACAGTATAGTTTCAGCGTCTCACAGGGCTAAAAGTGTGTCAAAGGTAAAAGCAGCAAGTCAACAACATTTCAACAAGTAAGGTGTAAAACAGGTTAAGTTTTTAAAACAGAATCAAAAGGTCATACGTAAAAAACAGAACAATAATACAACAATAATATAAATAAAAACAAAATGAATAGAATAAAAAGTAAAAACTGACCAGAGTCGCAGACATTTTAACATCACATACCAAGGTCAGCGAAAAGGTAAAATGAACTTATACACCATGTAAAACCTGAAAAACTACGAGGGTGAATATATGACATTAAAACCAACGCTCCTCAGATATAACATAATGGTAGCAATATCCACAGCACGATGCTCGCCCAAAAGAGAATTCATTGTCGGAGATCCCTGCAGAAAGCGGTTTCTCTCTATCTCAAAGTCACGGCAATCTAAAAGGATATGTTTGACTGTGAGCCTGTCGCCACAGCGTGGACACTCCGGCGGGTCACGACGAGATAAAAGATATGAATGGGTTGAATGAGTGTGTCCCAGTCGCAATCTACACAGGACAACCTCCTCCCTTCTGGAGCCTGCACTACTTGAGGTCCACGATCCTAAGCGTGGTTTCAGCTCGCGGAGCATCCTACCCTTAAAATCACAATCCCATCGACGTTGCCAGTCGCTAAAAACATACATTTTAACTTGCGCGTACATGTCAAAAAATGGAACACGAAGACCTGGGGGGGCAGCATGTTCTGCCCCCGTCTTTGCACATCGATCTGCCCGCTCATTTCCGGCGATTCCGCAGTGACTTGGCACCCAAACTAAATCTACACATTTTCCCTTTCCCCTCAGGCTATGCAGTTTCTGCCTAATAAGGGTCAAGAGATAAGATGCTGACATATTATAAAAGTAAAAAGACTCCAATGCCTGTACAGAAGACAAAGAATCTGTAAAAATAACAAACTTTCTCGCCCTTAACTTCGAAACATGGTCCAGACAACGGAATATTGCGTACAGCTCAGCGGTAAACACAGATGCCTCGCGCGGTAAACTAAAACACTTTTCAACGCCGTCGCTGAAAAATGCACATCCCGTGCCACCATCACCCTTCGAACCATCAGTGTAAAAGTGGATGTGATTATTATAAGATTCAGAACAGAACTCCCTAAATAACTGGCGCATAACTTCAGGAGGCATATTTCTACATTGATCCAGTAAGCTCTTGTTTGTGTCCACTGCAGAGATAAGCCAAGGTTCAACCAAACACCCGTCACACGGTTCAATGAGATCTGTGTCTATCCCAGCCTCCACAAGCCAGGCGCGGACCCTTACTCCTGGATGACGGGCTGCCGCGCGGGATCCATTATCAATCTGGCGGAGCTGGGCGTCACCAAAAAATATTGAGTATGTGGGATGCGTCGGGGATTGTTTGAGTTTCAATACATAGCGCATGGCAAGTGTTTTTCGGCGCAACTCTAATGGCATTTCATCGACGTCCACTAACATGCTTGATATTGGGGATGTACGGAATGCTCCCGTTATAACTCTAACGGCTTGATGGTGCACAGTATCCAGCATGGTTTTTGCTGATTGGGGAGCGGCTTCATATACCAGGCTACCATACTCAATTTTTGAGCGTACTAATGACCTATAGAGCATGACAAGCGTTTTCCTGTCAGCCCCGTACCTCATTTTTGTTAGGACTTTGAGTATATTTAATGTATCAAAACACTTTGCGCGGAGCTGCTTCAGATGTGGTATGTATGAGAGCCTTTTGTCCAGTGTGAGCCCTAGAAATCTCGTTTCCGGTACAACATCGATCAAATTTCCATAGATATACAACTTTGGGTCCTCACAATCTCCACGTCTGTTGCAAAAGAGCATGCACTTGGTTTTTACACTTGAGAAGCTTAAGCCGTTTCGTGTGCTCCACTCCTGCAAACGATCAAGACCGAGCTGCAGTCGCCTCTGTGCAGCGGCAGTGGTGGACGCCGTCACCCATATCGTAAAATCGTCTACAAAAAGTGCGTGGTGAATATTCGTGGGTAAAGTGCCTGCTATGTCGTTAATCATAACTGCAAACAGGGCGATAGAGCTCACGGAACCTTGAGCAATTCCCCTCTGTTGTTGGTATCGATTTGATAAGACAGAGTTAACGCGATAACGAAAAAACCTATTTCTAAGAAAACTGGAAATGAACCATCCCATGTGCCCTCGCACACCGAGCTCGAAAAGTTTGTGTAGGATGCCGTGTCTCCAAGTACAATCATACGCGCGCTCAACGTCAAAGAACACCGCAATTGTGTGACATTTACGTACAAAACCCTCGCGCACAGAGGCATCTAAACGAACTAGGTGGTCTATTGTGGAGCGGCCCTGGCGAAAACCACACTGGCTATTACAAAGGAGCTGGTTGGATTCCAGATACCAAACAAGACGCATGTTGACCATTTTTTCGAGCAGTTTACACACACACGAAGTCAATGAGATGGGACGAAAGTCGTTGGGTGATGAGCCAGTTTTGCCGGGCTTCAAAATAGGTACGATATGTGCCTCGCGCCACTGATCTGGGAAATCATTGTTACTCCAGATGTGATTATATATGTTTAGCAGAGACGATAGAGATGCATCAGGTAACTGGCGAAGCATATTGTTAGTGATGTTATCAGGGCCAGGTGACACCGGCCTCACAGTGGACAGTGCTGCTCTGAGCTCAGCTATTGAAAAAGGCACATTGTAATGAGCCGAGTTATCCCGCCCAAAGTTGACCGGTTTTCTCTCCGCGATTTCACGAATTCGAGTAAAATGAGGATTTTCAGAGGAGACACTGCAACGATCATGGAAAGCTCTCGCCATGTGCTCAGCCACCTCTTGCGAGTCGGTTATCTTAAACCCGTTGGCTTCCAAAACTGGAGCAGACGGGGGACGATTTTTCCCTGCATTCTTCGTATTTGGAACCAGACCTCAGCTGACGAAGTGAAACGATTTACCCTAGACACATATTCTACAAACCACCTTCTCTTCGAGTTCAGCACAACGCGACGCGCAAACGCCCTAGCACGCTTGAAATTCGCGTGGTTTGTTGCTGTTGAGTGTCTGTTAAAAATTCTAAAAGCCCGTTTTCTGCTTAAAATGGCTGACTTGCACTCCTGGTTCCACCACGGCACAGGAGTGCGTTTTGGCTGCCCACGTGTCATCGGAATAAAATGTTTCGCTGCTGTCAAGATCATACAATTAAAATTCTCGACAGCCTGCGTGGCCGAGGCCTCCGGGGTGGGGTCCACCGCACCACAAGCAGCCCCGAAACCTGCCCAGTTTGCCCGCCTTTCGTTCCAGCGCGGGGGTATGCTCCCGCAGGGCGAGGACGGTTCGGAGAGATAAGAATAGGGAAATGGTCACTTCCGTGAGGATCATCCAGGGTGATCCAATTTAACTGGATGAGAAGAGACGGAGAACAAATGGAAAGGTCAATAGAAGAGAGAGAACCAGAGGGTACAGTAATATGAGTAGCACAACCGGAATTGAGGAGGCAGAGGGAATTAAGGTGAAGAAATCTCTCGACCGTGCGGCCCCGGGGACACGTGCAGCCGGCAGCTCCACCCCACGCTGAGTTGTGAGCGTTAAAATCACCAAGTAACAGGAAAGGTGTGGACAGCTGGTCGACTAAATTATGCAGATCATTTAAATTTAGATTGGCGCCCGGTGGTAGGTAGATAGAACACACAGTCAATTTAATATAACCAAGGTCTACCCGGGCGGCTACCGCCTGCAGCGCTGTATTTAGAGGTATACTGTAGCAGGGAGTGGCATGGTGCACAGCAACCATCACCCCTCCGTATGCTATTGTTGAACTAAAAATATCTTTTCTAAAACTCTGATAATTTCGAATATTATAAGCAGCTCCAGGGGACAATTTTGTCTCCTGAAGACATAAGACAGAAGGGTTATAATCGGACAAAATCTGCTGCAGGTCGCTAAAATTCGAACGGAGGCCTCGGCAATTCCACTGTAGAAATGTCATTTTAAGCTAAAAGAAAACGGGCTTACTAAAAATAGACGGCTTAACCTAACCTTTCCAAGGGGGCCCAGTACCCCCGTATGGCCCCCTTGCCTGGCCCCACGCTGGGGCCACCGATTCGGTAGCGGACCGGACCACGACTTCGTGCGCCTTCATCAGAATGAGCACGCGCTCGTGTTGTTTGGGGCTCGCTGGGAGGGCTCACAGCAGGACGCTTTGTCGGAGACCTGCTCCGCGGCCCCTCAAAATTTCTCCGCATTGCCGTGACGGTGGAAGAGCGGATCTGGGCTGGAGGCTGTGCTGCCGGCGTCTGGGTCACTGGCAAGGTCGGCGGCGGCGGTGGAGGCGCTGAATTATCGCCGCCGGTGGGTGGTTGGACGGCAGGCGGCCGGAAACGCCTCCCCGTGGTGGAGTGCTTACCACCCCGTCCTACAACCGCCCATCCCTCCGTCTCAGTCGGTGCTTGGCTCGGAGTGGCACCGGGTGCCGACTCCAGGGAGTCACCAGCAGGAGCCGCCTGCTGGTGCTGTGGCGCGAGGGGAGGGCCCTGTCCTCCATCACCGGCGAGGGCCGGGGAGGGGAGGTAGGAGCAGGAACAGCGACCCGCCCCCTTCCCCCCCACGGAGGGGGTCGCGGAGGAGGTGCCACCGCCGGCTCAGGAGCCGGGGTGGCGGGCTGGTGTGAAAAAACCAGCCCCATCCTCCCCGCCAGGCGAACAAAGTCTGCCACGGTCAGGGAACGGATGACCTCCTCCGCGGTCATCTTTGGGGTACCCGAACTGCTGGTAGATGCTACTTGGGAGTAGCGCTTTTGGGGGTGGGAGGCCATGTAAACATCCCTAGCCTGGCGGAAGCTAACCTTTTGTGTGATCATTATGGTAAGTATTTCTTTTTCTTTGCTTAATTCGGGACATGCACGATCAACAACTTCATGACATCCATTACAATTCGCACACTTTAGGGTTTCTGAGTCGCATTCTGTGGTACTGTGGACCTCTGAAGAACATTTCCCGCATACACGCTTGCCTTTACAAGCTCGGGCGGTGTGGCCAAACTTCTGGCAGGTGAAGCATCGCATGGGTGATGGCACATATGGTCTCACGCCGACCCTCGTGTAACCGACATAGATGTGATCCGGCAGCTCTGGTTTGTCGAATGTAAGTATGACTGTGTCTGTGTCCAGCATGTTGTCGCCACTTCTCCTCCTGATTCTGCGCACCTCCACCACTCCAAGTTCATCAAGCCCTTCAGCAATTTCCTCCTCCGAGAGTCCCCTGAGTTCCTGACTGGTGACGACTCCTTTCGTGAAATTCTTTGTTCTGTGCGGTTCTACGGAAACATGTACTTTGTGTGTTGTTTGCTGTCCAGACTCCTTCCTTGTGAATTTGAGTTCTGATACGGAAAGTGCACGCTCTGCGTCCTCTACTCGCGCAAACTCAACCTCCAGTGAACCATCGCGGAGCTTTACACATCGGACAACTTTGCCGAGACGATCGAGGGCCTCCTTTCGCTTGAAAGGCGACAGGGCCGCAAGAGATGAGTCGAGTCCCCGTATTACTAAAACACGGGGACAGGACGGCTGGATGGTCGGTTTTTGCGAACCGGATCTAGGTGTTCGCTCAATCCCTTCCCCCAAAGGGGGATGGGAGATGTCAACCTCCGGTGGAGGGTGAAGAGAAGGGTTCGAGGGGTTAGAAGTGTCCATAGGAAGATCATAAGGTTCGACCAGCCACGTGCGCCCCCTTCCAACGAGGGTGCTACAAGGCGAGACGACGCACGGGCTGGCTATACGGGGGAGACGCCGCCGTTACAGAGGGGGAGAGAGACTCACCGAGCCCCCCTGCCCCGACGACGGTCCCCCCTTGCACCTAGCCTAGACGACCCCGGGCGGGGCGCGGACACCCCACCCTCCCCGGGTGAAGTTGGGACTTCACCCAAGGAGGGAGGGGCAGCCGAGCCCCACGAAAGGCCGACAGACTTTTACAATGCTGCTACTCTTGTCGATGCCCTCAAGAGTTCCCCGCCCTTGCGGAAATCCAGACCAAAGTAGAGTGTTGCTAGAGGCACACGATCCACAACAGCGCCTACCTCAGCTCAGCTACCAGGACTCCTTCATCCCGGGGTACGGGTCGGTGCGCAGCTCACCTTAAAAAGACAGGCGCCCTCGCACGGCCTCATCGGAGCAGGCGACTACCACCTGCTCGTCACAACTGATTCCCGGCTGGTCCAAGAGAAGTGAGCCCCCGGCCCGCAGGGCCGGCTATTAGAGGGATCCAATCGCCAGCCACACGAGCCGGAGGCCCACATACACCCAGACCATCCAGGAATCATAGGCACGTGCAAGGACGCCCATGATACTGGGATAATGTGGGTAACTGGGAAGTTATGAGTTGGAAAAGGAAGAGGGCCGGTCTGTGCTGTCCAGCCCAGACACGCGCCGCACGCGACCGAGGTGTCCACACTCAAGACGAGCAAGAGTGCACACACCCCCGCCACCCGCGGAGACACGCCGGGCCAGACAACGCAGACAGTGGGCAGGAGGGGTGTTTAGGAGTGGACAGAAAGGATACGGGTGGAAAGGCATGGAGAGACAAGGAAATAAGGAAAGGAGAGGAAAAGGAACAAGGAGTTGGTGGGATTTGAATTTAGGAAGGCCAAGAAAGGATGAGGATGGCAGTTTCGATTTAGCCTCTCGCCCGAAGGCGGGAGGCGAAACCCATCCTGCCAACTGGGGTCGCGGGTGTCGTCACATCCCGTACCCAATTATCCATGTGCCGGACCAGTCAGCAGGTGCCAACAAGTCCAGCAGATGAAAATTGGTCCCCTGCGGGGTTTGTGCTCTTATCATGTGTATATAATGTCGATTACCCTCTTTACTGATGTACCATTGTTTTATCTCCTCTACTTTGCCTTTTATTGGGGTCATCCCGTGGGCAATGAATTAAATAAGTACAAATACAACAAAATACAAAATCGATCGACTGAGAAACGTAGCTCTAATAGAGCTCAAAATTTGAAATTAGGTGACCTTGGTTGACTTCACCTGGTGACCTGACCTTGGGTGACCCAGGGTAAAAAGTTTCAGGTATGATGTGAAAATGATGGGGTGAGAGATAGAGCCCTCAACCGTGGTCCTGCGTTGCGTCATTTTTCTGCTATCCCAAAAAAACCTTAGGGGGGCCATCGATGCCCCCGGTGGGGCGAGGGTTAAGAGCAGCCCCATATAGGCTTAAGTAAGACAATTTGTGTGTGCGTAGTTAGCCATTTTAGCTTATTTATTAGTCAAATGCTAAGGGAAAACTAACTAAGTCCCGACCTGGCCCAGCATCCGGTCCCGGCTCCGGGACACCGGGATAAAAAATAGAACCTCTGGTACTGACCCCGTCGAGTGTTCTCCGCAAAAGACGCCTACTTACAAGACAGAGTAAATTTAAATTCGGAAAACGTCACAATTGCTCAAGAAGAGCCAGACAGCAGCCGGAGGAAGTTACTGAAGAGCTGCTTGCTGCGGAGACACAATCATTGTCGACTGACTCACTGGGCGCTCCAACAGTATCAGCCGAAGTCGATGTTTCCCATGTATTGCCGCTGCTGGACGGGACTACCGTCATAACAGATAGGCTTTTGGTTGAACTGATCCTTTGAACTTGTTTATTGTTTATTGTTATTGTTTATTGTTTGTTATTTTTTATTGTATTTGTTATTGTTATTTATATTGTTTATTGTTATTGTTATTGTTTATTGTTTATTGTTTAAAACTGATCCTTAAACTTGTTTATTCTTCGCTGTGTGCTTTCGAGTTCTTATTACCGTTGTGAACCAAAGTAGGTCACTTTCATGCATGCCTCAACAGAAATTAATACTGTTTTTTGGTACATTGATTCAGCCTCCTCTGCCTCCTCTGCTGGTGAACCGAACCAAATGCCACTAAATGTAATACACTACTGTCATAACGCAGCCCTTTAACTAGGAATTTGCTTCCACCCAAGACCTGAATAATATTGATTCCACTTTGCTTCAAAACACATGCTTTATAACGTATGGTGTTAACGTTCTTTACTCTTAATGAAGCTTTGCTGAAGCCGAAAACAAAAGATTAAAGAAAAAGAAAGCGTAGAAAATATTTTTTTGTCAACGGCACACCCTTACCTTGTGAAAATTTCCACTAGACCATGTGCTTATGTAGATGCATGTTTCCCTAGCAACAAACTTCTAACCCATAGTCTCCGCTGAGCACCACAGGCGTGCGTGTCGTCGGTTGGCCGAAGTGCCTGTCGGCTTTCGGTGGGGCGCGCCGGGCGGCCGATTTTCGCGCGCATGGTGTCACTCTTTGGCTGATTAGACATCGATAAATTAAAGAACGCAAAATTCAATTGATTTTATCAGAAAGCATAGGACCAGGGAAAATTTTTCCTGTGGGTCATTGTTAAGTAAATCACTGGTCACATCTAAAAAAAAAATTGTTACAGAAATTGAATACAAGTTTCCAAAAACTTAATAATCATTTTTGAAAAACTAAATTCTCAAAATTGAATAATAAAATATAAATACAATCACCTTTTAAATGAGCATCCATAACGAAGGACTACACAGAAAATAATGATTGTATGCCACCATGTTTTGCTAAAAACATGGATTTTCACGACTTTCCGCAAACTCTAACTCCAAAACCCTTATTTTGAGGGAATAAATAAACTCAAATCTGAATTCTACGCCTCTGATAACCCTGTGTACGAAGTTAAAACGACACCTGTGACTATGCTATGTATGTAAAATCCAGGTGGTGCCTGGTTGATTTGTCCTGGAACGCCCCATCAACTTTTAGGTACCTTTGGTTCAAGAAAAATGCAAATCAAGCATTGACGGAAAGGAAAACTATCAAAACAGGAAACAAATACATTATCACCGAAATTTCCCTAAAATAGCCAAAACACGACTATTTTGGATAGATTTAAGGACAAATCAGCCAACTCATGCAAGTACTTAATATCAGCAAAATCTGCGGAGCCTGTGATATCTGTCACTATGTGCAAGCTAAGACATATTGAAGTCGAAAATTCATTTGTTTTGCCCACTGGTTTTATTGTGACGGGTGAGCCCTGGTTGAACGCGGATTAAGTTCCTCGCTCCCACAATTGAATAATTCGGGAGACACGTTTTGAACGCGTTTTTAGTTCCATATTTTCAAGGATCGGTCCCAGTTGGAGTAAAAAAGGGTGAACAGGCCGGTGGTTTGGATGGAGATGGTGTGACATGGCTGAAAATTGTGAAAACTAGTTCTTCATTAAAATTAATTAGCAGAAATCCTGATCTAGGGGACTGTAATCTGAGCTCAGGGGCACATGCCTCTTTATTACCCCTCCCCCAGAATCCAGCAATATAATAAGCAATTTATATAACCAGGGGTGCCTAGGCATCACAAGCCGTTTTAGCGATGGCTCATTCCCAGGTAGTTCCATTTAACAAGCGTAGTTTGCATTTTGTTCTTTTTCCCGATCTATTCAAAATCAGCCCAGGGGGCCCCTAGTGTGGATTTGAACCCTCCAGAGCAGCTGCCCCCCCTCTCCTCAGTTGTGCCCTCAGGACTAAACTAGCTCAGTGACTCCAGAGATGGGGTCATCAGACTAACTCAATGGGCCTCAGATACGCTCATAGGGACTTGAACCAGCTCAAGGAGCCCCAGAACAATTTAAGGCGCCAGATCACCTCAGCAGGGCACAGGCCAACTTAAGGGGCTCTCACAAGCTCAGCGTCCAGACCAGCTCAGAGTACCCCCAGGGCCCATACCAGCTCAGGGCACATCCCCAAAACCTAGATCCGCTATTGGGCCCCAGATCAGCTCAGGTCCTCAAGTCAGGTCAGGGGGCAAGATCAAGTCAGGAGCACTAAATCAGCTCAAGGATATCTCACCAGCTCAGGGCTCAATCATTTTAGGAGCCCCAGAGCTGCTCAGGGGACAACAGATCGGCCCGTAGGGCACCAGATCAGCTTCGAGGACAAAGAATCAGATCAGTGGTCCCCAACCAGCTCGGGGCCCCGATCAGCTCGGGGTACCAGATCAAGTCAGGAGGCACTTAATCAGCTAAGGAGCCCAATACCAACTCAGGGGCTCTCATCGGCCTCTGTGGGCCCAGCTCAGCTCAGGGCCTTAGAGCTGCTCAGGATATCATGTAATCAACCCAGGAGGCCCAGGTCAGCTTAAAGGGCACCATATAAGCTCATGGGGCACCAGACTAGCTCAGAGGGAATCAGATGGGCTCAGGAGGCACATTGATGACTCAGGAGGCACCAGATCGGCTCAGAGGGCAATAGTTCAGCTCAGGGGGCAATATATCTGCTCAGGGGCACCAGATCGATCAGCTTGGGGGGATCAAATCAAATCAGGGGCACTAAATCAGCTCAGGGATATCTCACCAGCTCGAGGCCCAATCAGTTCAGGAGCCCCAGAACTACTCAGGGGACACCAGATCGGCCCATAGGGCCCAGATCAGTTTCGAGGGCAATGAATCAGATCAGTGGTCCCCAGCCAGCTCTGGGGTACCAGATCAAGTCAGGAGGCACTTAATAGCTCAGGACCCCATATCAGCTCAGGGGCCCCCACCAGCCTTAGTGGGCCCAGCTCAGCACAGGGCCCCATAGCTAATGAGGAAATTACTTAATCAACTTAGGAGGCCCAGATCAGCTTAAATGGTACCAAAGGGGCTCAGGGGGCATGAGATGGGCTCAGGAGGCACAATGATGGCTCAGGAGGCACCAGATCGGCTCAGGGGCATTAGTTTAGCTCAGGGGGCAACATATCTGCTCAGGGGGCACCAGATCAATCAGCCCGGGGGCCCAGATCAGCTCCTAGCCCCCAGACCAGAGCAGGGACATAGATCAGCTCAGGATGCACCAGACCAGCTCAGGAGGCACCAGATCATCTAAGGAGACATCAATAACCAGCTCAGGGGGCACCTGATCAGCTCAAGAGGCACGATATTGGCTCAGGGGACAGTAGATCAACTCCGGGAGGCATGAGATCAGCTCAGGGGGCCAGATCAGCTCAAGGGGCACGATACAGCTTATAGGGCACCAGGCATGCTCGGAGACATCAGACTAACTCAGAGAGCATTAGGTAGGTTCAAAAGGTACAATAATTTTCTCAGGGTTCACGAGACTGACTCAGGGAGCACCAGATTAGCTTAGAGGGCACGTGATCAGCCTAAGGGCCCAATACCAGCTCAGTGGGCACCAGCTGAGCTCAAGGGGCACCAGATTAGCTCCACCTGCACGATTATTGGCGACGATGAGGCATTAGCTGGAAACGGATTACGGGTCCATACTCTTCCTGGGTGCTTGGAAAGGCGATAGAATGCTTTAGCTGACAAAAAAGGCACTTAATTGTAAAAAAAACAGTTCTAATCGCTAAAGGCAGTTTAGGTGCTTTTAGGTTCAAAGGCGTAGGGCACTAAATTTCGACCGGCACGGCACAAACGGGGTACACCGCCTAGCCATCAAAGGGCACTCCGGCATTTATGGGGGGGGCACGAGCCCCCTGTGCCCTCTTGGCTGCGCCCATTGTGTGACGTCACATATCCACTTCATATCGTCAAGCTTAATTCGTAAGATCAGCAAACATGCAGAGGCGTCCCTTGAGTTCGCATTGCAAACTTTGGGCCGTATGCGAACTTTTCCCGTCAAACAATTCGCATTTGGTTCACATTTCACTGAACAAGTTCGCTTTTCGCCCTGTTGAGCTGCATGCAGACGATCGCCGATGTAATGAGACCTCCATTTATCGGTGCCGAACCAGTGGTCTTCCTTGCCGACTCTGTCGCTCCCCTCCAACGCTGCGCGCCCCACGATGAGAGAAATGGTGACCCATTTTACAGTTTTTTTTGTGCCATATGACCGCTCTTTTGGGCATTCATTATCCTCAGGAACCTAGGTTTTGATACCTGCAACCAGGGGATTCGCCGGTGATTTTAGAGTTGGGGCGGAGCCACGGTGGGGGCCTAACGCAAAAACACCCGTGTACCTTGCTAGCAATTTCCATCGCTATTTCCGGAAGAATTCGGGACGTTTCCTCAAGTCTTCTACATAGAGTTTGGTGGCAACCCTCTAGCGTGCTATAAAATATATATCGGGTGGTATAAAATTTTCACATTTAATTACTTCACACCCACCCCACTGGAAGGGGCATTTTTGCCCCCACCCCGCTCCTCATCGAAGCTTGGGGTACATTATGCTTGATTAATTTTACGCCATTGATTTTTTAGGCCAGGTTGTGTCAGGTCACGAAGGTCATGTGACACGACCTCAAAACGCGAAATCAAGATTTTGAAGTGTCGCCAAGAGAACATGTTCCAACCGGTCAGATTGTCAGGTCAGGCCCCAAAACTAATCGCTGTTCATCGATTAGAGGAACGTCAATTTTAAAACGGTCAGAATTGGTCGATTTTAAAATTCCTACGCATTTGGCCAATTTTGAGTTCACATTTGGTTCGCATTTCACCTAACAGTTCTCCAAATCCCCTATGTGATGCAGACAGCTGAAAGTTCGCATTGCCCGAATTAAAAAGAACACCTCTGAACATGGCGCAAGGAGATGCCACGGGTGTCACGGGTATGTTTCCATGTTCAGCAGCCATGGGCCCAGCCATGCTGATCCTTTTATTGCTACTTATGCTTAAAGCGAACAGAAGCACCTTTGTGGTTTCTTGGTACAAACAGTTCCCTAACTTTGGTTAGAACTGTTTCTTTTATAAGGTCCTCGATTTTGTCTATAAGTAGGATGGTGGCCATGCTGGGCCATATTTAGCAGTTGGCCGTTGCATCACTACCGGTGTAGCATCAACCACCCCTTTTCGCGGGGTTTGTGAGTAAACTGGTCGAAGCAAATTCTGGAACAAGGGGTATTCGTTCCTAGAAGATAAGGTGGTGATGACGTTTCTCCCCGACCCGTAATGGGCCCGATTCACTATCTGGCACGACGAAATTCGTAGCCGCTGCTTAACGACAGTTGGTCGATAACAAATGTTGAGAATATAGTCAAAGCTTGATTATGCGCGTAGCTTAGTACATTCTGGCACTTTTTGATGCTTCCTTAGCCGGATTCAGGATTCAAGTGGGGCACGTATGTACCTTCCCCGACCGGAACTGGGCGCCCTTCTGAATGGTCGATGGCGCGTCCTGAAATTTAGCCTCCCACCCGCCCCTTCCACGTGGTCTAGTCTGCCCTTACCCACCGACACGGCCCGAATCATATGATCATCGGTGAGACAAACTTCATACGCAACTAGTTAACAACCCGCCACACATGACTCCCAATCCCTTATCTACTCTCAACTGGCAATCTCACCTCTTTTTGGCTGACTGAGCGGAGCTCTAAAAAGAAAGCATTGCTTTCCCGACTTTGGACCCATTTTCCCTTCTTGCTCGAACTTGTCTAGATTCACTGACTAGCTTCGTTGGCCCATTCGGAATGTAAGCCGTAATTTCCATCTACGCTCGTGGGACTTGGGTTTCGCAACTGTTGTGGCTCTCTTCGTCCCTTCGCACTGTTCACGCGAAATACTTCGCCGGGTCCTGCTTATATTCCACTCGGGGAAAGAACATGATCATCGTGAAGAAAAAAGGTCGCAAAAACAACACCACGTGTTTACCATTCACGGTCAGAATACAGAAGGCATTATTTCCAGCCTTGCCAATTGTCAGAAACCAAAATATGTTTTTATAATTAACATCAGACAATTTCAGTACTTAATTTAGCTACTAAACATCTATCTAGAGATGAGCTTTGCAAGCACGGCGCAGCAGATACAACTGATGCGCACCACAACAGCAACGAATACTGAATCCAACGAACCGTCCATTAGCGAACCGTCCATTAACGAGCCGTCCAACGAATCCAACGAACCGTCCATTTGCAAGCTGAACCATCTTGCAACACATCACTTGAAATAACTCCCATTGCTTTAACGGACTAACGTAGCTTGCCCTCACGCAAAATTCTAGAATTCTCCCACACACTTCTTTAGAGGCGGGCAAAGGTGCTATGCACAGAACGCCTTATAAAAAGCCTTAAGTAAGTAAGCAAGCTCGCGCTGCTAAATGTTCCCTTTCACGATAGAGAAGGCATTAGAGAATGAGTGGATACCAAAATCACTGTGGGACCTCGTGAAGCTTTTGATTTCACCCTATGTTCATGAGGAAGTTATATTTCATTTTCTAGAGACCTTACGTTAGTGAAACAAATCGATTGTATTTTTCCATAAGGCAGTAAAAAGTGCGTTCTTTTTTCATCAGATGCCTCGTGTAGGTTACACACTGTTAGCTAAGGTGCATGGATATTTCCAATTTCACCCCAAATTACGTATTATTTCATCATTCTTTTGCGGTATGATATTTGGCAGATTTGGCGAAACATTCGGTCTTCACTCAAAACCTATGTTCCCGTCGATATATTTTCTACCTGCGACATTATGGCCCAAAATAAATGCCAGACTCGAAAAATACGTACAATTATGTCTTGTTTGAGCCATATTTTTTGGGCATTTGAAGAAAGTGACCAAAATGAGTTTTGGCGTGTTAGATCCTGGATCCGGGCCATTGTGCGACTGTGAGAAAAACATTGGAGGATTGGCCTATAACTTTCCGTTTCTTGTTCAAGGAAATAGGGAAACACCACCGTATAGGTATCTTACATATGTTTAAAAAATATACAGAATCCTCCCATTCCAATAATGAGTAGTCGTACGGACGAGCACGATCAGCTCCGGCACTGCACACTGGAGCCGGTGCAGCTTGGCGCAACATGTCCCATTTCTGTGCTGACGTCACAGCGCCTGCTGCGTTGTGCGCAACACGGGTAAACATTGCACCTGGTGCCTGACAGGTGCCAATGATGTTTGTTTCGAACTTGGCGATCAGCTGGCAGGACCATCAGATTTGAAGGACCAGGTTCAAATTCCACCCGCTCTGCCAGAGGAATTTCTGTAGACCAGAAAAAGGTTCTCAGACTACATTGTATTATCTCAGGTTATATCAACCATGGCTTATTTCATCTGAGATAATACGCGCATGCAAGCGCATATTATTTGGAAAACATCGAAATGGCGTAAATGGGTGCCAATAAGATGTATAGCTGGTATCAGTGAAAACTTGGAAATAACTGATTATCAAGTGTTTTTCAACGTTTTGCAGATCGCGGTCTCGTGCGTGTGTGTCTTCCCCATATACGCAGACCGCAGTCTCGTGTGTGTGTGTGTGTGTGTGGTGTGGTGTGTGTGTGTGTGTGTGTGTGTGTGTGTGTGTGTGTGTGTGTGTGTGTGTGTGTGTGTGTGTGTGTGTGTGTGTGTGTGTGTGTGTGTGTGTGTGTGTGTGTGTGTGTGTGTGTGTGTGTGTGTGTGTGTGTGTGTGTGTGTGTGTGTGTGTGTGTGTGTGTGTGTGTGTGTGTGTGTGTGTGTGTGTGTGTGTGTGTGTGTGTGTGTGTGTGTGTGTGTGTGTGTGTGTGTGTGTGTGTGTGTGTGTGTGGTGTGTGTGTGTGTGTGTGTGTGTGTGTGTGTGTGTGTGTGTGTGTGTGTGTGTGTGTGTGTGTGTGTGTGTGTGTGTGTGTGTGTGTGTGTGTGTGTGTGTGTGTGTGTGTGTGTGTGTGTGTGTGTGTGTGTGTGTGTGTGTGTGTGTGTGTGTGTGTGTGTGTGTGTGTGTGTGTGTGTGTGTGTGTGTGTGTGTGTGTGTGTGTGTGTGTGTGTGTGTGTGTGTGTGTGTGTGTGTGTGTGTGTGTGTGTGTGTGTGTGTGTGTGTGTGTGTGTGTGTGTGTGTGTGTGTGTGTGTGTGTGTGTGTGTGTGTGTGTGTGTGTGTGTGTGTGTGTGTGTGTGTGTGTGTGTGTGTGTGTGTGTGTGTGTGTGTGTGTGTGTGTGTGTGTGTGTGTGTGTGTGTGTGTGTGTGTGTGTGTGTGTGTGTGTGTGTGTGTGTGTGTGTGTGTGTGTGTGTGTGTGTGTGTGTGTGTGTGTGTGTGTGTGTGTGTGTGTCTTCCCCACCTCCACAGACCGTAGTGTCGTGCGCGTGTGTGTGTTTCCCACCTATGCAGATCGTGGTCTCGTGCGTGAATGGTTACCCACTTCTGCAGATCGTGGTCTCGTGCGTGTACGAGGAGAACGATCTGAGCATTTCACGAGACTGCATCACACTGCGAAAGATAATCGAGAATGACGACAACTTTCTGGAGGTGACGGCGCTTGGTTACGAACTGGCCATGGACGTGATCAGGTACGTATGACATCACAGTGGACGTGATCAGGCAGGTGTGACATCATAGCGGACGTGATCCGGCAGGTGTGACATCATAGTGGACGTGATCCGGTAGGTGTGACATCACAGTGGACGTGATCCGGTAGGTGTGACATAACAGTGGACGTGATCCGGTAGGTGTGACATCACAGTGGACGTGATCTGGTAGGTGTGACATCACAGTGGACGTGATCAGGTAGGTGTGACATCACAGTGGACGTGATCAGGTAGGTGTGACATCACAGTGGACGTGATCAGGTAGGTGTGACATCACAGTGGACGTGATCAGGCAGGTGTGAAATCACAGTGGACGTGATCAGGTAGGTGTGATATCACAGTGGACGTGATCCGGTAGGTGTGATATCACAGTGGACGTGATCAGGTAGGTGTGATACCACAGTGGACGTGATCAGGTAGGTGTGACATCACAGTGGGCGTGATCCGGTAGGTGTGACATCATAGCGGACGTGATCGGCAGGTGGACATCACAGTGGACGTGATCCGGTAGGTGTGACATCACAGTGGACGTGATCCGGTAGGTGTGACATCACAGAGGACGTGATCCGGTAGGTGTGACATAATAGTGGACGTGATCTGGTAGGTGTGACATCACAGTGGACGTGATCAGGTACGTGTGATATCACAGTGGACGTGATCAGGTAGGTGTGACACCACAGTGGACGTGATCCGGTAGGTGTGATATCACAGTGGACGTGATCAGGTAGGTGTGACATCACAGTGGACGTGATCAGGTAGGTGTGACACCACAGTGGACGTGATCCGGTAGGTGTGACATCACAGTGGACGTGATCCGGTAGGTGTGACATCACAGTGGACATGATCAGGTACGTGTGATATCACAGTGGACGTGATCAGGTAGGTGTGATATCACAGTGGACGTGATCAGGTAGGTGTGATATCACAGTGGACGTGATCAGGTAGGTGTGATATCACAGTGGACGTGATCCGGTAGGTGTGATATCACAGTGGACGTGATCAGGTAGGTGTGACATCACAGTGGACGTGATCCGGTAGGTGTGACATAATAGTGGACGTGATCTGGTAGGTGTGACATCACAGTGGACGTGATCAGGTACGTGTGATATCACAGTGGACGTGATCAGGTAGGTGTGACATCACAGTGGACGTGATCAGGTAGGTGTGACATCACAGTGGACGTGATCTGGTAGGTGTGACATCACAGTGGACGTGATCAGGTAGGTGTGACATCACAGTGGATGTGATCCGGTAGGTGTGATATCACAGTGGACGTGATCAGGTAGGTGTGATATCACAGTGGACGTGATCCGGTAGGTGTGACATCACAGTGGACGTGATCCGGTAGGTGTGACATAATAGTGGACGTGATCTGGTAGGTGTGACATCACAGTGGACGTGATCAGGTAGGTGTGACATCACAGTGGACGTGATCAGGTAGGTGTGACATCACAGTGGACGTGATCCGGTAGGTGTGACATCACAGTGGACGTGATCAGGTAGGTGTGACATCATAGTGGAGGTGATCCGGTAGGTGTGACATCACAGTGGACGTGATCCGGTAGGTGTGACATCACAGTGGACGTGATCAGGTAGGTGTGACACCACAGTGGACGTGATCTGGTAGGTGTGATATCACAGTGGACGTGATCAGGTATGTGTGATATCACAGTGGACGTGATCAGGTAGGTGTGACATCACAGTGGACGTGATCCGGTAGGTGTGACATCACAGTGGACGTGATCAGGTAGGTGTGATATCACAGTGGACGTGATCAGGTAGGTGTGATATCACAGTGGACGTGATCAGGTAGGTGTGACATCACAGTGGACGTGATCCGGTAGGTGTGACATCACAGTGGACGTGATCAGGTACGTGTGATATCACAGTGGACGTGATCTGGTAGGTGTGACATCATAGTGGACGTGATCTGGTAGGTGTGACATCACAGTGGACGTGATCTGGTAGGTGTGACATCATAGTGGAGGTGATCCGGTAGGTGTGACATCACAGTGGACGTGATCAAGGTAGGTGTGACATCACAGTGGACATGATCAGGTAGGTGTGACATCATAGTGGACGTGATCCGGTAGATGTGACATCACAGTGGACGTGATCTGGTAGGTGTGATATCACAGTGGACGTGATCAGGTAGGTGTGACATCACAGTGGACGTGATCAGGTAGGTGTGACATCATAGTGGACGTGATCCGGTAGATGTGACATCACAGTGGACGTGATCAGGTAGGTGTGACATCACAGTGGACGTGATCCGGTAGATGTGACATCACAGTGGACGTGATCAGGTAGGTGTGACATCACAGTGGACGTGATCCGGTAGGTGTGACGTCGCATATGTGTATTTGTAATGTCATTGAACCCGTATGACGGTTCAGTGTACTTTTTGTGAACTTTTAGATGAAGTAAAATACTTTTTTTTAGGAAAATACTACAATGCATGTAACACCACAAACATCATGAAATTTGTGTATCTGCTCTATGATATTGTTGATTGCGCTCTGCACCCGCGCGTGGGACAGGAAATGGATGGTGGAAGGCCACCGCGACCTCAACAACTACCAGATGCGCATGGTGAGCAATGCGCTGGGCCGCTGCTCTCTTCCCATTTTCGTGAAGCTGGTGTTCGCGGAGATCTGCCGCTGGAAGAGCTACTCCCGGCCGCAGGACACTCACCTGGCCAGCAACGTCATGGACAGCATCATGATGCTGTTTGAGAAGATCGAGAAGCAGGTCAGAGACTGGGGATGGTAGCCTGGTGAACGGAAGAGCCGGATGGAAGGCTGTTAGTTAGCCTCTGATGCCTCTCCTAATACGGGTTTCAAACTGTGCTATTGCCACGACCAAAGCCTTAACTACTAGGGTACAGCGAAAAATCAGAAGTGCTTTTCTGTTCGGCTCACCTTTATTCGTTTGTTAAATTCAAGTTTCAAGTGGGTCTCCGTAGTAAGAACCCAGTTTTGTTCCTGCTTCATGGATACATGCATATGCCCTGGCTGTAATCATGCCATTTAGATCCGCAAACATCTTTTGCAGCGGACTATTTCAACAGTCATAGCTTTGAGACCATCGAAAGCAGCCCGACCAGCATCAGTCTCAGCAATTAACGATTGACTTGGCATAGCTGGGGCGGTGTAGGGCGAAAGAGAAGTGGGGCGGTGTAAGGCAGGACAGAGCTGGGGCGGTGTAGGGCGGGAGAGAAGTGGGGCGGTGTCGGGCAGGACAGAGCTGGGGCGGTGTAGGGCGGGAAAGAAGTGGGGTGGTGGAGGGCGGGAGAGAAGTGGGGCGGTGTAGGGCAGGACAGAGCTGGGGCGGTGTAGGGCGGAAAGAAGTGGGGCGGTGGAGGGCGGAAAGAAGTGGGGCGCTGTAGGGCGGGAGACAGTGGGGCGGTGTAAGGCGGGAGAGAAGTGGGGCGGTGTAAGGCAGGACAGAGCCGGGGCGGTGGAGGGCGGGAGAGAAGTGGGGCGGTGTAAGGCAGGACAGAGCCGGGGCGGTGGAGGGCGGGAGAGAAGTGGGGCGGTGTAGGGCGGGAGAGAAGTGGGGCGGTGTAAGGCAGGACAGAGCCGGGGCGGTGTAGGGCGGGAGAGAAGTGGGGCGGTGTAAGGCAGGACAGAGCCGGGGCGGTGTAGGGCGGAGAGAAATGGGGCGGTGGAGGGCGGGAGAGAAGTGGGGCGGTGTAAGGCAGGACAGAGCTGGGGCGGTGTAGGGCGGGAGAGAAGTGGGGCGGTGTAGGGCAGGACAGAGCTGGGGCGGTGTAGGGCGGGAAAGAAGTGGGGTGGTGGAGGGCGGGAGAGAAGTGGGGCGGTGTAAGGCAGGACAGAGCTGGGGCGGTGTAGGGCGGAGAGAAGTGGGCGGTGTAAGGCAGGACAGAGCCGGGGCGGTGTAGGGCAGAAATTGGGGCGGTGTAAGGCAGACAGAGCCGGGGCGGTGGAGGGCGGAGAGAAGTGGGGCGGTGTAAGGCGGGAGAGAAGTGGGGCGGTGTAGGGCGGGAGAGAAGTGGGGCGGTGTAGGGCGGGAGAGAAATGGGGTGGTGGAGGGCGGGAGAGAAGTGGGGCGGTGTAAGGCAGGACAGAGCCGGGGCGGTGTAGGGCGGGAGAGAAGTGGGGCGGTGTAGGGCGGGAGAGAAGTGGGGCGGTGTAGGGCGGGGAGAACTGGGGCGGTGGAGGGCGGAGAGAAGTGGGGTGGTGGAGGGCGGGAGAAGTGGGGCGGTGTAGGGCGGGAGAGAAGTGGGGTGGTGGAGGGCGGGAGAGAACTGGGGCGGTGTAGGGCGGGAGAAGTGGGGCGGTGTAGGGCGGAGAGAAATGGGGTGGTGGAGGGCGGGAGAGAAGTGGGGCGGTGTAAGGCAGGACAGAGCCGGGGCGGTGTAGGGCGGAGAGAAGTGGGGCGGTGTAGGGCGGGAGAGAAGTGGGGCGGTGTAGGGCGGGAGAGAACTGGGGCGGTGGAGGGCGGGAGAGAAGTGGGGCGGTGTAGGGCGAGAGAGAACTGGGGCGGTGGAGGGCGGGAGAGAAGTGGGGTGGTGGAGGGCGGGAGAGAACTGGGGCGGTGTAGGGCGGGAGAGAAGTGGGGCGGTGTAGGGCGGGAGAGAACTGGGGCGGTGGAGGGCGGGAGAGAAGTGGGGCGGTGTAAGGCAGGACAGAGCCGGGGCGGTGTAGGGCGGGAGAGAAGTGGGGCGGTGTAGGGCGGGAGAGAAGTGGGGCGGTGGAGGGCGGGAGAGAACTGGGGCGGTGTAGGGCGGGAGAGAAGTGGGGTGGTGGAGGGCGGGAGAGAAGTGGGGCGGTGTAGGGCGGGAGAGAACTGGGGCGGTGGAGGGCGGAGAGAAGTGGGGCGGTGTAAGGCAGGACAGAGCCGGGGCGGTGTAGGGCGGGAGAGAACTGGGGCGGTGGAGGGCGGGAGAAGTGGGCGGTGTAAGGCAGGACAGAGCCGGGGCGGTGTAGGGCGGAGAGAAGTGGGCGGTGTAGGGCGGGAGAGAAGTGGGCGGTGGAGGCGGGAGAGAAGTGGGGTGGTGGAGGGCGGGAGAGCAGTGGGGCGGTGTAGGGCGGATAGAAGTGGGGTGGTGGAGGGTGGGAGAAAGTGGGGCGGTGTAGGGCGGAGAGAACTGGGGCGGTGGAGGGCGGAGAGAAGTGGGGCGGTGTAAGGCGGACAGAGCCGGGGCGGTGTAGGGCGGAAAAATGGGGTGGTGGAGGGCGGATAGAAGTGGGGCGGTGGAGGGCGGAGAGAAGTGGGGTGGTGGAGGGCGGGAGAGAAGTGGGGCGGTGTAGGGCGGGAGAGAACTGGGGCGGTGGAGGGCGGGAGAGAAGTGGGGCGGTGTAAGGCAGGACAGAGGCGGGGCGGTGTAGGGCGGGAGAGAAGTGGGGCGGTGTAGGGCGGGAGAGAAGTGGGGCGGTGTAGGGCGGGAGAGAAGTGGGGCGGTGTAAGGCGGGACAGAGCCGGGGCGGTGTAAGGCAGGACAGAGCCGGGGCGGTGTAGGGCGGGAGAGAAGTGGGGCGGTGTAGGGCGGGAGAGAAGTGGGGCGGTGTAGGGCGGGAGATAAATGGGGCGGTGTAGGGCGGGAGAGAAGTGGGGCGGTGTAGGGCGGGAGAGAAATGGGGCGGTGGAGGGCGGGAGAGAAGTGGGGCGGTGTAGGGCGGGAGAGAAGTGGGGCGGTGTAGGGCGGGAGAGAAGTGGGGCGGTGTAGGGCGGGAGAGAACTGGGGCGGTGTAGGGCGGGAGATAAATGGGGCGGTGTAGGGCGGGAGAGAAGTGGGGCGGTGTAGGGCGGGAGAGAGAAATGGGGCGGTGGAGGGCGGGAGAGAAGTGGGGCGGTGTAGGGCGGGAGAGAAGTGGGGCGGTGTAGGGCGGGAGAGAAGTGGGGCGGTGTAAGGCAGGACAGAGCCGGGCGTGTAAGGCAACAGAGCCGGGGCGTGAGGGCGGGAGAGAAGTGGGGCGGTGTAGGGCGGGAGAGAAGTGGGGCGGTGTAGGGCGGAGATAAATGGGGCGGTGAGGGCGGAGAGAAGTGGGGCGGTGTAGGGCGGAGAGAAGTGGGGCGGTGTAGGGCGGAAGAAGTGGGGCGGTGTAAGGCAGGACAGAGCCGGGGGTGAAGGCAGGAAGAGCCGGGGCGTGTAGGGCGGAAGAAGTGGGGCGGTGTAGGGCGGGAGAGAAGTGGGGCGGTGTAGGGCGGGAGATAAATGGGGCGGTGTAGGGCGGGAGAGAAGTGGGGCGGTGTAGGGCGGGAGAGAAATGGGGCGGTGGAGGGCGGGAGAAAGTGGGGCGGTGTAGGGCGGGAGAAGTGGGGCGGTGTAGGGCGGGAGAGAAGTGGGGCGGTGTAGGGCGGGAGAGAACTGGGGCGGTGGAGGGCGGGAGAGAAGTGGGGCGGTGTAGGGCGGGAGAGAAGTGGGGCGGTGTAGGGCGGGAGAGAAATGGGGCGGTGGAGGGCGGGAGAGAAATGGGGTGGTGGAGGGCGGGAGAGAAGTGGGGCGGTGTAGGGCGGGAGAGAAGTGGGGCGGTGGAGGGCGGGAGAGAAGTGGGGCGGACCCGGTAGCGATGGGGGCGACCGGAGGGAGTCGACGCGTCGAGCTGCACGATGGGGTGACGCCAGGTCGCTCCGTCCAGTGGTGCGCATCGACATCTGGTTTTGAAATGAATGATCCAGTTAATTGTCTCGCCAAAGTCTTATCCACACATAATCTGGTTAGGCACGGTCCAATTTTTATGAACAATAAATCTCACGATTTTGTTCCACAATGTGATACAGTTCTAGTTTCCCAAAACTGAATGTCCTATTACCGTTCGGAGAGACGCAAGTATTCTTTTAGGAAAAGATTCAGCTGCCTAAATGCGGCTAAAAACTACGGGTGAACAAAAATATCAAAATGTTGACAGGACGCGCTTCTTTTTAAGCGAAGACGGGCACCCCTTCTCTGCTGTGCGGTCGCGTCCTATAGCACCCATCTCGAGCATGCTGCCAGCATGGTTCAAATGATGGTCCTCTGTGCTGTTGTGAGCCGTGGAACGTGATGTAGAGGTCCACACTCCATCTGCTGGAGGTTAGGAGGCATCTCCCCAGTCCTTACGGCTTGCAAGCATCGGTAACACAATCTTTGATTTGTACTCATGTTCTTTTGAACCTCCTCCGGGACTGTGATTAGTTCTTCACTCCGTGAAAATGCTCTGAAGCTGCTATTATAAGCCATCTTGTCCACCTTAGAGAGAAGGAGGTAGACAGATCCAGGGCCGCAGCCAGAGCTTTGGTATGGGGGGGGTAACAAACAGAGAAAAATAAACTGCAGGCCCATATCTTTATTTTTTCGCCCGACATGACACTTTCCTCTCGCCGTAAAAAAGAACATCATTTGATTTTCCACTCGGTTGCCCGCTCCGTTATTATATATACACTTCCAAGTCACACTAATCAGAAATCCATCAAGCCGCTCCACGCCGCGTGTATGTGAGCCGATCTGGTGGGCGACTTTCTCTCACTGAACGCCGTGTTGCACCTGTTGACTTCGCACGTTCGGTGGCGGTCGTGGTTCGCCTGTTTCTTCCGAACTGTAGTACCAGGGGCTCATGATCAACCTGAGGTGTCGGAGTATGATTTATGCTCTCTTCCTTCCGCAGTCTCAAGTCCCGCACGTGACGGGCGATACCATTCACTTCCACTACTTGCTCTGACACTTGCCCCGTGACAAGCCCTCTGTCCTACCGTGTACCGCTCCGTGCATTTGGCGGGTGCATCCACACCCGCTCACCCAGTCTGTAGACGCTTCTAGTTGGCATCACGCACGCGACCTGATCAACAGGCAGTGGCGGCAGATAAGGGGGCAGGGGGGCAGTTGCCCCCAAAAATTATCAGAGGGGGCCCTGGAAAATGCGCAATTTTAACTTGGTTCTTTTCTGAATGTTCTGAAAGACCTGACTGGGCCCTCAACAGTTTCTCGGTTTGAACAGTGTCCTTGCTTTATCTCAGGGGCCCCCTGAGCATGGGCTCAGGGGTCCCTATAGCTTGGGCTCGGGGACCCTCTAGTTTGGTCTTTAGGGGCCCCAAGCTTAGCCTAAAGGGTCCCCCGAGCCTGGTCTCTGGGACCCAGAGCTTGGTCTAAGGGGCCCCTGAGCCTGGTTTCAGGGCCCCACTCTTGGTGTCAGGGAGCTCCCAAGCTGTGTCCCGCCCCCTCCCCCCCGAGCCTGGTCTCTGGGGCCAAGCTTAGCCTTAAGGGAGCCCCCCGAGCTCGGTCTCAGGGGCCCAGAGCTTGTCTAAGGGGATCCGGAGCTTGCCTAAGCGGGCCCCCGAGCTTGGCCTCGGGCCTCCAAGCTTAGTCTCAGGGGGTCCCTGAACTTGACCTCAGGGGGTTCCGAGATTGGTCTCAGGGGTCCCCCAGGCTTGGTATAAGGGGGCCTCCCAGATTGGTCTAAGGGGCCCCTGAGATTGGTCTTAAGGGGCCTTGGGTTTGGTTTCAAGGGCCTCCAAGCTTGGTTTCAGAAGCCCCCAAACTTGTTCTCAGGGGCCCCTGAGTTTGGCCTCAGAGGCCCCGAGCTTGGTCTCAGGGGCCCTGAGCTTGGGATCAGAGGCCTTCGAGCTTGAACTCTAGGAGCTCCCAAGCTTCGTCTCAAGGGGCCCCCGAGCTTGGTCTCAGGGGCCCTGAGCTTGGTATGAGGGGACCCGGAGCTTGGTCTCAGGGGCCCCGAGCTTGGTTTCAGGTCTCAGATTGGTCTCAGTCTCTCTCATTTTAATTTTACACGGTCAACTAAACAACAGGGAGGAATAGCCATTTTTGAAGTGGGCAAAACAACTTTTACCATTTGTGACGCTTATGCAGGAGCGAAACCAGGATTTTGCTAGGTGGTGGCTGAACTTTGAAAAATGGCAAAAAAGGGGGAAAAAGGGCGAACAATGGCGAAAAATGGGGCAAAGGGGGGCTGAACCCCCTTCAGCCCCCTGGATCCGCCCCTGCGCTTATGCCTCTGACCTCAGGCAGCAAGTCCTAACCAATCTATTGCAGTTTTTGGGGGCCCTTTGCTGCCGAGGGGGCCCCATCGTCAAGGGGCCCCTGGAAAGTTCTTGCCCCCCATCCGAAAATAGCATCCGCCGCCACTGTCAACAGGGTTCTGCCTCCGGCGCAATACACGATGACATGCATCGGTCATGTTAACTGGTGCAGTCTCTGAGTTTCTGCTGTCACGTGGGGCTGCATTGTAGCTCCGCCTCGCAGATGCTGCATCCTTTTCTAGCAGCAATAACTTCCACCGTCCTGTGACATCGCTCGGCTATTTCCTTACCAGATGCCACGTACGCACCGTGAAAACGCACACGAACTCACCATCGCGCCAGGAAGCTCTTGAAGATTCGACTTCGAAACGCCGGATCGTTGTCCGTTAATATTTCGTCTGTGTTGAAGATACACTCCAGGCGGTCAACTGCCGCCGCTGTACCTCCCCTGAGGATCGCCAAATCGCAAAGCCACTGGGTCCACAATCCAGCACGGTCAGTAAGGTTGTCCTCGATAGTGTGCGATGTCCATTCCTAGTCGAGTCCACACAGTATCCACTTCGAGTTTGCCCGCCTTCCACTTCACTGGGGCGGGGTCGATTGACCTACGGACTTCACAGTTTGAAACAACTGTTTGCACTTGACGTGTTGTAGCCAGGGATGCGGAGCCGAGACAATTTTGGACGGCTCCGGCTCCGGCTCCGGTCCGGGGTTATGATTTCGGCTCCGGCTCCGGCTCCGGCTCCGGGTTCAAGTGTCCTAACGGCTCCGGCTCCGGCTCCGGGCAAAATAGTCGGCTCCGACCGGCTCCGGCTCCGGCAATGTACCTGTATCCAAAATGTGATCGACACGTTCTCAAGGGCGTGAAAGTCCTTCAGATACCAAGTGATTATGTATTTGTACGAATGAAAAATGGCGACTGAATGAACGAACGCTCTTGACCAGATGTCAAAGGCCAGTGAACCTCAAAACTGGACCAACCTACACTGCAGTGTATTCGTATGGCAAACTGCACTGCACTGTTATGGCAAACAGAAATATGGGTCAGAAATGCCCGCAAACCCACAAAAATTAAAGATACAACGATCAAGTAAAGCTTGGGCGGCCCACAAAGAAAAATTTCGATGTACTAACAGTGTTCAACATCGAAAAACACATCAGATAGTCTGATGGCATAATTCCTTTTCGAGAAAAAAAATCATTTTCGAAACCAACCACCCTACTGCCCAGGGCCCAGCAGCTGGTTCGCTCACTACACCACCCAATCGCGGTTGGAGCGGAGCAGCAACATTGCCTCCAATATGTCTGCTCTTAGTCTGGACCTGAGATCAGTAAGCAGTAGCTTCATCGCGGAGAACAACCTCTCCACGGACACCTGAGTAACTGGTAGCGCGGCCATTACCAGGCTAGCCGGCTGGATGATGGCTGGATATCTATCTAAGATGTCGCATACGGTCGCCCCCTTTAGACGACCCAGGTTTTGAAGTCGGCTAGTGCCGCATCGAGTGACGAGGATGCTGTTTTCTGCGCCTTTTGCCGTGGGTTCTCGACAGACCTAGTATAAACTACTTCTCATGATAGCTCTCCTGGGGGGGGTGGGAGCAAATATTTTATTTCTCGACAGACATAGTGTAAACATATTTAAAAAAATCTTCGGCCTTTGGGGAGGGGGCCAAAAAGATAGTCTGCCCCCTTCCAGGGCTTTGGGAGGCGGGGGGTATGGCCGAAATTTCCCCCCCTGCGTCTGCCAACAGGGGCGGATGCAGGCCGACGGTATGAGGTAAATCGTGAAAAACATGTTTTTTATAGAAAATCGGCAAAAATCGGCAAAAATTGGGCGGTTTGGGGCAAATGCCTTTTGCCCCCCATGGATCCGCCAGTGTCCGCCAATGCTTTCATTTGTTGCCAATTTCTGCCCATGCTAAATGGCCGGAGCGCATCCCCTACCCGAGAGTGAGATCGCCTACGGAACACCCTAGTTGCAATATTTCACTAATCTCGACATACATAACATATTGAGAAAATGTAATGTTTCAGGTGAATAAATGTGTTTCCATGCGACATCTCACGAGGTAAAATGTGACCATTTCACGTTTGATTTTTGGTAATTTTAGAGCTCTTTGGGAGCCGGACCCTTTTTGACGGCTCTGGCTCCGGCTCCGGCTCCGATCAAAAGTGTTTCGGCGGCTCCGACCCCGGCTCCGGGCAGAATGGTCGGCTCCGACCGGCTCCGGCTCCGGTTCCGCATCCCTGGTTGTAGCATAGTTTTTTTAAATAAAACTGAACCTAACGTAAATAACATAGTTTACGGCATTCCATGTGCTGGATGTTCAAAATCTTATATAGGGGAAACGGGTAGAGGTTTGAAAACAAGGACTCAGGAACACACGCGCGACGCCAGATTTCATAGAACATCGAATGCGCCAGCAGTTCCTACCAGTGGCGGCGCTCCCATAGAGGCACATTAGGCACTGCCTAGCCACTTTTAAATGTCGAAGTCAGTATGTATTTTACGTGCAAGAAATCTAACTTGACTCCATGTTTAAGTGGCAGAGAATATTCCTTTTTCGGATCACTGGGTCAAGGAGCCGATAATTTGCATCTCTGACAATCCAAGCTCGCAGCTTTTACCGTCAAAAATGTGATATCAGGCACTTCGCGAATCCGCTGAATCTGCCTAAGACCGTGGCAAACCTAACGTGTGCTTTTTGATTGACATCTCTAATACCTCATTCATTCGGACGCGAGTACTGGCTCGTAAAATCATCAACCTAGGCTTGCCGCGGTACAGTTGTTTGGCATTTATTAGCAAGATATTTAATTTGAGAAACCCTTATGAAGATCGTGAGTCATGGCACAAAATCTGGTGCATGAAATCTTTAAAAAATCCGTTCGTTCGTACAGCGAGAAATTGGATGTCATAAAAATGAAGTGCCGAAGCCGCCCTCGAAATAGGAAGCTCTCGTGAGTACCTTGTCCTTCCCGGCTTACTTACCTACCTACATATCCTTCTTGAATATTGTCTTGCACCTTCAATACTGCCGCATAAACGTTTCCACAATCCGCGACATGTTTTTGATATATATATATATATATATATATATATATATATATATATATATATATATATTATGATATTCAACATTTAAACATAAATATTCTTTTTGCTCATCGACTTGGACTTGCCCCCCTCCAGGCGACCTGCTGCTTCCGCCCCTCTTCCACTATAAGGTAAAAAGCCTGGGCGACGTCCCCACCTCTAAACCAATCGTGCCTAGGCTGTCATAATGTTCAAGCGCCGCCACTGGTTCACCTAGAGAAATGTGACCACTCACCAAAATTTGACAGCTCTGAAGTTCCAGCCGAAACGAAAAACAAGCAGATTAGGAAAACACTGGAAGCGGCCCCCACTTTAGTTCCTCCGAACACCATCCCTCGGTCAGGTCCTACAAGTTGGGCGTCTTGGGGGGCAAAACCAGCTATAAAAGAAAAAAACACAAAACACTAAGCACGAGAACTCGAGAAGAAAAGAAATGAAAATCAAAATCATGTCCCGTCGAACCAGCTTGAAACACTGTTTCCCGTTGTGAGCCGAACTTTGTAATTTTGCATTGACATTCCTGCAACTATGTACCCACTCTAGACTCATTCAAAAATCCAAAATGTTGGAAATTGTAGAAACGCTTCTCATTTTCCCATGCAGTGAAGTATTTTGGAACGATCTGTAAAGGTTTCATCCCGATATCTTCAAAACTGATGAAGCGCAAGCGGTCTGAAGGTGGTCTGTTTCAGCCCAATTTGTAGTTAAGGTCTCCATGTTAAACACCATTGGATAAGAGAGTAACACTAGACCTCAGGGGAGCTGATCACCAACATCTGAGCGTACACCTATCTGGAAATCCTGTGGCTGGATGTTTGAGGCCTTGCGTCAGGGACTCCAGTTGCCAGTGGCGGGTACATGCAGCCCTCGTTCAAGTTTCCTGACAACACGTGCAAGTGACGTCACCCGCACAACGCCGGGGGCGTTTTACAGCTTGAACCTATGGGGAGTTATGAGGAAAAAAATATTTTCCCCGCCTGAGGGGGCGTGGAAATAAAACTACAGTATCAATTTCGTTTCGAAGCCAAACAATTTCGAAGCCAAACAATTTATATGGGTTTGAAATCAAAGTCCATTAGCCCATAAGCCCATCAACCCATCAGGCGGAAGGGTAGATTCTGAAACCCTTAAGTCTGGAATCAAAGCGTAATTCAAAATTTTGAACGAGAGCACATCGTCCTATTTAGCGAGCTGAATCGTCCAGATAAGCTTGAAAAAACCGCGGGAATTGAGAGGAAGGGAACTGGAAAAAGTCATTTCGCGCGGACGCAAGCATTTGCCGTACGTTCATCGATCATAACTGAAAGCATGGTGGTGGGATATTCCACGGATCCGGAAACTTTGATGTCCTCGCGCATGAGGCCTGGAGGTAGAGCGTCGGAAAACACCGTCATCATCATCATCGAATGCCTTCTGAGCATAAGATTTTCCGGTTGAATTGCGCAGCTCTGAAGTCCCAATAGCTTTCCATCTTGGTATTTGTGTAGGTCAGTGAAAACTATCGCCATCTTTTAATTTTTTGTAGTTTTCATCAGTTAACCGTCCCAGTAAAATACCCCTCAATTTGACCGTCTTGCATTAAACTCAGACATAGATTCTTTGACTAGCTTTTCTGTTTGCGACTCTTGATCGCCAGAATTTAGGCTCACTGGCACTGACATTACTAAGGTCAGCACTGGCCTCTTTCAGACCCGTCATGGTAAGGGCCGATGACGCCCTTACTTGAAAAGCCGAAACGATCGGAAACATTCGTTATTGATGAAGACGCTAAATCCCTGGGTTAGATCTCAGAACGAGCAGCTCTTGCATGTAGCATTTTCTTCGGAATATAGTCTACATCTTCACCATCTGTATGAGTGAGGGAGTCCTTATAGGCATCCTCCGGATCAAGATCTTCGCTTTGAACACCAGAGGAACTTGGGCCTTGGGATTTGCTTTTCATGTCCCTTTTCCGATCTGAGTTTCGGATGTGTTTCTGTTCATACATATTATTACGCTCCTTCATCCTCCCCTTTTTGGATGACCTTTGATCACGCAGGAATCGTATGTCTTCTTTCTTATGGCTCCCGGTTCTCAGCCGGTCTTGCACAATTTCCCTTTCGGAACTTGTATAAAAAGTCAAACAGCTGGTCCAGCTTTGCCTCAAAGCTCCTTCTATTCTTCATTTCTGTTTCAGTGTTCCGTTTCGTACGTTTCAACAGCTTCTGGTCCAGAAGCTTTTTTATTTTTTATTCTGGACCAGCTGTTTGATTTTTTATACAAGTACCGAAAGGGAAATTTTGCAAGACCTGGTAGTCCCTGTAGAGCCGAGTTATTCGCCAGACAACGGTTTCTTTACCGACAGTTGGAATTCCTGATCTCTCCCAGAATTAAATGACATCGTCATAAACCATCGACATGTGCGACATGATCGTTTTAACGTGATTTGTGCGCTCTGAAAGACAAGAAGTCCAGCAGTATTTTGACACTTTGTCGGAAGCTTGGATCCTTTTACGTAGGAGCCACATATCTCATTACTCTCGCCCATTTTTGGGGTCTTTGACGCTTTCCGCTTTGATGATTTGCCTGGTTTGCCACTGGTTTCTACGCCTGATCGTGCTATTGCCATACTAAATCATAATGTTGCCAGAATACTAGATCATCGATACTTAAATGATAAGATAGTATATATGTGTCAAAGTTTGCTAAACACAAGAGCAGGAATGTTAGAGGATGAAGTTACAACGTCCGTTAAGCCTTTAGTATGCTCCAATATTATAGTTCTAAGATCCCTAGATTTCAGAACATCAACATCTAATCGCAGAGTTTCATGCGGAGTCAACGCTCAGGTGTTTGTGATCACATCCGTGAGGCTTGGTGTTACTCTCTTTATCCAACGGTGGTTTACATGGAGACCTTAACTACAAACTGGACTGAAACAGCCCACCTTCTGACCGCTTGCGCTTCATCAGTTTTGAAGATATCGGGATGAAACCTTTACAGATCGTCTCAAAATTGTTCAATGCATGGGAAAATGAGAGGCAATTCTAAAATTTCCAAAACGTTTGATTTTTGAATGAGTCTAACCCACACTGATGAAGCTGTGTTACAGTGAAACGTTTATAAACCAAATTTAACTCAAATAACTTTCAAACGTTGATAAGTTTTGAAGTGCTGCCGCGAGGAGCATGATGATGAGTTGTTAAATTCCCGGCCTCTCCCTCGAATCGGAAATCAAAAACACGAAGATTATATATTCGGCACAGCCCTTCATCAGAATCGAGTAAATATCAATATTCTCAGTCCTAGTATAGCCAGACCTCGAATTCGAGGTCTGGCTATACTAGGACTGAGAATTATTGATTCTGATTCTGATGAAGGGCTGTGCCCGAATATATAATCTTCAGTGTTTTTGCATTTCCGGATTCGAGGGAGAGGCCAGGAACATCTTAACAACTCAAATAACTCTCTGAGTTCACTTATATCACATTATGTCTGTGATAACCCCATATAAAGCTTATGCCGTGCAAGTTCTATCTTACTAGCTTAGATAATAATCAGGTTTCGTACAGGACTTGTGCGACATTTCCCCATGTCTCACGAGTCACAAATCTTGTCACTTTTCTTTGCAATTATCTCCTCTTTCATGGCCTCTAACCGAAGGTAATTAATAAATTCAACAACCGAAGGTTTTCTGTTATTTACGCGTGCCCTGAAGATAATCACTTTTGCAATTATTGATATCAAAACCTCAAGTTTAGAACAGTTTTCAAGGGACGGGAGAAACCAGTCTGGCTTTTGTAATAAGTACTAAAAATTATACTTAGAATGAAGTTCGGTCCATAGGCGAATCCAGGGGGGCAAGGGGGAGCACGTGCCCCCCGATCGACCCTCGGCGCCCCCTGAAAGGTCGATGGCGCCCCCTGAAATGTCGCTTCCCACCCCCGCCCCCAGGATACGAAAGTCGGCGCCCACCGATAGGATTTGGCGCCCACCTGATAGGTTTTGCCGGTCATAAGTGGCGCCCCCTGGTCCGGGTGGCGCCCCCGGAAGGTGCCCCCTCCGATCGGCAATCCTGGATCCGCCTATGGTTCGGTCCTAATATTTTCAATGAAGCTTTGACTGTGTGGGCACGTCCAAAATAAATGGTCTAACGTTTCTACAGCTTCCTGGCAGAAGAAGCACCGTGCAGTTTCTGATTGGCCTACCGTGAAAAGATACCTATTTGATGCAACTATCCGTGAAGTCACTTTAAAGTGGAAAGATATTGGAAATACGAATTTCTAGTCGCTGTGCAAATTGTGAACATGCTTCCTACGTACGGTGTAGGTATTCCACCGCACCTCCATTATTTAAGACATATTTTTTGGGAACTTCCATAATTTTTCTTGGTGCAATAATAAATTCTCGGTATGCTAATTTATTGGCATTCACATTTCTACTTATAAGTTCTAATTGATATGGTAATGTAGGTCTGACAAAATTAAAGGGGGTTTGGTATTGTTGCACGTTTTTAGGCAATCCATGGAGAAGCGATTCATACCAGAGAAATGCCATTCTGATGTTGTAAATGCGGCGCACCTCGGCATGCGAATATGGTTTCCCCGTTGTTAGATCTATCAAATCTCCAATGAATCGGAGACCCTTTTCTTCCCAGCCGCTTATTTTTGTTCTCTTATATTTGGTAAAATTTGAGTACCACGGCTTGCTAGTGAGGAGTTGTTCAGCTGAAGGCTCATACAATTTAATGAACTCTTCCCATGAATTAACTACATCTGTCCAGAAAGGATTCTGTATTTTTCTTATAACTTTATTTAACATTTTATTACCGTAAGTATGTAACTGGTCTATGGGATGCAAGTAATGTTTGATTAATTTCGCCCATACCTTGTCTGAGAAGTAAAGACGTTTGATCCATCCTATTTTCATGCTTTTAATGAAAGATACCACGTCTGTAACGTGAAGTCCATCAAATGATAATGTTTGAGCAAATTTGGACCGTTCTATGGGGTCACTTCTTTTATTCCAAAGAAAGCGATGAAACATTCTCTCAAGTTGTTTTATGGAAGATGAAGAGGGTGTTGGCAACAAAATGAAGACGTGGACCAGCTTTGAAAGCAGTTAGATTTGAGTACAGTGACTTTTCCAATAGGCTTTAAGTTCCGTCTGTTCCATTGCCCTATATCGCGTCGAATGACATCAATTTTTGGTCCTAAGTTTTTATCTGTTATTGTGCCATGTTTAGCGTCAAAAATTATTCCCAGAACTTTTAGTTCTTTGACAAAACTGATACCTGGCATGTTATTGCGCAATGATATTGGAATGCCACCGATCGGTAGACACTTGATTTTATCTATACCTAGCTTAAGGTTCGACACAGATGAAAAAAGCTTCAGTACCTCAACAACAGCCTTCAATACTTTGTCGTCTGCCTGAAGAAATGCTATGAGATCATCTGCATATTAGGACACGTGGATTTCCATACCTGTTGGGAGCGGGATTCCTCTTGTTCGATTTGACTTTTTCAACAACGTAGCAAGAGTCTCAGCAGCTAGGTTAACTAAGTAACCGCCGGCTGGATCACCTTGTCTAATACCTTGTCTTAGATGAATCTTTTCCCCTAGATATCCAACAAATAATATTCGCGCGAAGTTGTCCGAATTAAAGTATAGTAATTCAACAAGTGATATAAACTGAGGTCCAAAATTATAAGATATTAAGGCTTGTTTCAAAAGGTCCAAGATACGGACTCGAATGCGACTTCGAAGTCGGCAGCAAGAATTAGACCGTTTTTTGTTCTTTATTCAAATACTCAATAATGTCGTACACAATTCTGGTGTTCTCTCCGATATATCTTCCTTTTATATAGGCTGACTGGGTTGGGGATATCAGTGAATCCATAACGTTTTTCAGTCTATTTGCGATTACAGAAGAAATTATCTTGAAGTCCAAGTTAAGTAGCGATATTGGTCGCCAGCCTTTAACACGCGCACTGGAGGGGGGCCTCGGAGGCCCCCACACCTGTTTTTCCGAGGTGGCCGGAGAACCGCTTGTAGCCGAAAAACGAAACCTGGCCACATTTAACAGAATTTAATAGCGCGTCGATTGGTGAAGACTTTTTGAAAATCGGCCTAAAATTTTTTTGACTTATAGGCTTTCAAAGTCAGACCTGCATTTTGAGATCGCCGTAAACGCGCGGTCGGACCAGTTAGCTTGCATTGAAGACCGAGTGGTGACGTCATAACGTCATATAAGCGGGACTATATGTCAAGGTCACTTCACATGAAGGTCAAGGTCAAGGTCAAAGGTCACAGGTCAAGGTCATATCTGCACTTTCAAGGTCACTGGCCACTGTGCGTCCGGCCAAATGATGTTACCCCGTCTGACATATATTATGCTATGACGTCATCGGTAGGGTACCCCAATACAAAGGTCAAGGTCAAAGGTCAAGGTCAAAGGTCATTTGGAAAGGCCAATCCTCATTTCCCGCCAAACAGTGGCTAGAGTGTTAGTCAAAGTGTAAATAATAAGTAGTATACCATATGGTGACCTTAAAGGTCAATGACCTTGAATGACCTTGACCCAAAAGTTGTGGGGAAGCCTCTTTGAGACCTCTTCTCTATGAACCTTGTCCGCCTTTAGCTTATTCCTGCCATTTTCCTGCATAATCACAGCATTTACCAATCGATCCCAGCATGGCCAATATTTGACCTTTACGACCTCGTTTGACCTTGAAGATATTGACCTAGGTCAATGAAAATTGGTCATCATGTAGATCACCATAGCCCCCACCCACCCACCAAGTGGCGTTTTTCTAACCCTCTTAGTTTCCGAGATCTTAGGGGGGCCTACCAGGCCCCCCTCCAGTGCGCGTTAGTGCCAGACCCCCCTCCAGTGCGGGTGTTAATTGATTCTTGATCCTGCCCCCAGACTTAGGTAATAATTCCTTCTCGAAAGGAATTACAAAATTTTCCGTGTGCTATGTTATTGTTCAAAATCTTTAGCAAGAAAGGTCCTAGATGTTCCCAGAACTTTGTGAAGAAAGGTGAATTTGTGTGAAAGGTGAATTGTGAAGAATCCATTTATACCGGGCGATTTTCCTTTTTCATACAATTTAGCGCCGCTGTTAGTTCGATTAACGAAATTGGCTTGTCCGAGTCCATTTGTTCTTTCTCACTTAGTTTACTATCGATTGTGTTTTTGAGAGAAGTTGCGGCTTCGACTAATGCGCATGACGAGCTGTACTTCTGAGAAAGGTGGGCAGTGAACTCAGACAAGATTTCTTGTTTGTTACTGATAACTCCAGCTGCCTTTTTAAACAATTAATCGATTTGCGAATCGCGTTTCTTTTTTCAAGCGACAAAAAATATTTTGAGCATTTTTCACCTTCTTCATACCAGCTTACTCTGGATCTAGTGATTAAGCCTTGTATTTTGGTTCTCGAAGTTCTTCAAGCCTATCTTTCGCTCTCTTTAATTCCTCGATTTTTTCGGGTAACCCAGTAGCAATTTCTTTCTGTAATCTCTCGATATCTTGTAATGTTTTGTCTTCCTGTTCCCTGTTTCTTCGAGCTTTACGCTTAGCGAATCTCACTGTTTCACCACGAAGCATCATGAGAAGTGTCTCATAAAAATATTAACGTCGATTTGAAGTTGTATGTCTAAATAGTGCGATGGATTCGATAAATAATGCATTGTATATAATGGAACTGCGTATTGCTCTAACTGCTCTTTAATACAGCATTTTATACTTTCCACGTAATCTAGGCCGTAAAGTAAGCTCTCGTTAAACTTCCAGATGCCTGGACCTCTTGCAAGATTCGGTTGCCTTATTGACCAGGTGACATTGTGATGATCACTTCTATAAGGGAAACAATATCACATCTAGTAATGCTATTCTTCAATTCAGCATTAATGAACACCATATCAAGCCTGCCATGTTTTAAGGGATTTTGTCTGAACCATGTGAATTATCTTCAGTCGGGATGTAACTCACGCCAAGCATCTAGAAGATTATATTTTTCAATAGTTTCAAGAAATCGAGTTTTCGCATTCTTGTTCTCGCGAATATAATTTGAATCTTTTTGTAGATTGAGCACAAAGTTCCAACCACCTGCAACAACTATGTCTTCCGAGGCCAACGATTCGATGCATGACTCTAACTGGTCGTAAAATCCTGGATTATCTTCGTTGGGCCCATAAACGCTAGTTAGCAGATACGAGTTTCCCTGGATCCTGCACCGAATAGCCTTGAATTTTCCATTTTCACCTTCAAACTCTGAGATATTTTCGTGAGACACGGTATGTCGCATGAGAATTGATGTTCCCCGACTGAAGTTAGATTTACATGCATGATAACATTTACCCTTCCACAATAAATCAAAGTAAGGTATTGAACGCTGGGGTAAGATGAGTATCCTGGAGGAAATATATGTCATATGGAGAGCTTTTAGGTAATCAGCTACATCGCGTCTTTTTACTTGAGTGGCGAGTCCTCTACAATTCATAGTTATAAATCTTAACTCAGGCATGTTTGTGGTTTGTTGGAATTGGGACTTCACAGTGTCCATGAATAGTGTCATTTACGTGTGTCAAGTGATGTACCGAAAAATGGTGTGTTGTGTTGGTTATTGGATGCAGAGGGCTGTGTGAAGCATGGAGATACACGAGACTGCACACGAGTGAAAGGCAGTTGTTCGGCTCCTGAACTGTCTCTAGTCATCAGTGAACACCTCCCCGCACGCGACTGGAAGAGCCATCTAGATATAGATGGCCTGCTTAACCTCCCTGTAACAGCTATGACTAATGTAGCCAAACAACAGTACTTGTCGCAGCAAAGGAGGCGACATGCTGCAGACGAACAGGTACCGGGAGGACGCAGCCAGTCGACCGCGACGAGACCCAGGCTACCGCCAACGTCATAGGTTACCCTGCTGAGGGAAGAGTTCCAAGCTTGTGTGATCACAGCAATGGTTGAGACTGTGTGGGCTTGCACGCCGATGACGCTGTCGGTGACTGGCAGGATCCGTCTAGGTGGCGTGCTGCACCCGTCGCTCGCGTGATGGAGTTGTCTGCTCTTTTGGCGGTCGTAAGGCGGCTGGCGAGGCTGTCGTCCTTGCTCGGCCCTTCGTCTACCCTCTCCACGCCACACGCGCCGCTCCGTGTGCCACTGGGGGCGCGGCCTCCGCACGGAGGGAGGGAAACGACGGCCACCCAGAACTCTGAGTAGATCGTCCTCGTCTGTTATCCGGATGTTTGTGCGGTCTCCCTTCCGGCAATAAACCACGCCGCGTCAGGTGAACACTGTTGACACCAGGGCACCGTTGTCCCGGTGACGTACTCTGAGAAGCTCCTGATACAGGTCATTGTTCCTCGGGCTCAGACACTCATTGATGTAGAGAGGCCTAACCCGGTTTGAGCCCACTGCGTCGTCTGAGGCTCTCAGACGGTGTCCGGATTTCGGCATCAAATCAAATCGGCTGTCGAAGACCTTGTCTCGCACTTGCCGTCTTACAGATCTTGCGATGATCTTGTCATCTGATTGCAGACGATGTGCCGTACTTAAATCGTCAGAACACGGGTTCAGGTTCGGGACACGTTTGTTGAGTTCCTCGAAAACCATGTCTTCGACACATTCGTTGTTTCGTTTCTGGGTGAAGTCTTGGCTCGTTAAGACTAAACACGCCATTCTGCTATTGGTATCGACAATGTCTAGCTGACGTTCCATCTCTTTCAGCTTTTCTTGTTGTAGCGACACCGTCTTTTTCAGTTGTTCTATCTCCTGGTATTTGATAAAGTTTTCTCCCTCCAAATACCCATTCTGCGTTCTAAAGTTTCAAACTTTGTGTTCAACGTCGAGATTAGCTTTCCAGTGGAGTCGTCTATCATGATCTGAATTTTCTCCAGCAACTCTGCAGTGGCTAGCTCACCTGAAGACTCCACAGTCCGGCGCTTTGCTGGCTGCGTTCTGGTATCTGGAGGAGACATGTTGGCGGGTCGTTTTGCTCTTTTATCTTCGGTTCGGCGTAACGATTCCTTCACAGATATTTGCTTCCCGCGGGTTACTGCTTTTGCTGCCTGTGGTTCGTCCTCCGATGTCGCCCCATCAGCAGTAAACACGGCCTCGTCCCCAGCATCAGTTTCGGACTCCATCACTTGTCAACACAAGGTATTGTTTCGCAACACTTTCCGTCCAAATTTACAGGGAATCGTTGCACATGTGCACCATTGTCCTTTCCCGAGCCCAATCCGCCTTGTTTTAATACACTGCCATCACAGAAACGCTGGCACAACTCGCAGCACCGCTACACAATCGCTGACCTGACCTCGCTGCGGGGCAGAGCCGGAGCGCACGCACTGTGCGTCCGCACTACACCGGCTGTCCGGGTCGACTGTAGCATAGGGGTTACGTCTCCTTACAAAGTAGAGCGTTCGCCTGATGCCGGGGTGACCTGCGTCATGATGTACTGCACTGATCATGTCGTTGAAGTCAGCGTTGGCTGCTGCTCCACCTATTGCTGGAGCCACCGTGTTCTTTGCACCCTCTGCCTTCAACCAATGCTGCGGTACGCGCGTCAAAACATCCGCCTTGCTTTCTGCCGAGGGAACTAAGACGGCTGACAGCTGCAAGCTGTATTCCCTGACCAGTAAGGTGTATCACTAGAGGGGTTATTTTAACAGTGCATGGTTTTTATATGATTTTATCATGCCCTGTATCTGTCGAAACAAATTGGCGTGCTCCATTCCCATCAAATTAAAATCCCCATCCTGCCCCTGGCGATCGAAGTTTTGCCTATCTCCCAGCATAGGAGCGACGCTAGCGCCATAGCGGCAAACCTTGGAACTACCACACTCGGGTGTATTAATGGACGCAGATGCTGTCAAAATGCTAACAAAGACATACATACTGCGCTGACGGAATCATGAACACCACAGCAATGATACGGTATCAAGATGTGCCTTGCTTTTCTGCCTTTGCTAGGTACGAGGCATCCGGGTAGAACTATCATGACTATTACCAAAACCTTATGCACGGGACGCGACCTTTTGTGCTGATATCGCGCCATAGTTTCATTGGCTCCACTATCAGAGCCGTGTTCTCTTCCGAAATGCGACCGATGTCCATTTGAAACCCGTTTATTACGGCCGCCGTTCCACGGTTGGAGAATCCGTAGCGATCGGCAGCCAGAGCCGTATTCACCAGCCTGTCCGTATTCCACGCAGCGGCGTCATGGTCGTCGGCATCTCCAGGCTCCCAGTCGACATCAGAAGGACGGTCGTCTGTTTCAGAGGACTCGGTGTCACCTGCAGTGTCTGTCACGGTGCCAGTTGCATGGCTCTGCAAGCTGGAAGGTCCGGGGTCGGTGCTGGGTGGCCCGGCTGCACCAGATGGACCGGCTTCGCTGCTTGGTAGGCCTCCGGCCGTCGGCGGCCCCCTCCCTCTCTCTCGGACAGCCTCCACCTACGCAAGTCCACTGTCTGCCGCCGGCTGCTCTCTTGGAGATCGATGCCTCCGAGTAACATTTTCCTCGGCCCTCGTTGATCCATGATGAACTTCACCTCAGCCGGCGGCATTCGGTTGTCACGGGGACAGCTGCAGTGGGTCAGGTTCCTGCACTTGCAGACAGCGATGTCGAAAAGCTTGTTGAAAAACTTTTCCCCTTTCTGTAGCCCCGCGTTCTTCTGGTTCCGGTTTTTCGTCACGACTTTGTTCATACTCTGGAATTCTTGTCGCACGCGACAACCTTCAAGAAGACGTTATTGGGCCGTATGACCGGGATTTCTTCGCTTTCCCATACAGCTATTATTTTCTCAGCGACATTTTTTAAAGTTCCTTTTAACGGCTCACCACGTGCTTTCACACGCCTGTCATGGAGGAGCCGGATGTAGTTTACAACATCTTTGTTGGTAGGAAGTTGGTTTGAGGGAAGCTGGTTCGGTGCTCCTAGGTAGAAGTGATTGGAATTACTGCGGAGCGGCATCTTCACTGAGGATCAAAATACAAAACCTGCAAAGTAGATGAGATCACAGGGTCAGGAATGTAACTGCTTTGGCGGAATGGAAAATCAAGATCACTTTGAGAGGTGGAAAATTCACCTTTGTTGCATCCAGATGTGTAGTTTGGCTTAGACAAGCTCCGCAATTATTCAACCCTATTGAACGACCCGGGTTCGACGCGCCGGCTACTTCGGTCCGCGAGAGGTCCCTCATTTTCAGATCTTGATTTGGCACAAGCATTTAAAACAAAGCATGAACCGACCCTACAGTACATGCTTATCGAAACATGAGATGCATGATAAAGACCATAATAAAATCACCGGCGGCTGTTCAAGTAATTTAACTCCAATAAAATCGAAGTATTTAGGCGCCTATAATGAGAAAATTACCAACGCGTACCTCCTGGTCACTCACGCAAAGAAAAAAAGATGGATCAAGGTCAGTGAATTGGGTACGCCAGGATTGAGTACTGAACACGGACAGAATGTGACTTGTAGGTAAGCAAGAATACTGATTTGTCACTCTCCTCATTAATACCTATGACAGTTTTTTAGGCACAGTGTCCACTCTCCGCAAGGACGGAACCAGGGAGGGGAGGGGGCAACTGGGCCATGCCCCCGCAAAGCACCAGAAAATAAGGGCAAAATGTATAAATTTCGCCGTGTAGGTACAACACAAACGAGGCAACTTGTATTAAGGAAAGTCGATTTTAAGCGCACTAGTGACTCGTAAGCCGTCGAAATCCAATGCGTTTCTGGAAACCCGAATTTTTTTAACTTGACCCCAAACCCCATTTACCCCCCTCTCAAAAAGATATATCTGGATCCGCCCTTGTCTCTCTGCATAAATTTATTACTGGCAGAATCGTTGGAAGAAGGCAAAAAATAGAGCAGATGGTGTTTTATCAGCTCACCGCAGGGCGGCGCTAGTGTAGACAATGGTATGAGATGGGGTAACTTTCGCTTGCTTGGGGCAGGATGGGGATTTAAAGTTGGATAAAATAATTGGTACAGTATTGATTCAGGGTGGCTGGGGCATGATAAAATCATATAAACACCTTGCACCGTGATAAGTGATACACCCTACTGACCAGTGTCATCACGATACCGACCCGGCGCCGTATTAACATCTCACTCGATGCTTGGGTTTTCACCTTGACTTCCCCGTAAGGCCATCGGAAATCCAGCGAGATACAGTTGCCGAGTCGGTGTACATCACAATCCTGGTAAATCACCACGCCAAGGTGAGGTTAAGCCCTTTGACTACTGCGTCGAGCTCCGCCATGTTGATATGAGTTGTGTCATTTGTTCAGAGCCAGCTTGCATCCTCAACGATGGAGCCATATATCTCAACTGCAACACCGATCGCAACTGAACTAGCATCGACCCAGACGTGGGCTTCCTCCGCTGAAACGTCCCACCGACCGTGCACTGGGTCGCCTGCCTCGAGCGGTCCCTATTTGTCGACGACTTCGCGATATGGATCTCAACGTCCACTTCAATATCCGCTCAAAGACAGCTGCAACTAAGCATTGATCGCCTAACCGAGTGGAGCATACTGAATGGTTTTAAGTTTTCAACAGATAAAACCACACGTGTGCACTTCTGCAGACGAAATCGATACTGTCCAGAGATCAATCTCCATCTATACGGCAAAAGAATTCCCGTGGCCACAGATGCAAAGTTCCTAGGCGTCACATTTGACAAACGTCTGACCTACCTCTCCCACATTTGCGATGTTAGGAACAAGTGTATGAAACGCATTAACATTCTCAAAATAGTATCACGCACTTCGTATGGCGCTGACAGGTCCTCACTTTTACGCCTTTATCACGCCCTCATCAGGTCTGTTCTGGACTACTCATGCATGGCTTACGATGGAGCTCTGACCAGCGCTAAGCAGCCGCTGGACGCAGTACATCATGCGTGTATCTGACTGGCGACAGGCGCATTTCGCACATCTCGCAGATCTAGTTTGCTCGTAGATGCAAATGAGCCCCCTCTGAACCTCAGACGCAAGCGGCTTGCATTGATATATGCCAGTAAAATGAAGCAGTACCCAAATCACCCCACACACAAATGGCTATTTGACCCATCAGTGACAGGACTGTTCTCACCTGCCCGCCCGAGTTCCTCCCAGACATTGTGTATGCGAGTGTCGCGTTGGTTAGAAGGTTCTGGAATATCGTTAAGAAAAATCGCAAAGACTCGATCACAGAAATATGCGCCCTGGCGCGACGTTTCCATTCAATGCGACCAAGAGCTACTGACACTTGGCAAGTCTGTGACCCAGCCAATGATATTGCAGCAATCCGCACTCGGAAAAGATTGCATCATACACAGGTTACTCTGTCTTCTATACCGATGGCTCCAAAAGCAGCTTAGGTGCTGGATGTGCTTTCGTGAGAAGAGACATAAGCCGAGATTTCAACCTTCCAACATCGGTATCGGTTTTTAGTACCGAACTATGTGCTATTATCCAAGTCTTACGCCACATTCTCCGAGACCCCGGTGGGCGGTTTTTAATTGTTACAGACTCCGCTAGTTCCCTAGCTGCACTCCAGTCTATTCACCCACCAAAATCCTGGTTAGTGCTTACCATCCGGAGGCTTCTTAATACCGCCTTTTCTGCCGGGGCCAGGATACAGTTTTATGGGTCCCTAGTCATGTGGGAGTACCTGGTAACGAGAGAGCTGATTTGGCTGCCAGATCGGCTTCTGAGACTACTCGAGCAGGAGCTTTTAGAGTTCCAGCATCTGATGTGAAAGCAGAAATTAACAGCCTTCTCAAATCTGAATGGCAAGCGAAATGGGACAGTGAGTCGACCTGCGCCTTAAAGCAGCTCGAGCCAGCCATAGAACCATGGGAGTCGAGTAACAGGCGGAGTAGAAGGGAGGAAATATGCCTTACACGACTTCGTATTGGTCACACATTTGCAACACACGGACATCATTTCTCTGCTTCAGTACCAAGCCGGTGTAGCCACTGTCAAAGCAGGCTTACTGTACAGCATGTATTGGCTGACACAGGATGTAATGTATTGAGAACTCTGCGCGCCCGTTATTTTCCTCCCATGCCCCTTGCGAGTGTGTTAGGAGACAAGCCAGCTGTTGAGCTCCCCATAGTCCTGCGGTATTTGACAGAGATTGGATTTGATATTGTATATAATCCTCACCGAATGACACAAACGCAATAGAATTAAACACGAAGGAATCAAGTAGCCTTCATTTTAGCTATCTACCTATAGAATAACGCGGAAGACCTAAGTGGCTTTTAATAATTGATTATAGTGTATAGTAGGTGCGCTAAATGGCCCTAGCAGCTGGAGCGCCCTTAACCCTTTCGTTCCTAGTGGTCCAGATCTCGACCACCAAAAAGACTTCAGGGCTAAGCTCGCCACAGATTTCCAAATTCGGCAGAGTTCTCTAAACTCCGTTGTCAGACGAAAGATGGACCAGGATATCATCACAGCTGCAAAATTTTGTTCTGTCGTGTTTAGGGGGGAGTGGGGGGCATATCAAATCTGGACATATCTAACGACAGCCTTTGTGGGAAACGGCTACATTTGTTTCTCTCCGGCTATCAAAGAAAGGTCATAATTATTTATTCATTTTTACTTGATGTGGTAGCCAGAGAGTCAGGCAGAACAACAGTATTCATTGTTTTACTAGGGCTTCAATTTATCGTGACTTAGAAACGAAGCAGTTTTGGTGGTCGAATATTCGACCACTAGGAGGATATCCGTCAACTAGGTTTAGTCATAATTTGGTTTGGACATTTGGCAAATTTAGAGCCAAATGTGAGCAGGTATTGCAAAAACAGCCCGGTTTTGAACATTTTGACATAGGCAAACGTAGGGGGGGGTAAAAGCGACAGTCAGTGGTGGATACAAGGGGGGCTAGGGGCTAACCTCCCTCTCGAAATTTCAGAGTACCTATGGTAAATACATAGCCAGGGGGCCGATAAGAGGCACTAGTAGGAGAGGTTCAAAACCCCAAGCCCCTCCAGAAATGAAATCCTGGAACCGCCACTGGAGGCAGGTGATCCGTCTCTCCCTCCGTCGAATTTCCGCCCACCTGAAACGTCATCGGCGCACTTATGAAAATTCGCTTTCCACCCCAACCCTCTTCCTAGGACGGGAGTACATGCTCCTCTTTGATAATATTTGGACCGTGATGACACCTCCCCTTCCTAGGTTCAGGGGCGTCGCCACGGATATGTCCCGAGGGGAACGGACTACGATTTTACTACGATCGGGGGAGAGGGGAGGGCCGGGAAGCGAACCCAAAACTCAAAGCTGTCACTTTGCGTAAGCCCGCGCTTACAAAGGGCAAATAATGTAAAAATATGACTCGAGGCCCACAACTTGGGGCATGTCCCTTTCTGGCTTCCAATCTGAGGGGAGCCGTCCCCTCCCCCGCAATCATCAAGTCTGCGATGTGGAAGAACCGCTTTGAGTCGTACATGCAATTCCTGCACTTCCAGGACAACACAAAGCTAGACATGAGTGACCGCTACTCCAAGCTATGTCCTCGGGCTGATCGCATCCATAAGAAATTGCTGGAACACTTCATCCAACAACATCACCCCACCTGTAAGATTCGGGTACGAAGTTTTCTGTTTGGACCAGGTCAATGGATACATTGTGGCGTTTGATCTCTACCACAAGGTATCGATCATCTAATCTGCTCTACTGCTTTCGGTTAAGGTTCGGGCGCCTCTGTTGACCGATCTCAAAACAGGACCAAGGGTGAACCCAACGGCAAAGGCTACATTATGTAAAAAATAACGAGACAATGGGAGGCACAGATCAGCAGGATCAGCATGTCAACAGCTACCGCGCTTCAGTCCGAGGAAAGAAGTGGTGTTTTCCGACATGGGGGGGGAGTTGAAGGTCAGGACCCCTTCCTCAACAGGCTGGTACATATATCATTTACAGCAGTCATGATGAGTTAGGTACTGTTTGATTTGCGAAGCTTCCTATTCCTTCTACGTGTGCTCGTGACTTAGGCTGAAAACCCATATATTATGGATACCTCAATTACGTCTCCTCTACTCTACTCCTCGATTTCGGGTTTCTCATAGGTTTTGTACCCTACCCCTTCCCCCATAGGTTTGTATTGTTGTGCCAGCGCTAACCCATCCAGGAACCCCCTGAGTCGAGAAGAGATCTCCAGCCTTGGTTTCTGATCTTTGTGGTGGTAGTTTCCAATGAACCTCTACCTGGGTCAGCTTACAGAGGCACCCAAAGGTGCAAGTAGACCTGCCACGAGCAAGCCTGGGGGACACAGAGTGCGCTTTTTGCACCAATTGGAATACAGATATGGCTCTGTGATCCCGATTTGTGAGTTTAGTCCATAGTGGATGGAAGTTGCTGCGATATTTATTTCCAAAGTTGAAAATTTGGCCCGTTCCAAAGCATACTGGTCCTACCCTGTTTTAAATTGAGTAGCTGACAGGTGCAAATCAAGCTTGGTCAGTCCTGTCGTCAGCACGACATCACATTTTAGGATGCTTGCCATTTATTTAAGGCTCAATTATAAACTAAACCGTATCTGTATGCTTGTGGAATTATTTCAGTACCGTTAGAGAAGACCAGCACATGCAATCAATGGCATGTGGGCATACAAACCTAAATGACGGATATCCTCCTAGTGGTCGAGATCTCGACCACCTCAAAATTCCAAATTTTGGGATGGAAGGGGGTCGGAAGCAAAAATGGGGGATGGCACTGTTAATGACTGACCCAAGAAAATATTTCTGTAAAAGGAATTCGAAATACTAGCAAAAAAATTAATTCAGGAACGAAAGGGTTAACACGCGCATTGACGGGGTCTGAGCCACCTTCGCATTGACGGGGGGGGACCCGCCCCTAAGATCTCAAGAACCACGGTAGTTAGCAAAAAGGTAAACGGCGTTGGGCGCCCATCCACTTCCCAACGAAAACATTCAACCATTTTTGTCAGGTCACATTTAAGGTCACGAGAGGTCAAAACATGCCCGTCATAGGAAAACATGAAATTCAGTTTTTCGGCCATTACATCTGAACAACTAAAGATAGAGCAAAACGACTGAACTATGAATCCTCTTAGCAAGCCGAATCGAATTATATATAACTGACCTTCTAGGTCAAATCAAGGATTTGACCACCTAAGGTCAGGTCAGGGTCAAATTATATAAAATGCATATCATTAGAACTGCAAAGCCCAGGCAAGTCTAATGCAGCTAAAATAAATGCTCTATCACCATCCGTTACGAGTTATTCCGTAAAAACCATTTTCCCATGTATTTCCTATGGAGAGGTCATGCCTCGTACCTGACCTTAGGTCATCGATATCAAAAATACCGGAATGTATTTTAGAGAACTCGGTGGGGCCATTATGTGATATGAGTTTCAATCGGATAAGTTCACCCTGCTCTGACTATGCTATCTTAAACTTTTTGAGGTCGGGTCACTTGACCTGTATTGGGACCTGACCTGAGATGACCTAACCTTAAAATTTCCACAGAAGTTGTAAAAATGATGAGGAAAAGGTATACCAAGTACGGCGGCGCTACGCGCCGCCGTTTTCTACTCCCTCCGAAAAGAGTGGGGGCGGGTACCCCCCCGTCAATGCGCGTGTTAAAAACCCCAACACACACACACTGGGTCGCCTGCCTTTAAGCGCTCCACCACTTCCACTAGAAATGGGCGAATTGTCTCTCCTGCGATGGGATCATCCCAGCCTTCAGTAGCCGCATTAGACCTCCTCTTAATGAAGGCGACAGCCACTCTTAGCCAGTGGCAGACCGGGAAATGGCCCAGAAGCTTTCCACAAATAGAGAAGACATAACGACGGGTCAGCTTTGCAGGTATTTCAACCATTTGAGCCTCACGCTTCCACTTAAGCAAGCCTCGTTTCCTCCAGACCTTCAGGCCTAGGAGATGCGCACCTTCTTCCACTGGTTCTGGCTCCTTAGTGACGAGTCTGTATCGAGCCAGATGAGCCAGCACATGTTTTGCCGTGACAATGTTCTCGTTCACTAGTATGTCGTCCACCCACGAACTTGGGCTCTTTTCCACTTGTATGTCCAGTGCTAGCACTTTTGTTAGCACTGCATTCATAATCAGTGGTGCCACGTTGAGCCCAAATCCAAGTCGCTTAAGAGTGTAGCGTTGACCTCGAAATATGACCGTCGGGAAGCACCACAGAGAGTTTTCATGTGGATTTGGAGAACACTTTTGAGATCCAGCGCACACACGTTGACGCCCATTTTTTCGCCACTCCCGCAGTTTTTCCACGCACACATCGGCGTCTGCTGTATGGGTGTCCACGAAGTTATTGAGCTTCCTATGGTCCATTACTGGGAGCACTCTCTGCTTACTCTCCTGCGCCACTGCCATTAATGGGATCAGTCCTTTCGGTTCCCCAAATTCTGCAGCATCACACGGCACAAGCCATTGTTCATCCACCCACTTCTGAAGTTCATTTTCGTAACCTTGGCGGTGCTCACCTTTTACCGTACACTCATTCAAGGAATTTTTCAACACATTCGGCTGGCTTTGACCGGACCACCTCCACTGGGCAAGCCACCTGTTCGTACTCGGTTCACTACCACCCGAGAATCACCACCGTCCACCACAGTCGTTCACCAGCACTGTTGCTCCTAGCATCCTCACGGCCAACTCTCGTAATTCTCCTGTTAGCGCACAGTGAAGCAGGTGGGTCCGACCCCAAAGCGTACTCGGTTGGTACTATCAATAATAATGCCACCCAGAGCTGACACACCATTCATCCCAAGAATGAAATCGAATCACATAGGCTTCCTCCTCACAACAAACACCTCAACTAGTGTCTCATCACGTCCTGGTACCTCCAGTTTTACAGCACCAGATACATCACACATCATTGTTTCCCCCCTCACTGTCAGTACAGAAACATCATGGCTCCCCTAGTCACTGCAGCATGCGTGAGCGATGCAATGGGAGGGCCCAGAATCCACTTACGCATTACGCCATTTCCCATCAATCAAAATCTGCGCCGCAGGAAACATAGCACTTAGTGGTTGTTCGGAGAGAAGGCTGGCACTGACCCCTCTCCGGGCCAGTTTCCCGGGCAGTATCTCACAGGATGTGGGCCATCACATCGAAAGCACTGAATCTCCCTCCGAGCCTGTCAATTCTGCTTCCTCAAGAGGCAGTTCTTTGCCAGATGATTTGGCTGTTGGCAGATGTAGCAGCATCGCTCTCATTGTCTCTGGTCCTGTTGAAGTGCTTGAGCACTCTTGGACTGGGTGCGGGAGAGAGGTCGGGCCACCATCACCACTCCAGACACCTCGTCTTTCATCCCGACTTTCACATCCGGAAGAACAGCCCGGGCCCGGGTGAGCAGCTGGTCCAGGCTCCGCGTCTCTGCCCCACATCCAGCGCGTATAACTTGCCGAAAATTTTCCGGCAACCCGACAACAAAGGCACAGGCAAGTGCAGGCTGGCTCACGCCACCGAACAGACCAGAGTTGCCAGATGAAAAATGGGATTTTTCGCCAAATTTGATTCACCATTTCACCAAATTTCGCCAATTTCAGATATCAATTCGCCGCGATTTCGCCAATGATGAAATCTTACGATAGTAAGCCGGAATTTCATCTTCAGGTGACGGCCGAAGCCCTGTATTTGTCTTTTTCATCATTCATCCTGACAAAACCAGTATCAATAATACACCTTAACCTCGACAATAACGCCTAACAATAAAAAACAATCCACCCCCTCCCCTCCCCACTTTCCAAAACACCTCAACACAAGCAAAAGGAAAACAGACACAGCGCTGAGGAAAGACAATCACAGTCACAATTACTCCTCAGCACAATGGCTTGTGAACTATTTGCATGACGGAACTTTCAGTTCTGGTACTTTTCATAATTTCAAAATTCAAACCCGGTCCAAACAATTGCAGAGGTCACAAACACACCTTGGTAAAACGCCAGAGCAAGCAGAGCAAGCACAAAGTGGAAGGGAAGCATCCGGTCGACCCGAGCTCATGCTACACAAATTACCGTTACAAAGCATATGCGGCCAAACCAGCGGGCTGCCCAGGCGGTCGGTTCCCCGAGACGCGGCCTCAATAGTTACCCGACACAGGTGGCGCAACAGGGGTGACCAGCGCGGCCGTCCCGTGCTTGGACGTAAACTGCCAAATAACCCCCATGAGGAGTTCTCGGGGGGGGGTGGGGTCCGACAAGTCCCTATGACTTAGTGAGACTATTCCACCAGTCGACAGGAACAACAACAAAATTTATAAAAAAACAGGGAGAATGTTTCAGATTAAATGGTTTGCACAAAACAGTAGCCTTTTTTAGTCGAAAATCCTACAATTTATATTGTAACCTCCCCCATTTCTTATCAAACTGTTCACGACTACCTGCGATTAGTGCTGCATATCTTTCCGTTTCCATGTCAAGCTGAAGTCTAGCCTTTAGACGTTCAATTGTAGGAGGGCTATCATAATTATGAATCAATGATTTTGCGAGAATTATTATATGGTCAGTGACAGCGTTGTTGTTTTTCCTATTATCACCTTAGCTAGATTAATGTTCTCTTCAACTCCACAGTTTCTGAGAAATATTTGTACCGTCATCAAAAAGGCTTGAAGTGCAGGGCATAGGAAAAATGTATGCTCTACAGTTTCTATTTGGCACTGGTATCTTTCCCACAATGGGCTCTCTAATTTTCCAAATCTATAAAGCAGCAATCTTGTTTTGCAAATTTTGGCTAATATTTTGTAGTGCAGGGCTGCATAATACGTAGAATTGGAACACATTTGCACGGAATTATAACTGTCTGTCCAAGACTCGAAAAAGCCGTTCCCAGCTTCTTTCCCACAGTTTAATCGGCTGATCATTGGTGTTTATCAAAAGTCTATAGAAATGACCCGCTCCATTATCTTCTGAAAGGGGAAACTGAACAACTGGGTGGATTATCGGGTTTTGTAAGGCTCCCTTTTGAATCTCACGCTTTATATCTGGCTTTAGTGATCGTATAAGCATGAAATAATCCATTCTGTTTCCAAATACAAGGTTGTATCTGTTACGTAGCGCTTCAAATGAAAGAATATTGCCTTGGCAATCTATAAGATCGTTAACTCTAACTAATCCTTTTCTAAACCAATGTTCTATTCTGGAGTTGGAAAATCTCACTGTGACATCGGAATACCATAAACCCATGCTCAAATAATCCTCACCAAACATTGGATACCTCTCGGATATATATATATCTGGGCCCAAGAAAGTAAAACCTCTTTCCAGAAATTATTGTTCAAGCTACCTGCATATAGCTGAAGAGATTTTGAGCCCCTTTCCCAGATGGTTGGGTCACTGCTTACGCTACTTGCAAAAAGTTTTGTCCATGGATGCTGTGATTGCAGCTGCCTTCTGAGACATAAAAATACTTTCAGTAATGTCTCTTCGTCTTGTCAAGCTCCGACGTTTCGAACGCCGCCGTAATTTTTCTTTAGCTTTCCTGGGAAATGAGATAAGGAGGGGGCGAAATACGTCCCCCAGCGGGGCGCTTCATGCCAGGGACCCCAGCGGAGCGCGTGTTAAGAATCCCGCTGGTGATTGCGCCAACAGCTGTGGAGGGCAGGTGGTACCTGTGGCTGGACGTGGCCGTGTACGGCATTGACGGTACACGGTACGGTAGAAGGCCGTATCGGACGCAAGTCAACTGATTCGGAGCTCATCTCATTTAGAAATACCGAATTGAAACACGCATCTATAATCGTTATTCGACACAGGTTTACCACTGAGGTTATGCAAGGTCAAATCAAGGTCATTGAATGTCAAAAAGGTCATGGAAGGTCTAACCTGATGAAAGTGATCCTCGAAGGCTGGAAGAAAATATTCTGGGCCAGTTCATGAACAAATGCTGCAAAATAATGATGAGAGTCTGGAGCATTCACGTGAAAACGGGTACAGGTGCCCAAATGACCCCAACATGTCTCCACTCTTGAGGTCAAAACTCTAAATGGTGAACAAAAGCGTAGAATATCGTTACGATCATTAAAAAATGAGAGAATTATAGGCTTTCAAAACAATGCCTACATGGTAGCCCCCGAAAAATGCCGGAGCCTATATCTGCCATACCAAATTTTCAAATAATTTTTTTGACGCCATGGTTAGATTCTACACCTCTGAAAGCCCTTGGCACAAATTTTGGAGAAAATGAAAAATAGAATGGTTTTATTGTACGATATTCTTGGTCGATTTTTGGTGGAATGAGCCAGCTGTGAATGACGATACCACTGAACCACTGACTGAACCACAGACAGTGGACCAGAGCAAACAAGTCGGTCAGATATCTATCTTGGAGTTGTTGGAGATGTGTATATATCGAATTCAGATAAAAATAACAGACCCCAACTATACAAAGGGGGTAGCGAGATAGCCAGCTAATAAACTACTAATGCCGTAATCTTTGCAACTGATATAGAGCAATTAGGGGCAGTCTGTGGCTGGTCTGTAGCTACAAGCACAGGAACGATATTTCTGAGTCATTCAGAATGGTACTCTATGCATCAAAGGATGCTCCTACGACCATAGCTATCTACCATTGGCCTGACTCGCAGAATATAATTTTATAAAAGTAACTTTTTACTACGGAAGAAGTGTTCAAATCTTCTTTTAGAACAAAATGGCTCTAAAATATCATTTGACAAAGGAAAGAAGACAATTTGGAAGTAGAAATATTGATTTGTTTACTCACGCACCGACCTCGCCGTGCTCTATTGCCTACCATTTGTTGAACGCCTGTTTCAATGTTGCCTGCTTACTGTGCGCAATGTTATACGGATATACCATTGTTAAAGCTCTTGATCAAGATATTTGAAGGTATTGTAGAAGGTGATATTTTGTATTAGTGGCGGATATAGGTGGGGGGGGGTAAAAAGGCATTTTCCCGAAACGGAAAAGCTCGGGGAAAAACTATGTTTCCCCAACTGCCGACCTCCTTTTTAATTTATAAGCAAGGTTTTGGTGCTTCAACTTTCAAGTTCAAACAGAACCAGTTAACTTCACTGTAAACGTTGGGCCTAGGTGCTCTTCATATTCAAAATCTCTTTCGATTGAAGGATCCTTGTCTGGGGAAAGCATGCATCGTATGGCCAGGACTTTCATCCCGTGGCGTTTTCTTTCTGACATGGGTTACCAAGTTTTGGAAAAAGGCAAAATCTTTTATGACGTAATGTTGTTTGTGCTTTTCGACTTTAGTTTGCCCCCCCCCCCCCACCTACCGGCTAGATAGGTCGCCGTTTTGTTTCAACACCCGAGAGAAGATGTGCTGAGTGGACCTTCTGCCGGCCTGTCCACCGTGTCCTGTGTCGGCAGCACGGCAAGCTGCTGGTGTCCCATGCTCTCGCTTACATCACCGCCTCCAAGTCAGGTCTGTCCGAGTCGGAGCTGGAGGACCTGATCTCCCTCGACGACAAGGTAAGCGCTGTCTCCCCCAGACTGGTGTTGGATTCCCTCACATCTCCCATACCCCAGACACAGCACCGCCCGGCACCGATGCCGCTCAGCTAGACCATCTGCCGCCTACATTACCGTGTAAGCACATCAAACTCAACATTCTCCTTCACTGGAAATCACTGTAAAATTGTATATTAACACTCGCATTGACGGGGGTCTGAGCCACCTTCGCTTTGACGCGGGGTAACTGCCCCCTAAGATCTCGAGAACCACACTAGATAGCGAAAAACGGGAAATGGCGTTGGATAACCCAAGCAAATGGCTATAAAAAACATTTGAACCGTTTTTCAGGTCATATGTGGGGCATTCCAGGACAAAACGACCAAAAATTTTCAATTTGACACCACCATGTCTAGAAAAATCTGAAGCTTTGTGTCCGGGGTAATTTTGGCCAGGAACACGCCTGTGAGAATCTTAGCCCCCTCCGACCAACGGTGACCGAGTTATAACCCGAGGCATTTTCGGGAGGTCACTTTGTAGACTCATCTTTGATGCTTTACAACTCAAAAACGCATTGCTTGATTAACAAGTTTTGTATATCACTGAACTCGTCTTGAACTATAAATTATTTTGAAAAAAGAAAATTTCAAAATGTTAAAAATTTTGGCTTTTAATTTCTTTGACCTTTTATTTTTTACCTAGCTTGACCTTTTCGCAGTTGAAATTGCTCTTTTAGACACCTCAAAAATTTTGCTTCATAAAATATCTTTCAATAAAAAATTTAAAAAATGCGTTCTTGTAATAAATTACACATTTTTAGCACCAAAGGTAGGTATGCAGGCGGTTTTTGACCACTGCGGTAGTACAGCCTCATGTTTAACACCGCAAACAAAGCGATTGCTTTTGTAATCGGTTGCTTGCAATCATATTGCATTGCCTTTACGAAATTTTCATCGTGCAAATGTCAGAATTTATGAGAATTAACACGCGCCCACACGAGGGGTGGGCAACCGGCCTCCTCAGGTTTCTACAGGTAGTAAAAAAAAACACCTTCGGGCAGCGCCACCGTACTTCATCTACCTCTAACTCGACATTTTTGCAACTTCTGGCAAAATAATTTAGGTCAACTGGCAGGTGGTAGGTACCGTAAATACCGTACGTCAGCTGGCAACTGACTGGTGAGGGGGTGACCTGAGGTAGACGGACGTCGTTATGCCTTGTGGGACGTTCAACTTTGGTTCCTTAATCAACCCTTCATCGTTGGAGTTGCTCGTTTGGGTGGTGGGGTCGGGGTCTCCGTAAAAAGTCCCTTGATGACTAATGAGACTCGGACTCCTATAACTGAACTGGCAACAACTTGGACAATATTTATTGTTTATTATTTTATTGTTTATTGTTTATTTTTGTGTCATGAGCAACAGGTTGCCCCCGATTACAGCTCATGTCGTATCGAAGACGATCAAACACGATCGACGATCGAACACTCAGCTTATACAGGATACAACGAATCCACATACGCACTAAATACAAATAAAACGTGCTAAGAAAACAAGGGGAGATCACTACAGACTTTTTATATACGCGCGAACTTGAGATCTGAACTGACAAAATGTTGAACTGAATACATCTGAATTTTGACACACGGTTAGGAAAGAGTTCATAGCACCAGCCGCCCGACAAAATACACCTCTTTTAACCGTATCCACCCTGGCGAAGGGAACGTGGAGCAATGTTTCGTTCATATTCCGGGTGGGTCGCGCGGAGACGTGAAGGGGAATGTCCCGAGCAAGAGAGCTGAGTCCACCCTCCCGGCTAGAATTTTATGAACGATAAACAGCAGCCATTATAAACAGATAAATAGCAGCCATTAAAAGTGATAGAAAGAGATCCATTGTTTCGGGGGAGACGAGGGCAAAGGAACTTATTAGTAATTGGCCTTGCAGCCTTAAACGAAAATTACAAAGATGTCGCGACTTCATCAATGAAGATGGAAAAAATTAAGATGGAAATTAAGAATTGGAAATTCAAAATTAATTAAGATGGAAAAATAGTATCGATACAAGGTGACCCAGTGCAGCACAGCATACGTTAGAGAAGATTCATACAATGTAAAAAAACGTGTCTGAAAGGCTCCCATTCCCAGGAAGTAGTTTGAATCTGCTCATATGTGCGAAAAAAATGTCCTGAAATCATAACACATTCGACTTGGTCACTTGAACAGGTTGCCTCACATGCTATTTTTAAAACGTGATCATTTAATAGCCGACATGGATCCCAGTTCAAACGCCACTTCGAACAGCTTTTGATTGGTGTTTTTTTAATGATTATGGGTGAGCAAATTTGAAGCAGATGTATCATGTGTTTGACCCTCTCACAGGCCGGTTGAACTACATTGAACCAAGAAGTAGTATTTGAAATGAAAAAAGAAAACATTTAAAGGATGTTTTACCACTTTTACCACTGTTTCCACGGTTCTTTGGAGGTAGTCGGGCACCCACAAATAGATATAATTCCACACTCCTGGCGCCTTGTATAATCATTGAAGAATAAGGCAATCCACTGAGATGATTTCAACACTGAGACTGACTTTGTCCTGTACAAACGCATTCATTCACCTGCAATGATGGCCATCAGATCGCTCATTACTTAAGCCAAAGAATCTATGCCAATATGTTTAATATTACCTTTGCATTGCACATTCGCCATGACTAAATTTGCGATCATTCACGCAGCACCCATAAAAGAAAGTATATTTGGACAGCACGACACTGTTTGATTCAAACATAGGTGTACGAAATCCGAACCTTTCTTCCTTTGTTTATAGAAATTTCATGAACAGTGATGGGTATCTTATTTACCGTTGGTATTCTTTGAAACTTGTATTCATTTTTCCATAATCGCATCGGCGAACAGACTTTGGAGCTGTGTGGCAACATTGGCTTCGCTTGATTGTGGAATGTACAGGAACCTAGTCGTGCTGAAAAAATGTATGCGTAAGAAAAGCATGCGTACCTTTGGCATCACGTATTTGGTCTTTCACTGGACTTTTTAACCATCGTGATATGTTTCCCGTTTCGCAGTGCTCTCGATATAGTCGCAAGCGCTCTTGCTGTGAGACGTAGTGAAAACACTTCATTTACATAATTGAATTTTGTTTCGATATAACTTTTGCACTGGAATTAAACCTTTGCATTGCTCTAAAATCGTGTGCATGGCGGCACCATTTGATGAAGTTAAATCTATTTTTGCATTGTGCAGCACAGCTCTCCGTCAGGAGATGTACATTCCTCAGTCATTTCTCTCGCTTTCATGCTCCGGGCATAAGTTCTGAAAAAAACACGAGCCATCGCAGTGTTGTGTTTGGAGGCATGTTATATCACACGGGCTCCGTGGCCTAATTGTTGGATATCTCTGCTGTTCAGTAAACCATGTAGAATGAACAGTGCACTGGGAGTGACGCCGCTCAATAGCCAGTTTTAATCACTACCGACAATGTTACATACAATCGTTTGGTCGGGTCACCTTTGAGGTTGCTCGAGGTCAAAGTATTCCTTACAGAAACTAAGTGGAAACATACATTTTGTGGCATAATAGCTGACGGAGGAGAGCCGTAGAAAAAATGTTCAGCACCATTGGAATGCTTTTGCCGAGCCCGATCGGATTATACATCTTATAGTCTTGTCTAGTCAAATTTCAAAGTTAACCCCCATACCAAGGTTTCCGGGATACAGAAAACGACGAGGCGCAGCACCGCGGTTGAGGCTCACCTCCCGCATCATTTTCCCATCATCCCTGAAATTTTTACCCCGGGTCACCCAAGGTCAGGTCACCAGACGAGGTCAACCAAGGTCACCTCACTTCACTTGAGCTCTGTAAGAGCTACATTTCAAAGTCGATCGATTGAAACTTCCACACTCATGACCCTAGGGTCTAAAGGTTATATCCGGGATTTTCGATTTCGTGCCCGAGGTCAGGTCACGAGGCGACCTCCATTGGAAAGCATGGGAAAACTATTTCATGATATAAAAGCCACAAAAATGATTGCAAATACTCAGACTCCAAACAACGTTTTGGACACCCTTCACGGATCCCAGGGGTCATATTTGCCCTTTGACTTTCAAGGTCATCCAAGATCACCAGAGGTCAAAAACAGTATTTTGACAATAACTTTACCTAATTGACTAGAGCGGTAAAACACCATCGTGTTTGTCTTGTCACTGGCTTTCATTTGATATACGGCAAGGTCACTTTTTGACCTTCGTGACCTCAGGTCATATTAGGTCACGAGGGACCTCTGGCGGTCAAACCACTGGCGGGAGGTCTTTCGTTCCACATAGCGAAAAAGTACTGGCAATTTGCTATCAAATGTACTTACCAGGTCTCAATAGCTCTAATGGCATAAGAGTTATGCCCAGTTTGCTTAATCATTGCATATTTGAGTGAAAATAGCCGATCTGACCTAATTTGACCTCTGGAGGTCAAACCATTGACCTGAGCACTAAAACATGCAAGTAATTTCTACGAATTCACGCGAGCTTTCATTGCACTTCAGATTTGCGCTAACGCCCATATTTTCGGAGTTAGAGGGGGCCATCGATGGCCCCCGGTGGGGGAAGGTGGCGCCGGACCCCGGTGGGGGAAGGTGGCGCCGGACCCCGGTGGGGCCGGGTTAACCTGCTTTGACCTAGAGCCGGGCATAGGTCTAAATGGTAAAAAGAATATTAATCAAACTGCAGTGGCAAGTCAGAGACGACAACCTAAAAATAAAACCTCCATCGCAATTCTCGACAATTCTCAATTCTCACAAGTTATCAAAATTTACCAATTGCCCCATGCATTTCCCATGGAAAGATCGTGAACCGAACCTTGTCCCAGGCTATCGATATAGAAATCCTGCTACGCAAAATTATCTTGCTCGGTGACCTTACTATGTGATGTGAATCTAAGCACGATAGGTTAAGTTTGATCTTACTGATGCACCTCCAAAGCTTTTTCGAGGTTAGGTCTCTTGACCTGGGCTACATACAACAACATATAGACCTAAAATGTTGCCAGAAGCTGCAAAAATGTCGAGTTAGAGGTAGATGAAGTACGGTGGCGCTGCGCGAAGGTGTTTTTTTACTACCTGTAGAAACCTGAGGAGGCCGGTTGCCCGCCTCCTCGTGTGGGTGCGTGTTAATTCTCATGAATTCTGGCACTTTTACGATAAAAATTACGTAAAGACAATGCAATACGATTGCAAGCAACCGATTAAAAAAGCAATCGCTTTGTTTGAGGTGTTAAACATAAGGCTGTACTACCGCAGTGGTAAAAAACCGCATGCATGCCTACCTTAGGTAATAAAGATTTGTAATTTATAGCAAGAACGCATTTTTTAAAATTTTTTATCGAAAGATATATTTATGAAGCAAACTTTTTATGTGTCTGAAAGGGCAATTTCAACTGTGAAAGGGTCAAGCTAGGTCACAAAAAATGTCAAACGAATTAAAAGTCATATTTTTTAAATTTTGAAATTTTCTTTTTCCAAAATAACGTATAGTTCAAAATGAGTTCAATGATATACAAAACTTATTAATCAGGCAATGCGTTTTTGGGTTATGAAGCATCAAAGATGAGTCTACAAGGTGACCTCCCGAAAATGCCTCGGGCTATAACTGGGTCACCGTTGGTCGGAGGGGGTTAAGATTCTCACAGGCGTGTTCCTGGCCCAAAATTACCCTGGAGACAAAGTTTCAGATTTTTTCGAGACATGGTGGTGTCAAGCCTTGGTCGATCTGTCCTGGAATCCCCCATGTCACTAGAGATCAAGGCATGTCACCAAGGGGATAGCATGTGAATGAATGCTTTTAGTCGTTGCATCTGAACAAGTAAAGACAGGGAAATTCAAAGTAAACCATTAAACTCCTCGGAGCATGCCAAATGTATAGATTTATTATATGGTCTTGCTTGGTCAAATCATTTCAACCATAGATTTTACCTGACCAGAGGTCATATCACGGTCAGATTAGGTCAAAATGCATATCATTAGAGCTGAAATGATAAGGCGAATCTATTGCTGTTAAAATAAATGTTCGATCACCATCCATTAGTAAGTTATTCAGCTTAGGCCATTTTTCTCATGTTTTTCCAATGAGGGCCTCCAATGGAGAGCCTTTTACCTGACCTTAGGTCATCAATATAAAGAATACCGGAATATTTTTTGTAGAACTCGGTAGGCTAATCATGTGATATGAGTTTTTGGAGGTGAGATCACTTGACGTGCATTGGTGACCTGACCTGAGATGACTCAACCTTAAAATTTTGTTAGAAGCTGTGAACAGGATCAGGAAGAGGTATGTCAAGTACGGCGGCGCTGCGCTCCGCTGTTTTTACTCTGCCTCCAAAAACACCTAGAGGAGGGAGCGAGTACCCGCACCCTGTCAATGCGCGAGTTAAGATTAGAATAGATGATGCCTAATTTAGAAGCTCCTCGCCGTGGGATCATACGAATGGGAGGCTCTCCTCCTGTCATTCACTTATCCACTCGTGTAAAGCAGTGTATGGTTTCAAAGTTGACCCCCTGCCGGAGTCGAACCTGTGACCTGTGCTTGAGAACTGTGCGGCCAGGTGCTGGATGACGTGTACCAGTACCATTTGCCAGGTGCTGGATGACGTGTACCAGTACCATTTGCCAGGTGCTGGATGACGTGTACACAGGTACCATTTGCCAGGTGCTGGATGACGTGTACCAGTACCATTTGCCAGGTGCTGGATGACGTGTACCAGTACCATTTGCCAGGTGCTGGATGACGTGTACCAGTACCATTTGCCAGGTGCTGGATGACGTGTACCAGTACCATTTGCCAGGTGCTGGATGACGTGTACCAGTACCATTTGCCACCGGTGCGCCGGATCCCGCCGCTGCTCTGGACCCGCATTCGCAACGACCTGCCCAACTACCTGTCGGAGCGCGAGGCCGATGGAGTCAGCGTCCTCAACTGGTACCACAGGTGAGAGTCAGACTCAGAACCCGCCATAAAGCAGACTCAGAACGCGGAAGCAAGGCTTGTCATGCTTCCGCGTCACGCCGCTGTAGATAAAAAACAGCTGAAAAACAGCTGAAAAACAGCTGAATCAAAGTACAAACCACAGATGACTATAGAACGTTGATACACATCGCACGTGCCTGGAACGGTCCGACTGTCGCCGCGTAAAGCACTCAGCCAGGTACACACGTTTGAAGAGGCTCTTGGTGTCTGAGTCTAGGATTCTGCCTGGCAGTACTGGGTGGTCCGACAGTGCTGAGCGTGAACAGAGAGTGCCGGAATACTGCAGAGTTTACGGGTCTGTTCACAACGCCAGACACCAGTGTACGAAATAAATTGGACTTGGGAAAACAACGTTTGTGCATCACACAACAGGAGATGTACTACTACTACGCAACTAGCATTCAAGGTTAGGCCCAAGAGCACATCTAGGCCAAATTGTATGTTGCCGCGTGACCCGGATTGAATTACGCCACCAGATCACGATACGCTTGGAATTTTGGAGGTTTGGACCATCCTGACCAACTTCAATTTTCTAAGTCATGAGATTTAGAAATATTGTTGGAACTTAGCAAGTAGCCACCGACCATCCATCCACCTCCTGCCAGCACTTGGCTTGGAGTCTAAGTCGCCAGAGGTCAGCTGAGCACCAGAGACTCAACTCCCATACCAGCATTGAATTCAGCACTAGTGGCCTCATCGATAACAATTTGTTATTCTACAACGTCCAAAACGCCCTCAAAGTCTGCAAAGTCTGCCGCGTCAGGCTGCCAGTGTCCGTCCAGAGCGCCCTTTGGTGCCGCTCGCCGCTGCAGCCGCTTCGCTGGGTCACCAGGCTCGTTAAAAAAACACTTTTACTTTTCAGGCTCTAACTCACTTCTTCCCATTTTATATTCAATTCTAATTTCAATGAGCCACATTCCAAGCATCTACGATAACGGGAAAGATCGCCTCAAAACGGTTAAAGATTTCATGTTTCAGGCTCGATTGGCCGCCCGGCATTGCAGTCTCCCTTTGTTAAATTAGGATGAAAGGGGTGCCTAACCTACCAGTAAAGACAGTGTGGCATGTGCGTGCGTATAAGAGCGGTAGATGAAATTTAACATGCAGGCATTTACTTGTCAGATGTATTTGCAGCGATATACAAATACATGCTATTCCACAAAAGACTTGAAATTAAATAGTTCAGCACCCTAGAATCCCGACAGAACAAGAATGCCTTCCGGAGGCGAACCTTTCTCCGGTAACATTCGTTGGAGAACGTCGTTGGTGCAGCTTTCAATTTCGATGTTTGTCCCCATCTGTTTTAGATGCATTTGGTGTCTGTTACAATACGCGGTCTAAAATTTAAAAATCGAAAAATTTCCCCCCCCTTAAAGTTTTCTCGAAATTTGCCGTTTAACTACTTCAATTCAGTCAGAATACAATATTTTCCATAGATGAGATAATAACAATTCCATATTTGAAAAAAATCACCCATCCAGTTTGTAGTTACCGTAAAGTGAAGATCGTCATAGTTCAGAAAATGATCACAGATGGCGTAGCAACACAGCCTGACAGGTGTCATGGGAGCTGACCATAACCTAATAAACACGTGGCCGGCCAATGTCACCAAGGCCTTCAAAGCAGTAGGGGTACAAATAGGATGGGGGGGCCAAGTCCCCCTCCCACGCTCCTCGGCAAAAGGTGACCAGCCAAACTTCAACCGATGCGACAAAAACTAACATCAGACCAAAATTGGCTCCCCCAGCAGCAAAAATGTCGGTTTCTCATTTGACTGAATCAGGACATTTTGCCAAAAATGGGTGGCCAAGCCCCTCCGCCCCCCTTTCGACGCGTAGGGCCCAAGCACCCTCCAGAATGAAGTCCGAACGCCACACCACAAGGGTCGTATTGGTCGGCGAAAGCGTTAATATCATGTATACTAATTTCATGGGTTAACACAAGTTAATATATTTGTCCAGAAATAAGGACACAACAATGTGATAGGAAACAAAATGGTACCGCGTAGTATAACAATATTTCCGAACAAACTCCCCAAAATAGCCCCAGTTACGCCAAGTAAACCCCAATAATTCGGAAACCCGTTCAGTGATTATGTGATGTATATTTCCTATGACATTAAAACAAATCAGACTTCGTTCAGATACAAAAATAATATTTGCAGTTTTCGGACCAAGAAATCGAAAAATATGAATGAATAATATCAAGAATTTGAATGGTTTTCAGCTCAAACCATATTCATTACGTAGTTCCCATTTACGATGTGGCACCACACACACATAGCCAATCACCCAGTCACCAACACTTGGGAACTCAAGTCAGGGCCCGTCTGCCAGCGCCGTTGTCGCGCCGAGGACGCCTGTTCGTGCGTGCCCGTCCCCGCCGGACTCGACGGCACACCAGTGTTACCTTGCCGCCGTGGACGTGTGGCGGGCTTGCGTTTGGGGCAGTGTCCGCTCGGAGGCGTCATTCATGTCTGCCAACGGTGGTTCGACGTCTTCACCGGCTTCAATGGCTTTGATGTCCACCAGCCTGCATGTCTCCGCATGAGGTGATCCGAGGAACCCAGCTTCGAAGATTCCAAACCAAGAATCCCAGCCGCTGTCGCTGCCTCGACACATCGGTGTGTTCACGCACCGGCGGATCAGTGCCATATCAGGACAGGTCCACAACGAGACGGGCAGCAGCCGTATGGCGCGCTGGTCACGGCCAAAGCCGTCGCTCCGCAGGGGGACCCCCATGAGCCCTGCACCCTGGCGTGCGCGTGGTTGGCCACGGTCATCGACGGAAGCAGGGCGAACGCACCACAGCAGTCGCGGACTGCCTAGAATACAGCGCAGTCATCGACAGCGTGGCAAACCGTGGCACCAGTCATCCTTCGCCATGCGGTATGGGCCAAAGGCACATAGTCACACACCATTCGACGGCAGACACGCGGTTCCCAGTTGAAGCCAGGGTTCCGGATCAACCCATGAGACATACACGAGCATGAACATCACAAACCATACCACGCAACCACCGTGGGCGACAGAAACAGCTTGAGCAGCATCACGACCACCAAAACAGTCCCCAACCACCCCAGTCCACGAGGGCGGAGGTAACCGCAACGGTGTGTGCCGTCCCAGTCCGGCAGCAGGACGGGCACCACGACAGGCGTCTTCAGGCGCGGCACGGTCTGCGGCGCCAGGCCGGTTCAATGTTGGGCAGCGTGTGGCACGGTCCACATCGTAAATGAACACGAAAAAATGTTAAAGCAAAACCATCAATCATATGACCAATTCATCACATATTCATTCTGGCTCCAGGAACCAAAAACTATTTTATCGACAGTCTTTTCAATGTCAAAATAACATCACATAAATCACGGAACAGGGAGTTTAGTTGGTTACCGCGTCAACGCAGCGGCATTTCGGAGTTTTTCGAAATATAAACACAGTGCATTTTGTTTCCTATCTTGTGTGCTCCAATTCGAGACAAATAATAAACTTGTAACCCAAAAATAGCATCACAAATATAACGCATTTCACAAAACCTTGGTGGCAGTTCCAGGACTCATTTAGGGTCTGGGTCCATCAGGCCAAACCTCAAATGGTCTCCGCATAAATGCATTACCACACCGAGCACCAACATTTAGGGCGCGGGGGGCGAGCCCTCCCCACCTCCATGACCCACACGCTTAAGGCCTCCGGGTATAATAGCCAGGCCAAGTGTTTCAATTAGGTTACGATGGCTCAAAGCTCCCATGAACACCTCGTCAAGAGCGCCTCAACGCCATCGTGATCATTTTGAACAATGACAGATCTTCCACTTACGGTAAAACCAAAACAAAACATAGAGCGTGATTTTCCTCAAAATGCAATTGTCCATTCCCAATCATAAAAATTTAGTCTTTACCGACAATTAGACAAGTAGTTAAAACACGTCAAATTTCGGGAAAAGGAAAACTTCAACGGCCGGGCGGGCAATTTCGATTTTAAATTTAGACCCATATTCGTAATCAGCACACCAAAATGCATCAAGAACAGATGGGACAAAACATTCGAACAACTTTTCAAAACCGGCCAGGCTAATGGCAGGTGCTTCTCCCTATTCTCCTGCGAACTATTTAAGAGCTCTGATACTGCTAGAAGAAGACCCTGCGGCATATTTTTACCCTTTGAACGGCTCACGAAATCTTCCACGAGCTTCACACCACGTTCTGTGGGACCGTTCACGACAGTAAAATCTGGAATACATTGAAACAGGGGAAGCTATACCAGTCACCAGCTTCTCAACGGAGCCATTTCATGTCAGAATCTTTCAGATTCAGGCGCTCGAATGCCAGCCAGCTTTCAGGAATGACAAATTGGTAGAGGCTTGGTACCGACCGGAGCTCTTCATAGCCTCTGTCGGAAACTTAAGCCTACCCAACTGAAAGGTGAATGGCTTTGCTGTTTAGGCCAGGTACTGCGTCACTGCCTTTTTACCTCCAGCATTGTGATTCTTATTTGCGAGGCAGATTATAACTTCCTGGTCACAAAAAGCAGTTGCGTGCCAGCTCTGTTTTCCTTGAGAAGAAAATCACGAATTGCGCAAGCTGGTTTACGTGTGGCTGTCAGGAGAGGTTGTCTCCAACAAATGTATATTTAGAAGACCGGGAGCCCACCAGCTAGCCATATTCATGGAATATAGGACATCTATGGCATGAAGTGCATGCTACTACTGAGTCAGACTCCGTTCATCATTACAGAAGTTACTTAAAGACTGAATATTATAATTTTTGGAGTTTAACAAGGCATCAACTGCTCAGGTCATATGGCATCAAAGGCGAGAGGGAAAGAATTAGCTTGGGCTAGAGCAGGGCGCCAGATTCTGCCTCTGGGTGGGCTCGAACCCACGACACCCAGCACATACAGAATGTCATTGGCCGAGCCGAGTGCAAGCGCTAACCGACCGAGCCACTCAGACCCCGAAATAGTTAGCGGCTTTCCTTGTAAGTGGTTCTAAACCATGCATTTGGGTTCCTCCGTCGCGGATAGTCAGCTTTAGAGCCTTCTATGAGCCTCAAAGCTATCCATGAAATGCAGCGCAGTGCTTTCATTAAGTTAATATAGAAACCGCCCTGGATGTGCTAAAGCCAATTTGCCAATCAGCTGGGGTATCTGTGCACAGAAAGTTATATTCTGTCCCGCTGATGAAAACCACCATCTTGGAGGTAAGGAGCCAGTCGCACAACAATTGACCAAAACAGCAAACAATTCACATTTGCCTAGGACAGGCTAAGTTTCCGTTAGAGGCTATGAAGAGCTCGGTGATTGATCTGTACTAAATTTCAGCCAGCTTGTGACTCCTGACAGCTGGCTGGTATTCGATTGCCTGAATCTGAAATATTCTGACCAGAAATGGCTCCGTTAAGAAGGTGGTGACTGGTATAGCTTCTCCTGTCTCAAGGTATTCCAGAGCTTAATGTGGTGAACGATCCCACAGCGTGGTGTGAAGCTAGTGGAAGATTTCGTGAGCCATCCAAAGGGTAAAAATATGCAGCAGGGTCATCTTCTAGCAGTATCAGAGCTCTTAAGTAGTTCGCAGGAGAATAGAGAGAAGCACCTGCCCCAACGACGTTCTCCAACGAATGTTACTAGAGAAAGGTTCGCCTCCGGAAGGCATTCCTGTTCTGTCGGGATTTAGAGCCATTGGCGGACGCAGGGGGCCATTCCGGCCATGCCCCCCAAAGCGCTGGAGGGGGCCAAACTATCTTTTGGCCCCCCAAACGCCGGATAGATTTTTGAAAAAAGGTGTTTACACTAGGTCTGTAGAGCAAAAAATATTCGCTCCCGCCCCCCCCCGGAGAGCGATCATGCACTTGGGGAGGTAGCTTATACTAGGTCTGTCGAGCACTGAAAAAATGTGTTTACACTAGTTCTGTAGAGCAAAAAAATCTTCGCTCCCACCCCCCCCCCAGGAGGATAGGCAGACATGGGTTTGGCCCCCAAAACTCGGTTCTGCGTCCGCCCCTGTTTAGAGTACTTGGGTGCTGAACCATTTAATTTCAGGTCTTTTGTGGAATAACATGTATTTGTATTGCGCTGCAAATACATCTGACAAGTAGATGCCTGCATGTTAAATCCCATCTACCGCTCTTATACGCACGCACATGCCACGCTGTCCTTACTGGTAGGATATGCACCCCTTTCATCCCAATTTAACAAGGGGAGACTGCAACGCCGGGCGACCAATCGCGCTTGAAACATGAAATCTTTGACCGTTTTGAGGAGATCTTTCCCGTTGTCGTAGATGCTGGGAATGTAGCTCATTGAAGTCAGAATTGAATATATAATGGGAAAAAAGTAGGTTCGAGTCTGAAAAATAAAAAAATGTTTTTTGAACGACCCTACTGGGTCACGCCTTACTAATGCAACGCACCCAGAGATCTGCACGGACAAGTGAACCGTCATCCACCCAACTTCACACCTTTTTATTCACCTTCGAAGTTTTTCGAGATCCGCATGGTCTCAAAAATACATGTATACAAAATTTTAGAGATCTTCGCGGTTTCAAAAATATGATATCCAATTTTATCTCCACGTTTTCTAGAATTGACTCGTCTAGAATTATAAGTTTCCTTAAGCTTTGTTGGATTCCCTACTATTTCACCTCTTTTTCTAATTTTCACTGCCTTCTTCTCCATTTCAAGATTGCCCATGACTTCTCATCAAATAAGTTTTTCAATGCTTCCAGAAATGTTAGGTGAAGTATTAGCTTAACGTTCGCCCAGTTGGGGGTCTTTTTAGACCCCCTCGGGTTTTGTCAAAGTGATAAAATCGGCGGGGCGCAGCGCCGCCAAACTTAGTATAGCTGTTCCTTCATCATTTTTACATCATTTCTGAAAATTTTAGCTCAAGGTCATATCAGGTCAGGTCACCAGGCCAGGTGAAGTGACCTCACCTCAAAAAATGCTTAGGACTGCATAACTAAAAGGGGGATTAATTGATCAAGTTGAAACTCATGCCACATATTGGGCCCACCAGGAGCTACAACATATGTTCCGGGATTTTTATGTTGGTGACCTAAGGTCATGTATAGAGCATGAAATACAATTGTAAATACATGGGGAAAATCACGAAATGAGCTTTTCTCAATAAGTATGAATGGAGCAAGTTCAAACATCGGTTACGAATTGCTCTTAGCCCATTTCTGAAGTTGATGCCAAACATTTTGGCTTGTGACCTTTGAAAGGTCACCTTAGGTTAAGTAATCATTTTTTAGTGTTTTACTCTATACATTTGGAATAAACAAAGATATAACTTTCATTTTGTCACCGAAGTGTTTGTATAGTCGCTGCAAGTCAAATGATATATATATATATATATATATATATATATATGTATATATATATATATATATATATATATATATATATATATATATATATGTATATATATATATATATATATATATATATATATATAATATGACTATACCAGGTCAAGTTGGGTCAGACAGTTGACCTGGGTCAGGTCAAATTTTTTATTTGACCTGGCATAACAATATATCATTCGATTTGTATTGACGAGAGGATTGCAATGGTACATCACCTATGGCTGCATCTTGCTTGGTTTGGAAGTTATTAGCGAAAAAGGAAACGTCCTTATGCATGGATGGCTATGGACATTCCCAAGAACATTCCCAATATTCAGTGACCTGTAGCTCCCTAGGTTTTGACCTGACCTGAAAATAATTGCCACTGTAATGAAAGAGCAACTCAAGAGCTTTCGAATGGTGTTAAAAAAATGTTTCTAGCTATTATAGTTTCTGAAATATATGCGGTTTTTCTTAGTACACCTCATATTGGCGATTTTGACCTATTTTGACCTCTGGTGACCTTGACCTGACCTGACGAGAAAATGGTTGAAGTATTTTCAATATAATTTTTGAAGAGCTTTCGATTTCCGTTTTGCGCTTTTTTCTAGCTCTCTTAGTTTTTGAAATCGTGAGTGTCTTTTTAGCCCCTCACCAGGGCGAAGGTAGCTCATAACCGCCACCGGGGCAAGGTTTTATGCTCATCTTATCAAATGTAGGTCAGAAATAATGAATAAATAACAATATGTTTCACTTAGGCCGCATGATCATTAATAACGTCGGTGTGTATGCATTTTGCAAATTTGAATTTTAATGACAGTACAATCACGTTGTTTGTTCATACACCTCCATTTCTTAGTTCAAACAGTCAGGTAAACATATAAATGTTCTAACATATTACATATACTCACACAGATAAAATCATATCGCATACAATTCATCACCCCTACTAATATTTCACAATTATTCTACAGTCATTATGTACCTACCGCTACCACAGGCGCAGGAACTTTTTCCAAGCTGGAGGCGCTGGTGGGGTCGAATATGATTCAGCCTATCACTTGATTTGTTAATAAAAAATGTTCGGAATCGGCTCAAAGTAGTGGGGGGGGGGCACTGCCTCCTAGTCCGAAAGTTGAGGCACCCACCCCCTGCCCCCCCGTTCCTGCGCCTCTGAGCGCTACTACGCTGCGTGTAACTTCCTACATACGCTGTGAAAAAACTATAGCTCACCAAAGCACTCTTCGAAACACCGGGGGGCATCGATGGCCCCTCCTCTAACTCCGACAATATGGGGGCTAGCGCAAATCCGCAAAGTGCTTTAGAAAGCTCGCGTGAATCAGTAAGAAGTTACTTGCATGTTTAAGCGCTCAGGTCAATGGTTTGACCTCCAGAGGTCAAGTTAGGTCACGATAGGCTGTTTTCACTCAAATATGCAATGCTTAAAAAAGTGGGCATAACTCTTATGACATTAGAGCTATTGAGGTCTGGTAAAGTAAATTCGATAGGGAAATGTCAGACCCTTTTCCGCTATGCGCAACGTAATGACCTCCCGCCAGTGGTTTGACCTCCGTCACCTCGTGACCTAATATGACCTGAAGTCACGAAAGGTCAGAAAGTTCCTTGCCGTATCTCAAATGAAAGCCAGTGACGAGACATGCACGATGATGTTTGATTCAGCGCTCTAGCTTAATTAGATCAAAAGTTGTCATAATATTGTTTTTGACCCCTGGTGACTTTGGATGACCTCGGAGAGGTCAAAGGGCAAATATGGCCCCTGGGATCCGTGAAAGGGTGTCCAAGAACGCTTTTCTTAGCAATCTGAACATTTGCAATAGTTTTTTGTGACTTAAGACAGAGCATAAGACAGCTTTTCCCTATACTTTTCAATGAGAGAGGTCACCTCGTGACCTGACCTCAGGTCACGAAATCGAAAAATCTCGGATATACACTTTGTAGACCCTGGAGGGGTAATGAAGTGTAGGAAGTTGCAAATTGATCCACTAAGAAATGTAGCTCTTATAGAGCTCAAAATTTGGAGTGAGGTGACCTTGGTGGACCTCGCCTGGTGACCTGACCTTATGTAACCCGGGGTAAAAAATTTCAGGGATGGTAGGAAAATGATGGGTGAGAGATAGAGCCCTTAACCGCGGTGCTGCGTCTCGTCCTTTTTCTGCTATCCCGAAAAAAACTTTAATTTAAATATTTTTGCGTTTTCTTTCCCGGGAACAGTTTGTGTTAGTAGCTAGTATCATTCATACACTATGTACATATTCTCACTATGTACATACAGAGCGGGTTTCCATTTGCCGCCACCCTTATGGGACAGCGGCACCGCACTCAGCGGGCCAGAGGCTGCTCCAGTCTCCCCAAGCCGCAGCACCCGGCACAGGCCGAGCCCTCACATGAGGGCCGCGGGCGGGAGGCCAGACCGGTGGATCACTTTAAAGGCCGATCAGGCCCGTGCACCCACAAACAGGGACGCCGGCGGGCACGGCGTTGCTTCCACTGTTGCTGCGTGCACTCCCCGGTGTACCGCTATCTCTCGAGTAGAAGGTGGCCGCGGAAAAGGCTGCCACAGGTCAGTCTTGATCCAGGGGCCCCCACACCCAAACGTGGCGCCGTTGCCAGCTGCGCCACGAGGGTGGCGCCGAAAAAAACCTTAGGGGGCCATCGATGGCCCCCGGTGGGGCAAGGGCTAAAGTTAGATATTATGTAGTCTTCCTGAAAAGAAAACACCGAAAGAACAGAAGAAATCACAGTTCTGTGTTTTCTTATTCCGCATTTCAATGTATGTATGTACATACATACACTGATTGTAACTCCTGCGACATCTTTGCCCAGCCTGAAAAATTTTAGATTTAATTTGATGTGGGCTATATCGGAGACTTGTAAATGCTTGTTTTTTAAATGTTGTGCCACACCTCCATGTGCAGCCGGCAACGGATGTTGCTTCTGCTGCATGGCGAGACTTGAAGGTGGTGCCACCAGGGAATTCTGTTTATCATGTCAACTCTGCTACAAAGTTCACATTGGTGAAAGTAGGCGCATGATTAGAGAACGCTACATGGAAGGCCTCAGAAATGCAGGAAAAAGACTCCGAATACACCTTTCGGCGAACATTTCAAAAACGAACATCCACTAGGCAACAATTAGACATATAAAAAAAGATTACACATTGTAACACCCTGTGCGCGCTTAAAACATTATATAATAGAGGGTAAGCTGCAGGTTGGCATGCCGATGTTTTTGTTCGATTTCCTTGAAGTATATATTTTACAGTTAAAATGTATTTAGATACTTCCACTTTTCAGACTGGTGAGAGACGGTTTCGCCATCCACGAAACATAGGTACCTACCTTCAGTTCAAAACATCGAGGCTCCCTGTGAACGCATGTGAGAACTGGAAGATGTCGGCAGCATGATGATAATGTCGGTGGAGCAGGCGGAAGTGCGGGTGACGATCATGTCGGTGGAGCAGGCGGGAGCGCGGGTGACGATCATGTCGGCGGCGCAGGTGGGAGCGCGGGTGACGATCATGTCGGCGGAGCAGGCAAGAGTGGCCTATGCGGTTCCAGGAGGCAAGGGGGCACATGCCCCCCGATCGACCTTCGGCGCCCCCTGAAATGGTCACGGCGCCTCCCTGAAAGGTCGATGGCGCCGCACTGAAATGTCGCTTCCCACACCCAACCTCGATCCCAGGATGCGAAAATTGACGCCCACCGATAGAATTTTGCGCCCATGTGATAGGTTTTGCCGGTCAAAAGTGGTGTCCCCCCCCGATCGGAAATCCTGGATTCGCCTATGAAGATTGGGGATTTTGGGGACTTGTAATTAAAGCAGGGTACTTACTGGTCGCCCAATGCAATATTCTAGGTGCCTGTGGTAAAAACTCTCTTCCTAATCGTCGCATTCTTCCACAGGTGAATATCCACACATTTTATATCCGATAACACCGCATTTAGTGTAAATGTTTGCCACTGTCTGTTTTCCGAAGCACATAGGCAGATCCATGGGTGAAAGCATGGGGGCACTTTCCCACCTCCCTGATCGACCCTCGGCGCCCCCTGAAATGGTCTTTCCCCCACCCTCCTCAGCATGCAAGAATCGGCGCCCCCAAAATAGGAATTGGTACAAACCTGATTGGCTTTTCCTTCCAAAATTGAAGCGCTCTGGCTCAGATGGCACCCCTGTCCCGCAACCTATATTTGCTGCCCCCCTCCCCCTCGATCGGCGTTCCTGGACCCGCCTCTGCTGCAATATGTGACATTGTCTCCGTGTTTTGTTGCCGGCAGACAGTTTAAGGAGGCGGCCAGAAAGCGGTACTTCACCAACCAGAATCAGAGTCAGTACTTCCACTCATCTATAGCCGACTACTTCCTGGGTATCTGGGGAGGTGGAGCCCCCAAACCGTTCCGGTTCACGGAAATACAGCGGCACAGGTGAGCTGAGGTGTACACGGCGGCAGCGTGAGCTGAGGTGTACACGGCGGCACAGGTGAGCTGAGGTGTACACGGCGGCAGCGTGAGCTGAGGTGTACACGGTGGCAGCGTGAGCTGAGGTGTACACGGCGGCAGCGTGAGCTGAGGTGTACACGGCGGCACAGGTGAGCTGAGGTGTACACGGCGGCAGTGTGAACTGAGGTGTACACGGCGGCAGCGTGAGCTGAGGTGTACACGGCGGCACAGGCGAGCTGAGGTGTACACGGCGGCAGCGTGAGCTGAGGTGTACACGGCGGCAGCGTGAGCTGAGGTGTACACGGCGGCAGCGTGAGCTGAGGTGTACACGGCGGCAGCGTGAGCTGAGGTGTACACGGCGGCACAGGTGAGCTGAGGTGTACACGGCGGCAGTGTGAACTGAGGTGTACACGGCGGCAGCGTGAGCTGAGGTGTACACGGCGGCACAGGCGAGCTGAGGTGTACACGGCGGCAGCGTGAGCTGAGGTGTACACGGCGGCAGCGTGAGCTGAGGTGTACACGGCGGCACAGGTGAGCTGAGGTGTACACGGCGGCAGTGTGAACTGAGGTGTACACGGCGGCAGCGTGAGCTGAGGTGTACACGGCGGCACAGGCGAGCTGAGGTGTACACGGCGGCAGCGTGAGCTGAGGTGCACACGGCGGCAGCGTGAGCTGAGGTGTACACGGCGGCACAGGTGAGCTGAGGTGTACACGGCGGCAGTGTGAACTGAGGTGTACACGGCGGCAGCGTGAACTGAGGTGTACACGGCGGCACAGGTGAGCTGGGGTGTACACGGCGGCAGTGTGAACTGAGGTGTACACGGCGGCAGCGTGAGCTGAGGTGTACACGGCGGCACAGGCGAGCTGAGGTGTACACGGCGGCAGCGTGAGCTGAGGTGTACACGGCGGCAGCGTGAGCTGAGGTGTACACGGCGGCAGCGTGAGCTGAGGTGTACACGGCGGCACAGGTGAGCTGAGGTGTACACGGCGGCAGTGTGAACTGGAGGTGTACACGGCGGCAGCGTGAGCTGAGGTGTACACGGCGGCAGCGTGAGCTGAGGTGTACACGGCGGCACAGGTGAGCTGAGGTGTACACGGCGGCAGCGTGAGCTGAGGTGTACACGGCGGCAGCGTGAACTGAGGTGTACACGGCGGCACAGGTGAGCTGAGGTGTACACGGCGGCAGTGTGAACTGAGGTGTACACGGCGGCAGCGTAAACTGAGGTGTACACGGCGGCACAGGCGAGCTGAGGTGTACACGGCGGCAGCGTGAGCTGAGGTGTACACGGCGGCAGCGTGAGCTGAGGTGTACACGGCGGCACAGGTGAGCTGAGGTGTACACGGCGGCAGTGTGAACTGAGGTGTACACGGCGGCAGCGTGAGCTGAGGTGTACACGGCGGCACAGGCGAGCTGAGGTGTACACGGCGGCAGCGTGAGCTGAGGTGTACGGCGGCGGCACAGGTGAGCTGAGGTGTACACGGCGGCAGCGTGAGCTGAGGTGTACACGGCGGCAGTGTGAACTGAGGTGTACACGGCGGCAGCGTGAGCTGAGGTGTACGCGGCGGCAGCGTGAGCTGAGGTGTACACGGCGGCAGCGTGAGCTGAGGTGTACACGGCGGCACAGGTGAGCTGAGGTGCACACGGCGGCACAGGTGAGCTGAGGTGTACACGGCGGCAGCGTGAGCTGAGGTGTACGCGGCGGCAGCGTGAGCTGAGGTGTACACGGCGGCAGCGTGAGCTGAGGTGTACACGGCGGCAGCGTGAGCTGAGGTGCACACGGCGGCACAGGTGAGCTGAGGTGTACACGGCGGCAGCGTGAGCTGAGGTGTACACGGCGGCAGCGTGAGCTGAGGTGTACGCGGCGGCAGCGTGAGCTGAGGTGTACACGGCGGCAGCGTGAGCTGAGGTGTACACGGCGGCAGCGTGAGCTGAGGTGTACACGGCGGCACAGGTGAGCTGAGGTGTACACGGCGGCAGCGTGAGCTGAGGTGTACAAGGCCAATTTTTTTAGCCCTTGCCCAGATTAGCTATTAAAGGGTCCCTAGGTCTGAGCTACCAGAGGGTCCCCCGGGCCGTCTTACACCAAAACAGAGAGGGGGCCCTGAGAATATCTCAGGGTTCTTAATGTAAGTTCTCGGCAGCACCTCTGATACAAACTATCGTACCCCTCTGATACTAACTATCGGGCCCCTCAGATTTGCTATCGGGAAAGGGGGACTTAGACTAACTCTCGGGAGGCATCCAGATTAGCTCTTGGGGTACCCTGAAGCTGACTCGGGAGGGGGTGCGTAGGGATGACTCCCGAAAGCCCAGAAACAGCTGAGACTATCCCTGGGGTGCCCCCTGAGACTAACACTCGGGGGAGGGGGTGCACCTGAGACTGAGTCTTCGACAATCCTGAGACTAACTCTCGAATGCCCTAGATTAGCCCTCAGGGGCCTAGGGCTAACTCGGGGCCCCTGAGAAGGACTCTCGGGCCCGTGAGACCAAAACTCGGCAGGACTCCTGGGAATTACCCTAAAAGCCCCAAGCTCAGCTCTCGGATGCCCCTGAGACCGACTCCCGACCCTCTGAGAGCCCTCTGAGACTAACTTTTGGGCGCGCCCGAGACTGATTCTCGGGACCCCTTTGACCAAAATTGTAGGCGGGGGGCACAACCTGAGGCTAACTCTCGAGGACTCCCAAGATTACCTCTCGGGGGTCCCCTTAGACCAACACTCTGCGGCGCAAATGAGACTAACTCTCGGGCCCCAGATTATCTGCCGGGGCCCCTGAAAGAAAATATTGGATCCCGAGAGAGGCGCCCTTGAGACTATGGGGCCCTCTGAGACTAACAATGGGCAGCAGCCATGATACTAATTCTCAGCTCCCCACATTGGCTTTTGGGGCCGCCTGAGAGGATGTTCCCATAGACCAAAACTGATCGGGCACTTGATGATAATTTGGGTGTCCCGAGATTAGTTCTCAGGGGCCCCTGAGACCGACTCTCGGGGCCCCCTGAGAACGAATCTCGAGGACCCCTTAGACTAAAGCTCAGGGGGCTCCCTGAAACCGAGTTTCTGGTGGCCATGAAATCGACTCATGGAGGGTTCCTGAGACTAACTCTCGGGGAACCCTGAGACTAACTCTTGGGGGCCCCCTGCGATCGACTCTCAGGGTCCCCTGAGACTAACTTTCGTGGACCCCTGAGACAAACTATCTGGGGTCCCTGAAACCGACTATCAGGGGACCCTGAGACCGACTTTCAGGGCCCTAAGACCAAATCTCGGGGTGGAGGGCCCTAAGGCCGACTCCGTGCCTTCTATGAACAAATCTCGTGAGTCTCTGAGACTAACCCTGGGGGCCCCCGATCAGAGAATCCTTTGCAGTGCTTAAGATCGGCTCAAGGGAGTTTCCGCGGACCTCTAGGACCCCCTTCCCCCTTGGCTACGCCAATGGTCTCAGAAAAGTTCAAGGGGCCATTCAAACTTATGGCCCCAAGCTCCCCTTAGGGGCTTATAGCTGTGCAGAGACCCCATAACAGCTCAGAGGCTGCCCGTACACAGCACAAGGGGCCCAAGATCTAGTTTACAGCCCAGATTAGCTTTGGGGTCCGGCTCAGCTCAGGTGTCCCATATCGACTGACATAGGGTGTCAGATCAACGCAAGGGCCCATTCAAGCTCACGGCCTCCTGCTCAGTTCACTGCCTCTAAAGCATTTCAGGGACCCCCAGTTCAGCACAGGGGTCCAGAGTAGCTCACAGGGCATTAGAGTTCAGTTGAGGGGCCCCTGAACAGCTTAGGGGTCCCAAATTGACCCATATGACCGCAGATAAGCCCAGGGGCCCAGATCAGCTGAAGAGACTTGCCAGACAAGCTTTCGAGCCCATTTGGGTTTTTGTTTTATGCTACAGTTGCTGATATTTTTATATATTTTTCGGGGGCCCACCACAGATATGTGGGGGGGGCATTGGTCCCCTGCCCCCCGTTCCTACGCCTATGCATATATCCATATACAAGATCGTTACGAGAATCGTAGCCACAAATAAGACCTGTCTCCTGCGAAAGTCCCAAAATTGTCTGCAGTAAATACGCGAATTCAATCAACACTCTAACATTTGAGCTTTGACATTGTCCGAAAGTTCGTTATGTTCGGCAATAGGTTTGGCCATTCCTGATATGTTCCCGTATTGCAGGGGTATCCCAGAACTAAAGGTAGAACCGGTGGCGTAGCCACGGGGGGTCCCTGGGGCCCGCGGATCCCCTTGGGCTGACCTTATGCACTGGAAAACACGAGCATTGGTCTCAGGGGCCCCCTGAGCTTGGTCTTACGGGCTTTCCGAGCTTGGCCTTAGGGGTCCCCGTCCATCGGTATTGAGGGCTCCAGAGTACCGAACATTGATCTCGGGGGGGGCTGAGCTCGGTCCAGGGGGCCCCCGAGCTTTGTCTCAGGGGTTCTCCGAGCTTGGTCTCAAGGGACCTCCGAACGTGGTCTCAGGGGCCCCCCGAGCTTGGTCTTACGGGCTTTCCGAGCTTGGCCTTAGGGGTCCCCGATCATCGGTATTGAGGGTTCCAGAGTACCGAACATTGATCTCGGGGGGGGCTGAGCTCGATCTCAGGGGGCCCTGAGTTTTGTCTCAGGGGCTCCCCGAGCTTGGTCTCAAGGGACCTCCGAACTTGGTCTCAGGGGACCCCCGAGCTTGGTCTCAGGAGGCCCTCCGAGCTTGGTCTCACGGGCCTCCTGAGCTTGGTCTCAGGGGGCTCCGAGCTCGGTCTCAGGGGGCCCCGAGCTTGGTCTCAGGGGCCCCCGAGCTTTGTCTCAAGGGACCTCCGAACTTGGTCTCAGGGGCCCCTCAAGCTTGGTCTCAGGGGCCCCCGAGCTTGGTCTCAAGGACCTTCCGAGCTTGGTCTCAGGGGGCCACCGATCATCGGTATTGAGGACTCCAGAGTACCGAACATTGATCTCAGGGGCCCCCTGAGCTCGGTCTCAAGGGCCCCCGAGCTTGGTCTCAGGGCCCCGAGCTTTGTCTCAGGGGGCCTCAAACATTGCATCAGGGGGCCCGAGCTTGGTCTCAGGGGCCCCCGAGCTTGGTCTCAAGGGACCTCCGAACTTGGTCTCAGGGGGCCCCCAAGCTTGGTCTCAGGGGCCCCCGAGCTTGGTCTCACCGGCTTTCCGAGCCTGGTCTCAGGGGCCCCGATCATCGGTATTGAGGGCTCCAGAGTACCAAACATGGATCTCGGGGGCCCCTGAGCTCGGTCTCAGGGGCCCCCGAGCTTAATCTCACGGGCCTTTCTATTTTGGTCTCAGAGGCCCCCCGAGCTTGGTCTCAGGGGTCCCCGGGCTCGGTCTCAGGGGCCCCCGAGCTCGCTCTCAGGGGCCCCTGATCATCGGTATCGAGACTCTAGGGAACCAGACATTGATCTCGGGGGCCTGAGCTCGGTCTCAGGGGCCCCCGACTTAATCTCACGGGCCTTTCTATTTTGGTCTCAGAGGCCCCCGAGCTTGGTCTCAGGGGTCCCCGGGCTCGGTCTCAGGGGCCCCCGAGACTCGCTCTCAGGGGGCCCCTGATCATCGGTATCGAGACTCTAGGGAACCAGACACTGATCTCGAGGGGGGGCCTGAGCTCGGTCTCAGGGGCCCCCCGAGCTTGGTCTCACGGGCCTTTCGATCTTGGTCTTAGGGAGCTCCAGAGCTGTTCTCAGGGATCCCCCGAGCATTGGTATCGATAGCTCCGGAGCAGCGAACATTGATCTCGGGAGGTGGGGAGGGGGGACAATATTGATCCCGGGGTGCCCCCCGACTATCGATATCGAGGGGACTTATGAGTGAGGCACGAGAATTGGCCCCATGAGACCCAGAGTTTGGTCTCAGGGGCCCAGGCTTGGGCTCAGGGTCCCCGAGCATTGGTATCGAGGGGCTCCAGAGTACCGAGCATTAGTCTCGGGGGGGCTCCGAACGTTGATCTGGGGGCCCCCGAACAACGGTGTCGAGTTACTCCTGACAAAAGCGCAAGCATGGGCCTAAGGGTGCTCCCGAACCTGATCTAAGTGGAACCCCGAGCTTGGTCTTAGGAGCCCCGCGCATCAGTATCCAGGGGCTCCGGAGTATTGGTATCGAGGTGGAAGCAATGCTTTCAGGCAAGGGCGCCGCCACAGAATTTTCGCAGGGGGACGGACCCGGGCTGGTGTTGACCGGGGGAGGCGAATTGTGAGCATATTCGGTACCTGACAGCCTTAATGACCATTGGCCCAAAAACTTTGGGGGGACGTCCCCCCTGGTTGGCCAACAGGGGGACGCGTCCCCCCGTCCCCCCGCTTTCGGCGTCCATGCTTTCAGGGGCCTCCAAGTGCTGATCTCGGCGGGCCCCCGAATGTGTGGATGCAGTGGCGCAGCCAAGGGGTTCTAGGAGTCCGAGGACCCCCTTTTGGCCCAATCTGAACCACTGCAAAGTATTCTCTGATCACGGGGTCCCCAGAATCAGTCTCAGAAGCCCCTGAAGATTCGTTCTCAGGGCGTCCCGAGTCGGCCTCAGGGCCCCGCCCTGAGGGTCAGTCTCAAGATCCCCAAAAGTAGATTTCAGGGGGTCCCTGCGAGTTAGTCTCAGGGGATCCCGAAAGTCGGTCTCAGGGGCCCCGAGAGTCGGTCTCAGGGGGCCGAGCTCATCCCAGGGTCCCCCAGAGAGTGGTTCTGAGGGCCTCGCGACAGTCTATTTCAGGGGGCTCCATGAGAGTCAGTCTCAGAGAACCCCAAGAGTCGGTCAAGGGGACCCCAAGAGTCAGTCTTAGAGGACCCCCGGTATTCGGTCCCATAGTCTTATGGGCGTCTCTCCCAGGAGTCAATATTTACTTTCAGGTGGCCCCGAGAGTTAATCTGGGCGGTCCAAGAGTTAGTCTCATTTGATCCGCAGAGTGCTGATCTCAGGAGGCCCCCGAGGGGAATCTTGGGAACCCTCGAGATTTAGCCTGAGGCTGTGCCCCCCCCTAGTTGTTGCATAAGAGGCCCCGAGAGTCAATCTCAGGGAGCACCTAAAAGTTAGTCTCAGAGTGCTCTCGGGAGCTAATCTCCGGTTCGTCCAAGAGCTAATTTTGGGGCTTGGAGAGTAATTCCCAGAGGTGCTCCCGAATTTTGGTCTCACGGCCCCGAGTTAGCCTTGGGCCTCTGATGGCTAATCTGGGCTTCCGAGAGGCAGTCTCCGGAATGCCGTGCCAAATACTCAGTCTCAGGGGTGCTTCCATGCCTCCCTCCTCGAGTGTTAGTCTCAGGGGGGGGCAGGGTTAGAGGGCTGTCGGAAGTCATTCCCAGCCCCCGCCCACCCCAGAGACAGCCTCAGGGGACCCCCAAGAGCTAATCTGGATGGCCCCGAGAGTCAGTCTCAGCCCCCTACCCCTCAGAGCAAATCTGGGGGCCCGATAAATAGGGCCAGAGGTGCTGCCGTTAACTAATCTAGGGAGCCTCGAGAGATTCTCAGGAGTCCACAATTTTGGTGAAGAGGCGCCGTGAATCAGTATCAGAGACTCCCTGAGATCTAATCAGGAGAGAGGCCGGAATTTAACCTTGTGAGTAGCGCCAAGTGTTGGTCTTAGGCGGCCCCAGAGCTAGTCTCAGGTCCCCCAAGAACTGATCTCGGAAGCCCGAGTTATTTTCAGATGACCTTTCAGTTCTAGTGTAAGGAGGGCCGGAGAGCTAATCTCAGAGATCCGACAATTAGTCTCACGAGGTCTCCAGGAGTTAGTCTCAGGGGTCCCCTGAAGCTGCCCTCAGGTGTCCCCAAAAGCTAGTCTCAGCGAGCACTCCTCTCCTTCCTCCCCCTCCCCTCAAAGTCCTGGATGGCTTAACACTTGCATAGCAATACAAGCCCTGTACAAAGCCTATCAGAGACCTAAAGTCCAAGGAAGTACTCACCTCCCCAAGCCCCCAGGATCTCCAACAAATGGCTAGGGCGGAGCAATTGAGCAGTTTTATCAGTAGGACCGTCCATGGAATAGGTTTTATATAGCATCTGGGGCACACTCATATATCCTTTTTATTGAGCGTCCTTTTTCCTTTCTATTTCTTTTAGATTTTAGAATACAATCCAGAGATATCGCTTGAGATCCTAGGCTCAAAGAAAATTTTCGAAAATCATGTGCCTCGGAAAAATGTATCTTTTCCCATGGCGTACCAAAAATACAAATTAAAACATGTCGATCAGGCACCATTACTGAAGGAAAGGCAAAAATTAATCTAATTTTAGCATCCATAATAGCAAATCGAACAGGGAATTTGGAACTTCAGCTGGTTTTCAATCTATTAGCTTAGTCCCAATAACTACCGTCCTAAATATTCTGAAATAAACAACTTCCAAATATTTTCGTAGGAAACTAGACAAACAAGGCAAATGACACACATTGATGAGCATAATCCCAAAACGAAAAATAGGTATGAAAGGTTTAAAATAACAATGACATAGTAATCCAAGATGATAGTTATCTCAGGCGCCTATTGTTTTGGTAATTTGCTCATTTACAGCATAGCAAGGGAAAGAAAGTAACTGTGGTGAACTCATCAGGATCTTTCCGCGGAATACACGTTATGTGACGTCTGGAACACACCACCATCCACCATATCCCTTGTATTTGTATTCATTTCTTCCATTTCTTTGGAAACTTTCTGATTAAAGAGTTCATGAATTCGACACCCGGAAAAAATTGGTAATCATTTTCCGTAGAAGACCATTTCTTCGTACTCAAAACGACTGACCTTCAATAACTTCATACCTGATTACCAGAGTGAATTGAGGTAAAGTCACGTTTAACATCATGCACGCAGCAACATTTGATTTCCCGAAATGTGCCACAAAACTGTTATGATAGCCACGCTGTCATATAGGTATGGGCCAGCCTTAATATTTGGTGACCTAAATTTACCAACACGTGGTGGGATCGGGAAAAATCAAACTATAAACAAAATAATAGCAAACACTTAAAAAGGGATATAACAATTTCCGTCGTGCAAATGTTATAATGCCAAAATATTATACGACACATATAGGAGATGGGCCCCGACTACTAAGGGGGCCCCGGCCGAGGGCCCCCGGCCTGGGGGCCCCCTGACGGTAGTCGGACCTCCCCCTTGGCCAAATCCTGGCTACGCCACTGAGTAGAACACATTATTTTTGGAATTAGAAATTTGCCCTTACTGAATCATGCGATGTTTTTTGGAAAGCTTTCATCGTAAGGAAGATTCTTCTATTGTCAGACGTTTTGTTTGTGAGATCGCTGCTAGAAAAAAACACAGAAAACAGATAGTAGCAATTGCAGAGAAGCAGCGTGCTTGTAGTAAGAAGTGGGACCTTCTTGAAGTACTCGTGCAGAGCTTCAGAGGAAGCCCATTAGGCTTATGTCGCGTGTGGTTTGTCACACTCTGTTGTTCGGTTTGAGGTTGAAGTGGTGGTTAAGATGTGTTTTTCGGTGTTTTAAAACCAAACCAGAGAATTCGGTCAAGGATAGACTCGTATGCTGTGCTGCGGACGTGGGAGACTTTAAAAGGTACTAGTTCGATGGGAAGCGGGAGATAGTTCACGACTACTGCATTACTATAGATGGTGGTGTTCAAACCTACTCGAATTATTGTGTGTTATTCTTACCGAAGCAAAGTGTAACAAACTTCAAAGAGCTTTCGTAGTATGAGCATTTGTCGGCCGAGCACCGACCAGAAGGGCACGCAGCTAGAACCTGTGTGCCGGGCAGGTTTAACCTGAAGGAGAAGGAGGGGACGGCCGACCGCAAGGTACCGTTGCAGCCTATGGCGTTCCAGTCGAAGGACGGCTCTGTCACACGCTACAACCTGCGAAAGGTACGCCAGAACAAGCACCACAACATCAACGTCTTCGTGTACAATTGAAGAATTCCACCATCGAATTTAACATGCGCATTGACGGGGGCGGGTATCCGCCCCCTCGGGTTTTTCGGAGATAGCAGAAAAATGGCGCCGCTATGCGCCGCCGTACTAGGCATGCCTTTTCCCTAATCATTTTACAACTTTTGTCAAAATTTTAAGGTTAGGTCATCTCAGGTCAGGTCACCAGTACAGGTCAAGTGACCTGACCTCAAACAAGTTTAAGATAGCATAAGTCGATACAGGGTGAACTTATCCGATTGAAACTCATACACACAATGGCCCCACCGAGTTCTCTAAAATATGGTCCGGTATTTTTTATATCGATGACCTAAGGTCAGGTACGAGCTATGACCTCTCCATTGGAAATACATGGGAAAAATGGTTTTAACTGAATAACTCAGTAATGAATAGAGATAGAGCTTTTATTTTAACTGCATTAGATTTGCTTCGTCATTGCAGTTCTAATAATATGCATTTTACCCAATTTGACCTTGATGTGACCTCAGGTCAGGTCAAATCCTTGATTTGACCTTGCAAGGTCATATTATATATTATTCGATTCAGCTTGCTGCGAGGATTCATGTAGTTGAAATCGTTTTGATCTATCTTTACTTGTTCAGATGTAATGGCCGAAAAACTTTATTTACATGTTATCCCTATGACAGCATGTTTTGACCTCTAGTGACCTTCAATGTGACCTGAAAAAATGGTTCTAATATTTTCGATGGAGAAGTGGATGGGCTATCCAACGCCGTTTACCGTTTTTCGCTACCTAGCGCAGTTCTCGAGATCTTAGGGGGTGGGCGGGTACCCCCGTCAAGGCGAAGGTGGCTCAGACCCCCGTCAATGCGCGTGTTAAGCGCAATGCATTGGATGAATGGAGAATGAAGTTGCATTATTGACAGCCGCAGATTCACTGGTGAGCACCTTCACTGGAAAATGGTACTGACTCGCCGCTGCCCCATGTTCACCTGAGGATGTTTGTGTGGTCCACCAGTTCGGGGAGCTGCCCTTCCACCTGGTGCGTGCGCGCCGGTTCTCCGATCTCTATCATCACGTGCTCTTCAACTACGGCTGGCTCCACGCCAAGATGAGCTCTTGTCCGCTGCAGGGCGTGCTCAGCGACTTCGAGGACGCCTGCAACAACGTGGCAGACCGCGACTCCTCCAGGTGCGTGCAACCGCAGCGCCACCACTGGTGGTTGTGGAAACTAGTGTTTCATACATGATCCGGCAGTGGCACCGTGGAATATAATCAGGGGCGGATCCAGCCGGATGGTTTGGGGGACCCATATCGCGTCGGTTGGAAGCAGTAAAGAGAAAGAAAAGAAACGTTGTGCGACGAGGGTAGCGGCCGGAAGGCGATGAATCGGTTTCCACCTCTAAAGAGGTACAATGCAAACGGATACAAAAGTTTCAACATTGTTTTCTCTGACGGACACGTCTCGCCCAGTGGATCAATTGTGAAACAATGACTTGCTGGGGTGGGGGGTCCTTTATTTCCCTGATGCGGCCCGTGGCCAGATTAGCCCTTCTCCCCCTGGATCCCTCCCTGGTCATAGTAATAAAGCGCTAATGTCCAGTATATTCTAACATGCTAATATTTTATTTTATCTGATAAAATGATGATATATTTGTCATAGTTGTTTGATAAACTGCATGAGCATCGGTATATTCATAATTGAGTGGCCTAAACCACAATCCAGATTCCCGAACGGTTGTATTGTGTTTTAAAAATGGATTCCGAAAATTTAGCGCATTAACTAAATGTTGGTAGTAACAAAAAACGGTATCTATGAGCGCAACAAGGAAGTTTCATGCGATGAGATGTTGAGACTCTTTTTATTCAAGCTAATTTTTCCTGGAATGAAATATTTTTGGTAAAGTACTAGTGGGTAGTTTCTGCATGTTTGAAAAAGGTGCATTGGGTTTGTGCATAAGATGCTTGTGTGCATATTCTGTGTTCATCAATTGTCGATTTTCTTAATCAAGCCACGTCTCGAAATACTAAAAGGCAGGGATGACAGAAACTCGTGTCTTCCACGAGACTAGTTTCCTGCTGAAATGCGCAGCCGGAGGCCTTAACAATTAGTTGGTACCTTACCTGGCCCGGTAACTCAGATCTGGCAGATAACGAGCTCTGTCCTCCCCGTCTGCTGAATGACAAAGTGGCGATGCTCTGAAGGCCCATCCACAGCGTCTCCGCAGAACGAAAGGCGCAGGCGAGCGCTTTCTAAACACACGGTGGAATACTGGCATGGCTGCCGTCCGAGTTTGCTCGGGCGGCAGGACCAGGCGGCCGCTCCGATCCTCGGTGCTGATCGACAGTTCGCCGTTCTGAACTGCCTGCCAAGGCTTTGTGCGAGTTTTACCTGTTCATTGACCTAATATGACGCTCTGTGTGTGCTTCTTTTCTCATAAACTCGTCAGAAGCATCATTTTACAGTTGTAACTGGCACACAGGGGATGTGCTAAGCTGAGCTTTCACAAGAAGAATATTTTAAGCGATTTCGACTGCGATATTGTGGCAGGTGAAAAAAACACATTTCGGACAGTGATTTTGTTGATCAGCTAGTTGTGAGCACTGCTTATGATCCGAGCTCTCGGACCGTGCTGTCCGAAATTTGCTGCGGGAACGCTGTGGACGGACATTTAACCTTATTCCTGTCAGGGGAGGGGGCGTATTCTGCCCAATCCTCGTTTTTTTCTTTGGATAACCAAAACGGTTTGCAGTAGACTTTTGAACTTTTTTGTTTTCCTGAAACGAAATTGTGAAAATTCCCTGAAATTTTTGGATAGCATCTTCACCAGGGGCTGATCTATGGCTTAGTATTTGGGGAGGATCTATTTCCAGACCAAGTATCATCGTGTTCGGTGCGTTTTCATAATACAAAGCCATCTGTAATAGTACTAAGAGCAGTTGGAACGTTGGAATATTTTGAATGAGAGGTAATAGTTCACAAGACTTATGCTAGATAGTTCGTGGTAGTTACGTTAGGTGATAGTTCATATACATTCTCATATGATTATTGTTTGCCACAGGCGGCTTCGGCAACTTAAATTGTTTTTTTGTATCATGCAATTGCATTGGACTCTTGCAGAATGAATAGATTGCCCACATGCCAGCTGGTAGGAGTAAGAATAGCCACACCATATTCCAGCTCTGTTTCATATGATAAAATGGTGCCGTAGACGTACTCAGGTGTTACAAGTAAGGGGGGCTTCACGCATTCTGAAAATTAGTATACTAAGTGCAATGAATGGGGCAAGCAACCATATAGGCATCAAGGAGACATGATCATTCAAAATCCTCCAGGTTTCACATGGGCGGATCAAGTTTGGGCAATAGAGAAGCATTAAGTATTAAGTAAGCTGGCAAACATATGTACATGCCTTTTGAACCTACAATATGCATTTTGTCCCACTCTTTGTCCCTTGCATCCACTTCTGAAGATTGCTTTGCACTTCACTATTTATTCGATGTCAAAGGTGTCACGCAGTATGTGGCGCCTGGTAATCTATGAAACAAAAAACGTGTAAAATGGATATGTTTCATCATATAGTCTTGGCCCCTGAATCACCATTAAATTTTGAATCTTCACTGAACTGGAAGGTACCAAAGTTTTGCATAAATTATCCGCCAATATGCACTTGTTTGTTGAAATCAAGCAACAGGGTACCAGAGTTTTGGAGAGACTGGGAACAGTAAAACGTTTCTTTTGCTGATGCCACTATTTTGATTTCTTCTTCTAATTTTCCTTTTTTAGAATATAGTTTAGCGTCGGATAAATCCATCCCACTTTGAATTCATAAAATCGGACTGGTGGATTTAAGAATATTAGGGGTGTGTAGTAGGGGGATAATTGTTCAGCATCCTCGCCTTTGTCAGAAGCACGAGTAGCCAGCAACCTGCCAGGAATATGGTTAATGTCCGAGGGCTTCAATATCGGTCTCCTTTATTTGCCGGGCTCGCGGCCGGCAATATTACATGTCTGAGCCATTCCTTGTTGAAATTTTGTGAACCAGCGCCTTTTTCCGCCAACGCAAGAGATGATGTGCTCTGAAATTGACTGGTCGCTCGATGACTACATTCCATATGGCCTCTTTTCATATTGAAAAATGCATTGAAACGTCTTCGCCCAGACAAAAAAGGAGACCGGTATCCTGTTTTTGTTGTAAGCTCCTAATAAACTCAAAATATCCACTCTCCTGCCTGTGTTTGTTGGAATCGATTGCTTAAAGGCTGCCTGGAATCGATTGTCAAAAAGCCGCCTGGAATGCTCTTTAGCTCGCCCGGTTGAATAAAACTGAATAAATAAAAAAGAACAGACTGTCATATGCTTGTTTAGCTACCATTATTGTTTTGCTACTTGTTCTTACGATATTTTGCTTGCAAACTCTGCCATCAACAGAGAGGACGTCTACCGAAGAAAAAGGTACGAGTACTACCTGCCAGCTGCAGTGCCGTTACTTGTTGCCATTGTCGTTTGTATGGATGACAAAATGTGTTGCTGTCGATCTTTGTACGCTCATCTTTTGTGTCATACGAGGACGCTACAGCCTTATTCTGAACAGCTAGAACAGTAATCAGATAGGCATAGGCGGCGGAACGGGGGAGGGGGCACCGGGGCACCGTGCTCCCCTACAAAACACATACAAACCGTGCTCCCCTGCAAAACACATATTTTTGAACCAGCAAAATGCTAAACCAAGGATGTACGGCACACCATAAAAAACTTAAATTTATGATTTATCTTTCCAGATTTTTTCGGGGTGCAGGGGCGAGGAGCATCATTATAAGTTGACAGGATGTTTAATGACCTGCCTCCTCGAATCCTGTAAACGAAATGGTCTAGTGCACTGGGATTATATATTCGGGCTCAGTCCTCTTCAGAATTAGGTAGGTAAACGATAGGTTCTACCAAATTCTGATGAAGGACTGTGTCCGACTATATAATTCCAGCGTATTATATCAATTTCCAGATTTTTGTGACTTCTAGTGCTGCTTGATTCGAAGGTTCAGATATATTCCTTGTTCTTTGACAGACGTGTCATTCTGATCCCTCCAACAGCAAGCGCAGACCACCGGATGTGACGTCACACCTCGTAGCATCTTACATGGGAAAATTAAATGGTTAAATATCCAAATTTTTTTCAAAAAGAGGCCCAGAATCGAAAATAACATATTGATCCATTGCATTTGGGATAAACTTGATTACCGTGTATTCTCACAAATTCGTATGCAGGAAGTGCCATTAGCAGCAGTTTAACACACGGCTCAATGGTAAAGGAATTCCTCCACGCCCGTGTGACGTCACTCGGGCGTGGAGGAATCCCTCTTGAACGTACCTTTAAGTAAAGTTATCTTGATTCTGAGCATCTTATGGCTCTTTTTTCTTTCCGTTTTCTTCAATAGTGTTTTGCCGCGCGATTTGATTTGTTCCCGCCTTCCTCTCATATGCGGATATTTACTTGTGCAGCACTGGGCCGTTCCAAGGGCAGAGACTCGACACCAAAAACGCTGACGAGTCGGAAGTACTGAAGTAGTTCGGGAAAATATTTGGTAGCTTTCAGGGCAGAGTCGACATAGTGTTGCTGTTGTGTTTCTGTCCACACACGTGAGTGTAGGACACATGGGGCCGGCAACGTGACAAAATCACAACTAAAAAAAGAATACTTTGCAGGCTCGCAAGTAGTTCTACAGGTATAGACTCGGCCGTATATAATCACAAGCAGGGTACTTTAATTACGGGTACAACCAAGTTTCCTACTGAATATAGTCCTCCCATGATGACGTCACCGCATTTTCTTACTAAGTTATGGGAGATTCTACTAAGTTTTTGGAAGGATCAGCTGAAACATACCAAGTTTGGGCGTATTTGGCATCAATCTAGTATAAATCGAAATCAACTTGTTTCACCCATTTGACAGTAACCTTGATCTCAAAGGCGAGCAGCGTATTTTACGTAAATCTAATGAAAAAATTATAACACTTCAAAGAATTTGTTGAAAGGGCATGCATGTATTTGATCAACTCAGGCCTACATAATAGGCGAGAGAAATAAATTTACCTTCGCTCAAGAGATCACCGGTGTTTATTGTCTTCTGCTGCAGGTACCACCAACAGCCAATCAAAAGTCAGAAATCAACAGCCAATCAAAATCCAGATTAGTCTTACTGGAAACAGCTGTTAGTGCTGAACATGTCCTTATTTTGACACGCTCTGGAAAATTTGTAAAAATAATATTCTTCACTGGAGTTTTTGCAAAACGTCTGAGGGTTTCACAAATAAAAATCTTTTAGCTTTCTGTTCAACCATATCAGTTTTATTGATACAGTTCTAAAACAGGTTATTTAGAGCTTCGAAAAAGTGCAATTTCTCCAATGCCCTGCATAGTAACTGTAGTGCCTCTCCAGCCATGATGACGTAATGCTGCCAAACAACTTGAACGGGGTCTGATCACAAGCGCCGGAACAGGGAGGCGCGGGGACTCTAGGAGCAACAACTCAGGAGCCAAAGCCCCGTATAGGATCCTGGCCGTCCAGCGGCTGTAACGCGGCTGCAGAAAGGACGGGGTTACGCTCTGTAGATTGCAATTTGAACACACCCACGCTACGCACGAATATCTTTTAGCTAGTCGTGTCCAGAGAGAGTGCCCGCGTTCTGGCGATAAGACTCATCGCGAAACATGGCCTGGTGGAATGTCGGGACTTTGAGATAGAGAGGACTCGTTATCTGCAGGGGCCTCCTATATTGGATTCGCTCCTGGGGAGTGAATCTGTGTGGTGAATCTGTGAACGAATCATCTTTTTGCTGATATCAACAACATAATGTATTATCTGGAGAGTGTTGGCCTTAACCCGCGCCCCACCGGGGGTCCGGCGCCACATTCGCCCCACCGGGGGCCATCGATGGCCCCCCTCTAACTCCGAAAATATGGGCGTTAGCGCAAATCTGCAAAGTGCAATAGAAAGCTTGCGTGAATTCAGTAAGAAATTACTTCGTATGTTTTAGTGCTCAGGTCAATGGTTTGACCTCCAGAGATCAAATTAGGTCAAGATCGGCTATTTTCACTCAAATATGAAATGATTGAGCAAACTGGGCATAACTCTTATGTCATTAGAGCTATTGAGGCCTGGTATAAAACATTTGATAGCAAATTGCCAGTACTTTTTCCGCTACGTGGAACGTAAAGACCTCCCGCCAGTGGTTTGACCTCCAGAGGTCACCTCGTGACCTAATATGACTTGAGGTCACGAAAGGTCAGAAAGTGACCTTGCCGTATATCAAATGAAAGCCAGTGACAAGACAAACACGATGGTGTTTGTTTCACCGCTCTAGCTTAATTAGGTCAAAAGTTATTGCCAAAATACTGTTTTTGACCTCTGGTGACCTTGGATGACCTTGGAAAAGTCAAAGGGCAAATATGACCCCTGGGATCCGTGAAAGGGTGTCCAAAAAACGTTGTTCTGAGCTGTCTGAGTATTTGCAATCATTTTTGTGGCTTTTATATCATGAAACAACTTTTCCCTATGCTTTTCCAATGGGAGAGGTCGCCTCGTGACCTGACCTCAGGGCACGAAATCGAAAAATCCCGGATATACACCTTGTAGACCCTGGAGGGGTTATGAAGTGTAGGAAGTTTCAAATCGATCGACTTTGAAATGTAGCTCTTACAGAGCTCTAAAGTGAAGTGAGGTGACCTTGGTTGACCTCGTCTGGTGACCTGACCTTGGGTGACCCGGGGTAAAAAATTTCAGGGATGATGGGAAAATGATGCAGTGAGAGGTAGAGCCCTCAACTGCGGTGCTGCGCCGCGTCGTTTTTCTGCTATCCCGGAAAAACCTTAGGGGGCCATCGATGGCCCCCTGGTGGGGCGAGGGTTAACACGCGCATTGACGGGGGGTGGATACCCGCCCCTCCTCGGGTTTTTGGAGAAAGCATAAAACGGCGTAATTGGCATACCTTTTCTCTGATCATTTTTACAACTATTGTGAAGAATTTTAGGTTAGGTTATCTCAAGTCAGGTCACCAGTACAAGTCAAGTGACCTGGCCTCAAAGCTTAAGATAGCAAAGGTCGGAACAGGACGAACTTATCCGATTGAAACTCATATCACATAATAGGCCTACCAAGTTCTCTAAAATATGTTCCGGTATTTTCTATATCGATGACCCAAGGTCAGGTGCGAGCCATGACCTCTCAATTGGAAATACATGGTAGAAATGGTTTTAACTGAATAACTTAGTAATAGATGGTGATAGAGCTTTTATTTTAACTTCATTAGATTGGCCTCGTCTTTGCAGTTCTAATGACAGGTACTTTGACATAATTTATTTGACCCGGACCTGACCTCAGGTCAGGTTAAATGACATATTTGACCTGATTTGACCTAGCAAGGTCATATTATACATCATTCGATTCGGCGTGGTGCGAGGATTTCAATGGCAGAATGGTTTTGCTATATCTTTACTTATTCAGATGAAATGACTTAAACCTTCATTTACATGTTATCCCTATGACGGCATGTCTTGACCTCTAGTGACCGCAAATATTTTCGAAAGAGAATTGAATGGGCTATTCAAAACCGTTTACTGTTTTTCGCTATCTAGCGTGGTTCTCGAGATCTCGGGGGGGGTACCCGCGCCCCGTCAAAGCGAAGGTGGCTCAGACCCCCGTCAATGCGCTCTTAATGCCATCTACTCTCCTTGGGGCCAAGATCTTCTATTTTACGTCCACCTGTTCCCATGTACATTTTTCGATCTGATAGATGACGACGTAGCCGCAGCTTGACGGGATTTCCGACATTTTAGTACTCTATTTTATGTGTTATTTTTAAGGGCGCAAAATGATCTCGGCCTTAAAATACCAAATATGCTAATGCTGATGACAATGGAATACGGTCATTGGAAGCCTGTTTCCAATGGTTCGTGAAAATTTCCCCCATTTTAGTGGAACTGAGGAAAAGCCTAAAGGTAGAAGCAGCCAGAATGCGATGAGTCTTGGATTCTAGAAGTGTGGCTTTCTTGTCAGCAGGAGGAGGCGGTAAATTACTTGGCCCGTTGACTTTTTACTGGTGGCGACCCTCATTAACATTTCGCTAATTTGGTCACCTTCCCCACCTTGGGCTGTTACCAGTTAGAATGCCAAAATGGTAGGGTTTTCGACATCTGGCCCTAGACGTCCCAGTAATGATGGTTGGACTTGAAAAGTAGTCTGAGAAAGTTTTCCGTTAATTTAAAAGAATGGTAATTGGGTTAAGTGCGTCTACACCGGGCTTCCCGTTCAGTGACACCAGATTCGATAGAGATGCCGGAGCCACCCTCCCCCAAACACAACTTTTAAAGCATATCGAACAACTGAGCACAACTTTTCAATGTCGCTGTTTTTTCACTGGTTTGGAGAATAAATACAAACCTAGGAGTCCCTTGATTCTGTCAAATTCTTCTATGAAACGCTGCTTCTGAAGAGCCATAAAGTGACGGTCGTGATAGTATGCCAGATACCGATAATCGGGTTGAAAAAATTCGTGACTGTGTTCGTATTTTCATTTTCGAGGTCCCAAAGTAAGGACTCGGCTCTAACGTGCGACTTCCTTGCCGCAGTCATTTAACGCGCGTGTACCTTCGGGACCGAAACATGTCTGATATCTATGAAAACTGATGCACTTGCACCTGGTAAGAGACTATCAGTGAGATAACCTTATGTATGTCTAGGCTATAAGCAGGGTCTTGTGTGCAGAGAATCTAGTTTAGGTTAGTTTATTAACACGCGCATTGACGGGGGCGGGTACCCGCCCCCCCTCGGGTTTTTCGGAGACAGTAGAAAAACGGCGGCGCGTAGCGCCGCCGTACTTGGTATGCCTTTTCCCTCATCATTTTTACAACTTCTGTGAAAATTTTAAGGTTAGGTCATCTCAGGTCAGGTCACCAGTACAGGTCAAGTGACCCGACCTAAAAAAAAATTTAAGATAGCATAAGTCGGAGCAGGGTGAACTTATCCGATTGAAACTCATATCACATAATGGCCTTACCGAGTTCTATAAAATATGTTCCGGTATTTTTGATATCGATGACCTAAGGTCAGGTACTAGGCATGACTTCTCCATAGGAAATACATGGGAAAAATGGTTTTTACGGAATAACTGAGTAACGGATGGTGATAGAGTATTTATTTTAGCTGCATTAGACTCGCCTGGGCTTTGCGGTCCTAATGGTATGCATTTTATATAATTTGACCCTGACCTGACCTCAGGTCAGGTCAAATCCTTGATTTGACCTAGCAAGGTCAAATTATATATCATTCGATTCGACTTGCTAAGAGGATTCATACAGTTCAAGTCGTTTTGCTCTATCTTTACTTGTTCAGATATAATGGCCGAAAAAACTGAATTTACATGTTATCCCTATGACGGGCATGTTTTGACCTCTCGTGACCTTAAATGTGACCTGAAAAAAAATGGTTCAAATGTTTTCGATGGAGAAGTGGATGGGCAGCCCAACGCCGTTTACCATTTTTCGCTACCTACCGTGGTTCTCGAGATCTTAGGGGGGGGCGGGGTACCCACCACCCCCGTCAATGCGAAGGTGGCTCAGACCCCCCGTCAATGCGCGTGTTAAACATATCACCAACGGGTTATCTAAATCCACTTATAGATGAATTCAGTTCGACGAAAGCAATATACTGGATAGCAAAACGATAAAAGGTCAATCACGCTAAAATCATCCACTCTCGTTGAACACAAAATTAACACCTTAACACGCGCATTGGCGGAGGTCTGAGCCACCTTCGCCTTGACGGGGGTACCCGCCCCCCTAAGATCCCGAGAACCGCGCTAGGTAGCGAAAAACGGTAAACGGTGCTAGATAGCCCATCCACTTCTTCATCGAAAATATTTGTACCATTTTTTTGTCAGGTTACATTTAAGGTCACCAGAGGTCAAAACATGCCGTCATAGGGATAACATGTAAATCAAGTTTTTCGGCCATTAAATCTGAACATGTAAAGATAGAGCAAAACGATTTAAACTATATGAATCCTCACAGCAAGCCGAATCGAATGATATATAATATGACCTTGCTGGGTCAAATCAAGGATTTGACCTGACCTGAGGTCAGGTCAAGGTCAAATTGGGCTAAATGCATATCACTAGAACTGCAATGACAAGGCAAAGCTAGTGCAGTTAAAATAAACGCTCTATCTCTATCCATTACTAAGTTATTCAGTTAAAACCATTTTTCCCATGTATTTCCAATGCAGAGGTCATGGCTCGTACCTGACCTTAGGTCATCGATATCAAAAATACCGGAACATATTTTAGAGAACTCGGTGGGGCCATTATGTGATATGAGTTTCAATCGGATAATTTTGCCCTGTTCTGACTTATGCCATCTTAAACTTTTTTTGGGTCAGGTCACTTGACCTGCACTGGTGACCTGACCTGAGATAACCGAACCCTAAAATTTGGAAAAAAGTTGTAAAAATGATGAGGGAAAAGGTATGCCAAGTACGGAGGCGCTACGCGCCGCCGTTTTTATGCTGTCTCCAAAAATCCCGAGGGGGTGGGTACCCGCCACCCCGTCAATGCGCGTGTTAAACTGTAAAAGAAAAGGTAACCACTCGCTTCTTAAAGTCTCCTAAATTTGTGTCCCAGATATTGAAGTCCCTATTTGCATCTAAAAACCTATTACAGACATGGGGAATTCTGGTAAACACACCCAACCTTACAGTGTTTGTCCTGGCGTATGGGACGTGGAGCAGCGACCAGTTTCGAAGGGCCACGGGGTGGAGCTGCCAGTGATGTGAGTTTTTTTAGATGAATTTTGTGATTTTGAATGTTTCGGATAAAAATAATATCGTATTGTAACCTTCTCGCGGATAAAGATACCAACGCGAAGTGACGAAGTAGGTCAGCATACTCCAGCGAGACGTTTTGAATACGACGCCTTGCGCAGAGTCAAATAAGACACTTGTGCTGAATTTTGTCCGCACTTTTCAAATGTGTATCGGCAGCTCCTCCCCATGTAACGCAGCCATATTCTGAAATACTGCGAACGCTGGCACAAAAAGTCACGATCAAACTTTTATGATCTACTCCATATAGAGATGCACAATTTTTGTCCTGTTTGGAAAGATCTTATTAAAAGTCCTAGGGCCCTGTTTGCCTTTCGCACCATGTCATCAATGTGAGACTGAAACGTTAGCTTCGAGTCTATGATCACCCCGAGATCGCGTATCTCTCTTACTCTCTCAAGCTCCGTGTTGCCTATGTGGTAAGTATCTAGAATGTTAGCGTTTTACACTTTGATGGATTCAGTGACCGTTTCCACACCATTGACCACGCGCACAATCGGCCCACGCCTGCCTGCAGTTGTGTGGCATCAGCTGCACTCTCAACTCTACCATGCAGTCTCCAGTCGTCGGCGAAAATGATACAATGCGAGTGAACAGCAGTCGGTAGGTGGTTAATGAAATAGGTGAAGAGGGAGGGTGAGAGATGTCCCCCTCAGGTGTGCCTGGGGTAACCGGGATCCGTGAAGAGCATAGGCCATTGACAGCCACCTGCTGCCCTCTTCCAGAATGTTATGATTTTGGCCATGTCCCAGTGATATTAAATGATTTTCCATTTATGAACCAGAAGTCTCCGATTTACGCTTTGAAAGTCTGAAACTGTTTCGGGGTGATTTCTGTTTTAACACGTGAATTATGACGTCTTCGTCATAGTTGATTAGTTTCATTAATTTGTCATCATGTTTGTAAGCGGTTGGATTAATAGCGGTTTGATTAGTGAGCGGTTTGACTAATAGGCTTTTCTTGAAATGAAGTATGTATGTATGTATGTATAGGTACGAATGCATGTTTTGACTGCTCCCTATTAGCCGAAGCAGAAATTGTCTCCGAATTATTTTTCTGTGGAAGTACGTATTAAAAGAAAAAGATAACTTAAAACGAAGCAAGCCCAACAGTTATAAATCTGCATTCTGCCCAATACCTTTTATAAGACTTTTTCCTACCAAAACTTTTATTAGACATTGTCGGTCACTAAAAATCGGCGAGCAAGCATTTATCTCTGGACGGTTAATTTGTTACGATTCTTTCAAAATGGAAGTACGTGAAATTGGGAAAATTTCGTGTTTTTGACGGCACGATAAAGTAGTGATGATTTCTGTTAAATTTACCGTTAAACAATCCTCTAAGACATTTTCCGCTGATGAGATGAACCCCAGCAAAGGTGCTCCCTCCTTGGACGAAAGCGTTCCGCCGCCATTGCAGATAGGTTCCAGAAGTGTTCCCTAAAATAAGTGACTAAACCAAGATGAAATCACTGCCGATTGTTGAATTGGTGCTTGTTGTGTGCCAACGCGAATGTGACACAAACGTGGGGAAGAACATCCAGCGTTGAATAGTGCAGCGGGCCTGTCGGGGAACATGGTTTCGCGTACATGCATACATACCTCGCACACTCTTTCTGAAAACACGTCTCTCACACTCACGTCCGAAAACAATATTTCGATGTTAAGACACCGGCTCAAAAAATCTTGAATATTGGAAAGCCCCTGTTACCACTTCAATGTGCTTGGGGTGAAAATCAGGCGGACATCTATGTCGAACAATTTAACTCAAACATAAGGAGTGAATTATGATAAAATTAAGTTCAAGGGTTGACCGAACACATGCAAACTCTTTACTTTCCAGATCAAAATAATTGAAGTAATTTTGATCTAAATATATAAATAGTTGGCATGCGTACACTGAAAAAGTACGTCAGAAATTGGATTTTTCTACGGTGCCAAAGTCCACTCTTCTTTCCGTGAATATTTTACACCCGATATTTTTTAGATTGAGCAACGCAAAATGTCATGAACCAGGAATAATATAACCCCAACCCGTGGGTTGTGAAAATATCAACTAAGAAAAAGTATGCCATTTTTAGGATTAATTCTACGGTGCCAAAATTAACTCCTCTTTCCGGCATTATTCTACAACACATTTTACATTGGTGTAATTCAAAAATGCATGTGTTTTGAGGGAATATTATTATACCACCGGAGTAAATTCTCATAAATTCTCATCAATCGTTTGAGATTAGGGGAAGTCCGTGCAAGAGTACGCACTTAACTTTCTAAAGGCTTTGACTTTTCTCCTATAAGTCTAACAGCTAATATTTTCTTGTGGTTGTTTAGCCTGAAGAATTGTCTATATATGGTCCATGTTTTAACTCGATGTCTCTGAAAGGAACTCGCCACGAGCCCATCAAAAATAAAAGTCACGTGCGTACTCTTGCCGGAGTGGGTCGGTAAGAGTACGCAAGAGAGGAGGCTGGAGTACGCACTGATGCCCTGCTGTGCTTTAGGTGCATAGGCCATATCGCGAAGTTTTTTGTCGCCAAACTAGGCGATTGTATGATTTTATATCGTTTTGAATATACAGGAAATATGTTGCAACGTTTGGTTTTCCCAATATGAATGATGGACTCTGTTTCGAGCGAAAATTAGATTTTCCTATCTCTTAAGCATGCGCACTCTTGCCCAATGGTCTACTGCGTACTCTTGCCGGACATGCTCCCTTGGGAAGAAAGTTTTCATAAACATGTTGGCAGGCATTTTAGCGTGAGCTCTGGTCCTGGAACACGCTCCTATCTCAGCTTTCTTACTGATGAAATACCGTGATACAATACTTTTGATAATTGAAGCATGGTCTACAAGTTTACCCAGTTAAGAAATATAACTTCAAGGGTGCCCATAAACTTATTTTGCCCTGAACTCCCGCGGAAAGAACAGGAGCACGTTGAATTTTGGTGTGCAGCCTAGGCACTGACCTTGCTTTTTTATACCTGGGTATCCACCATCTCAGTGATTGCTAAGCAACCAAAACAGCTGCTGCGTACTCTTATCTCCTGCGTACTCTTACCCGCCCTTACCCTAGTTTACTCTGACTACACTGATTAATATACACTCTGATAAACATACACTGCAACGGGAGAGTTTAAATCACTCGTTTTTTATAATCACCTTCTAATCATTTAAATACCTATGATTTGCACTCTAATGTTGAACAATATTCGAATTGACCCTCAATCACTACAATAAATTTCGTTCCTCTTTGCCCAAACATCGATTAGGCTTATGGTTTTTGCCATTAGCTTCCCCCGTTTTACACGACCCAACTTTTCCTGTTTCATAACCGCTTACCACCGCATCATCACCACTCATCACCGCAGATTGCCTCTTTGAGGGGCCCGGCGGCTTCCCTGAACAAGGAGCAAGCTGGCTTCCGAAAAACCCTTCCAACAGGTAAAGAGTTGGCGACGCCATATGACCCTGGCAGTTGGTGCGTCGATAAGCCCCAACAATTATTATTATTTGCCTCTTTGAGGCAATGCACACCTTTCTTATCATGTGCACTGGCGAGGTGTTCTCGAAGGCCAGCCCCCACATATTTTTCCGAGGTAGCCGGAGGACCACTCATGGTAAAAAAGATACTTGGCCACATTTGTGAGAATCCAGCGTTTGAAGACAATTGAAGAAAACATTTGGAAATCAGTTAAAAATGTTTATATGTTTATACTGTATGACTGTATGCTCATTTATTGGATTATATGTCAATGTCACCTCACATGAAGGTTAAGGTCAAAGTTCACAGGTCAAGGTCATACTAGCATTTTAAAGGTCATTGGCTGCAGTGCTTCCGGTCAAATGGTGTTGCCCGGTCTGGCGTATATTTTACCATGACGTCATAGTTAACTCGCGCCGCGCTGGGGTCCCTGGAATGACGCGCCCCGCCGGAAGTGGGGGGGTGCGTACTTGCCCCTCCATATCTCATTTCCCAGAAAAGCTAAGGAAAAAGTACGGACGGTGTTAGAAAGCTCTTGAGACGAAGTGAAATTATACGGGCTATATTTATTTCAGGTTCATATTGAGGTCAGCAGAGGTCATGGAAGGTTTCATAGGCTTACAACAGGGCAGTGTACATTTTCCTCTTATATTTTTACTCAGTGGGGCTAGAGAAAATCTTAAGGCATTGCTGGATTTCTCTCATTGTGGCGAATCGAATGATGTATAGTATGATCTTGGTTGGTCAAATGGTGAAAATGACCTGACGTCGAGCTAGGTTAGGGTCACATGGTGAACTGGTATGGTCATGTTGCATATCCTTTGACTCCGCGTAACAAGATTTGCACATTGCAAGCAAAATGGAAGCATGATCTGAAATCCGTCGGAAGATATTGGCACAAAAATGGCTGTATGCACACGTGACCTCACATGTCCTTCGAGACGTCATTTCATCATGAACTCAACTTTAGGGTCAAGATTGGGGTAAGAATACATGGTTTGGGTATTTTTAAGCTGATATATTCAGAAATTACTGAAAACAAGCCCTTTCTATTTTTCTCCATAGGCTTAGAATGGGTTAACTAAACAATTAACTCCATTTAGGTCAACAATATGAAAATTATAAGATGCAGATTAGTAGGCTCTAATGACCTTATCATATTGTGAAAGTTTTTAACTAATCGTTTGGCAGATGCTCCTTAGGCACCGCTTCAGACTCGTAATTTTGGGTTTTGAGGCAGGGTCGCTTGACCTTGAGTAGCCTGTTTTTTTAATTTTAATTTTATTTCACTGTGTGGTTCTCAGGGTATAAGGTAACCAGTGGCACGTTTTTTAAGTAATTCAGATTTGGTAACAGGTCACAGAGGTCATCAGCTAGGAAAAAAACGCTCATTGTAAGTACCTTTCGTGCGGATATGCTACAAAAGAACTGATATAGATGTCAAATGAAATCTGATCACTTACCTTTCACCGATTTCCTGTCATTATTTGTGTATTGGATCTGAAACGACTTCAAGCAATGTTCCCAACATATCCGAAGCGCCATGAACCTGTCAAGCCATCAAATGAAATCCGTAACGACGTATTTGTGTGCTTGTCTTTTAAATAACATGAGGTCAAGCTAGGTCATGTAAACACTTTACAAGTGTCATTTCAGACCAAGGTACCAATGATGGTACAAAACCTGTAAGATGTAAGTGATCATCTTCAATTTGGCCCCCATATGTGGTAGCTCATCCGTACAAAAGGTACTTCCAATGAGCGTTTTGCCCTAGGTTACACAAAAGTCACCTGCCACTGGTTAGCTTATACCTATAGGAGCACCCAGTGAAAAATGAGAATATAACTTTTCAAAGATTATAATTTTAAGGAATAGGGCACAAGGTCACAAATTCAAAACCTCACCTTAGGTCAAAGTTTTTATTTTTCTTATATGACCCGTTGTATCTTCTATCCAGCAATAGCCATATACATTGATTTAGATCAACCACCGTTAAAATATAAAATTATTTCTGCTTCAATTTTTGTGTTTACCTCGAAACTTTCATGACCTCTGTCTGGTGACCTCTTTGACCTTGGGGCCTGAAAATGGGTCCAAATTTAGATGTTTTATACCAGTGCAGTCAAAAAGTAAGTTCCGAAGCTCTACAGCGCGAGCATTTATTGTGCCATCGAAACTATTTACAACTCATTCTTCAACATAACCTCCCTGCTTTTCCAGACAGTACTCCCAGCGGCGAACCAGTCCTCCTATGGCCTTGGCGGAGCTTTATTCACTAGCATGTCTACCCTACTGGTGGACTGGTATACTGGTAGTGCACGCGCAGCTTTTTGGGGGCCAGAGAGGTGGCACACTTCCACCGGAGTGATTGTTTTTTGGTCTCTGGGGTAAAGGGTGGAAACCAACCCTCGTGCCCTGTTTCTTTCTTTCTCAGGAAGGAAGCCCTCACCTCGTAGGTATCTATCCAAACAATTTTTAGTGATGGTCTGTCGGGCAGTTTTCTGGCCGTCCGTGAGACATCGCGGCACCCATCTGGAACATTCTTTAGACATCTTTAGCTTGTCGAATATGATGCCCGATACCATTCCACGACTAATTCCTTGTGTTTCAGCGATGCCGTCGATGATTCTACGTCTGTCTGCTATTACCAGATTTTCTTCGAGCGTAATATGGTCAGCGTCGCACGCCGTGGTGGGCCTTCCAGCACGTGCTTTGTCTCTCACCGTGTTACGACCCTGCATAAACTCTCTCACTCACCTCCGTACTGCACTATCCGAGAAAGCCTGATTCCCAAACACCTTCCCCAGCTCTAGAGGAATTTTCTGGGCCGATTTGCCCTGCAGCGTCAAAAACCTGATGATGAAGCGTTGCTCGGTTCTGGTGGCTTCGGCCATTTTGGGCCAGTCTCTAAAAATCCACTTGATGTAATTTCGATAGTGACCAAACTAAAAGGCCTACCACTGAAAATAAGGCATGTATTGAAATATAAAATGTCAGCCTACAAATTTTGTATAAAAGCGCGTGCACTGACCTCGTGTGTTAAAAGCAATAGCTCTACGGAACTTACATTTTGACTGCACCTTGTAAAGTTTGGTGCAAATCTGAGGGGTGGGTCATGCTGAACTTTTTCGTGCCTACCTGGACTATTTGTGCTGGAATGACCCATCTGTATCCCGGGAGTGGCTAACAAAAGCGTATCTACGGGGGTGAGGGGTGGAAATCCCCCTGCTGTTCGGAAACGGGTAAACTCGATATCTGTGTAGGGAATTTTATCGAATATGCTGAATTCAAGGGAAAATATAGGTTTTCATCACTACCTCACCGCTGTAGATCCGGGCCTTCTGTAGAAAATCTATGACGCCCTGGATGCCGGACAAAGATAGGTATATAAACGATTCATCTCAGACTCATTGAGGCAAATTCAACAGCTCTTTGCTATTTGTTAAGCACTTAGCTAGAAATATTTAGTCTCCGTTTCTTCTCCACGACTAGACTAACCTCCACGTGTCTTGATCAACACTCTGTGGAATGCGGCACTGTTAGGCGGTTGTTCAAGCTCAGAGCTGTAGCGAACACAAAATGGCGCGATTCCACTCACGCGTGAACTGTAGTAAACAATACATTCATCTATGATTGAAAGACACTCTAATGAAGACCAGAAGAATAAATAAATTCATTTAGCGTAGTTAAATCAGCAACTATCTCGTTTTAATCTATTGGCATAATTGTTTCACCACAGGAGAGTAACACTACTCTTGAGGCAGTTTGCGAGTTCCACAGAAATACTCTGTTCTGATAAATTACACTTTTGCATTTTCAGCACGAATGGAACTGCCCTGTGCTAAAAAACATAGAGATTAAGTTACGTCACGCTTGTAATGTTACGCTTTTTATTCTGATATAAGCTAGTTGTCAGAATAGATTTACTAAGAATTCTAGAAAAATACTGGAAAGTGGGGTAATTTTAGGACTAGACAGATAGAAATTTTACGCTCGAGGTGTTTTTTCAGAGTATGATCAGCTTCTGCAATGTAACTTTAATCGTTATGACCTTGCCACAAGCGAAACTAATAAAATAATAAGTGAACATGAAATGCGTATTAGGAATGGCCATCATATGCCAATGACTATATTTCCTGCTTTCTTGATAACGTTATAACAGAAGAAAACGGCACTTATTCCACCGAGCCTGATATCGGTCCAATGACAGCGCCAATAATGTTTCCTTTCGATTCCACTTATCTTATGAGTACAAAACGCTCGCGCAGTACTCGGGCGGGCTATTCTGAGGTTCAATATTCGCTTGTTTTGTCATTTTTCTTAGTATATCTGTGAAAATCGGTATTAAAGCATGATGAATCTGAATATGGCAATGATTTTGTTCTCAGCAGAGTTTTTACCCTCTGGTTTTTCATTTGAAAATGTCGTATGTTTGTGCTTCTTCCGATATGTGCACATTTTAAACTAATAAAGATATATGGAAAAAGTACCGTCTCTGAATTGCCTCAACAAAAAAAGTTATTTGAAGAAAGATTCAATGTCTGCGTATATAAAATGTTGTGTTTCGCCCCAGCAATGACTATTCTATTCTAAGAAAATGCGACTTCTGCAGAGAATAAAAACGTGCCAAAAATGGCCCAAAATGTCAACTTTAGCTGGTAGGTGGCACCTCTACACTGAAAAAGCAACACCCCGAGCGTAGAATTTCAATCTGGCAGCCCCAAAAAAATATATTCAAGCATTTGTCTTGAATTCTTAGTAGATATACTCTGACAACTAGCTTAATATTAGAATAAAAAGCGTGATATTACATGCGTGTGGTAACTTAATCTCTGTTATTTTAGCACCGGGCAGTTCCTTTAGACGGCCAGCTGGTCGGGTCACAAAGGAAGTGCTCCGTAGTTCGTCTCTTCAGAAAAAGTGTTTCTTGTGTTCGTTACCAAAACAACTAACACTACTTGGAAGTTAAGGTCAACTTTTACCCAGAGCCAAGGTGAGAAGTCCGTGGACAACACAGAAGTTGAGATATTAGCAAAATAAGATAGGATTGGTTCCTAGAATTAATTCATTAGATTTGTAAAATACGTGTGGCTAAATTGGCGCATCAAGACCAACTGACGAAGTGGACCCAGTCAGAAATTTTCCTCGTAAAACGTGCCCTTGTGTTCTGGCCACCACCAAGTTAACAACAAAGTATCGCGAAAAAAGACCACCACCATTCTAAAGAAAGGAAAATGTTACGGTTCAATATGTGCTTGTTTTTAATTGTATTTTTACCGTATTTCGGAAGACTTTCATCACTGCCGTCCATCAACCAGTGATTAAACAGATAACAGATAACAGATTTATTCGAAGATGATCCACATCAAAGTGCGGCTTTTCACACATTCACGTCATATCATAAAAAGGTTCAATGTAGGCTGAGACTAAAAACACTCATACTGATAAAATCACACATAACAATGAGCTGTGGGTAAAAGAATGTAGCTCGATGCTACTCTAAAATTTATAACAAGGCCTGTTTGAGTTCGGTCTTAAAACTCGACGAGCCAGGTAAAAGTCCAGTCCGGTTGAGCAAAGTCACTCCACGAAAACATAGCCGCCGTCGACCTGCCTCGGTACGTATCGCCGGCAGGGTCCGTTGACCCGCGCGCCGGGTATGGTGATCATGCACCTGGTTGGCTTGCCGGCCCATGGTCTCACACAATTTAGGTGGCTGTACTGTCACAATCACTCGCTCCACTGCGCACACTGTGTGGTAATCAATCATCTGCTGGGCAGACTGCCAGCCAAGCTGCTCAATAGCATCCGTGATGCGGTCAAACCTCCTCCTCCCAGTCACAACACGAGCACAAAAGTTAACAACTTTTTGCATTCGGCGGACCTGAGTCATGCCACATGAGCCGTACACAGATATGCAATGTCGCAGTATTGAGATAACGAGGGCTTGCACAACAGTTGCTAGTACGTTCCTAGGTAAAACATGACGTGCATGACTAAAAGCTATGAGGATCCCAGTACATTTATGTGTTAATTTGTCCACGTGATTTTCGTAACTGAGGTGCCGATCCATTGTGAGACCCAGATTTTTTGACGATCCTGTCCTCTCTAATGGTTGTGCCGCAGAAACTCAGGGTAACGGGTTGCAGGTCGCGCAGCATTGCCTTAGTGCCCAATACAATCATCTGTGTTTTATCGGTATTCAATTTCATCCCGTTAAAGCAGAACCAGTTGCATATATTGCTGAGTGCAGTCTCCATGCGTTCAATTATGTTTGCGAGATCCCGTTTTTTGCCGCTAACTAAGACCTGTGTGTCGTCGGCGTATTGTACCAGAGTGACATCGCTCTCAACACACAGGCTCAGGTCGTTGGCGTATAACATGTAAAGCAAACATGAGGCGGCACCCCTGATATACGCCCATGTTGTTTTCGCGCGTGCTTGACGTAAGAAAGGATGAGCCATCGGCGCTTTTGACTTGCACCTGTTGAGTATGTCCCTCGAGATACGCACGAAACCAGTCTGTATCTATGCCATATGCTGAAAGTTTTTGAAGTAATTTGTGATGGGGAACGACATCAAAGCATTTTGAGAGATCAACCAGTACCAGGACAGAAATTTCGCCTTTATCCATAGCAGAGAGAGCTTTATCGGTAATTACATGAAGGGCCGATTCGGTAGAGTATCGTTTTCGATAGCCGTGCTGTGCGTCCGAGAGGAGGTGATTTTCTTCTAAGTAGTTGGAGAGCTGCTGGTGCACAACACGCTCGACTAGTTTCGTGACGGCAGGTAGGAGTGAAATAGGTCTAGTTTCAGACGGTTTTGTACTCTTCGTGCCTTTGGGAATTGGAGTTACCATGGCGTGCTTCCATGCCTGTGGAACGGAGCCAGAAACAAGACTTGAATTAATTATATCGAGCAGGGGTTCGCCGAGTCCGTAGCAAAATTTTTGAAGCATATGTATGCTGATTCCGTCAGCTCCCGTTGATTTAGAGGGCTTCATACTTGCTAAGGTCAAACACAACGTGTTAAAATCTATGGGTTGGACTTTAAAAGCGCTAGTCGTCACTCGTGGTAAAAGGGTCGGCACAGAAACTCTGGCTGCAGGGACACTGGCTGAAGTGTTCGGTCCGACCGACACGTAAAAATCATTCAATGCATCGGGTGTGATGTTAAACGCGGTGCACTGCTGTTGTTTCCGTCCGATAACTGGTTGAATAACACGCCACAGACCAGCGCGGCCGCCGCGTCTGATCTCCCCCTCGTACAGTGCCACGCAGTCCCGGCGAACTGCAGAGCGGCAGAGGCGGTTCACGCGCTGTTACTCGGCACGATCGCCCCGGCTGAGGGCCGCGCGGCGGTCGCGTATAAGTTCCTGCGTATCTGCTGACACTGGTGGGGCTCTGTACTGCCGCCTATTGACGCGCTTGAGTGGTGCCACAGTGTTAAGATGGTGGGTGAAAATGGCCTTAAAAGCTTCCCACTTTTCCTCAGTGGAGGGGGAGTAGAAAACATGTGTCCAGTCAACATCGCGCAGTTGATGATTAAAAGCAGCAATGTCAACCCTCTTAAAAGATCGTGTCAACATGTTACAACCACGCGGTGTTGGTGAGCGCATTTCCTGAGCTAAAACAAGTCTGGTAAAATCGTGTGGTCCTCCATAGTGACACCTTGTGACTCCTGCACACTGTACTAAGTCTGGTCTGGAGGTGGCCATAATGTCAAGTAAGCTCGCTGCGGGTCGGTATGTCGGACGATCCTTGTTCACTATGTGAAGGTTATACATCGAAAGCAACCGCGACAAGTCATGACGAGTATTTTGGAACTTGAACAAACAACGGTTAAAATCACCAGCCAGAACTACAGTTGCTCTAGGATAGTTTGCCAACATGTACTGTAGCTGAAGCTCTAAATCATCTAAATCGGTAGAAACCTGACGTTCAGTGGTATTAGGCACTCGATAACCAGAGGCGAATAGAACAGTATGGCGATTGTCGATATGAACTAGAATCCAGATAATCTCTAAATTAGAACCTACGATTCCCGTCACAAGAGTTTGGAGAACTTCACACCGAAGACTGTCACGTACTAACACAGCGACACCGCCCTTGCCTTTTGGTAGGTTTAAGCTGGCTGGCCGGTCTCTTCGGAAGAGCCGATAGCCACTCACCGATATTAGTCTGTCCGGCACGTTAGGTGTAAATGTGAACTAGGCTCACTTGAATTCGGAAAGAAAGAAATACTAAGAACATTTGGAACAAGCTATTGCATGTAACTGAAACCATTAAGAACATCCAGTGGAAAACGCACCGATTCAAACAGGTTAAGATCTATCTCGTCATTGCTCTGTTGACACAATCTTATGCACCTGAGCCGAACCCAGGCCCGTCAAGTCTGCAAGAAGTGGCCATGTTAGCGAACTCCCAATCAGTACAGTTGTGCGGGACATGCGACAACAGTATGCGATGGGATGCTAGGGCACTGTACTGCAATGTATGTGGCCAGTGGTATCATCCTCACTGTCAGAGCGTGGATAATTCCTCTTATGAGAGCAACATTTGGTGTTGCGCTGTTTGTGACGGCCGAAACACCCCATTCGAATTTGCGGATGTGAACGACTTGTCGGAATCCGGGTCATATAACACTCCATCCAGACTCTTGAGTAGACCACTACATGCCTCAACACCAAAACGGTCAAGTCATCAGGACAAGTGGAAACATCGGCCACTTCGATTTTTAAATATTACCCTTCAATCAGCTCCTGGGAAGAAGCCTGAAATCCTTCAGCTTCTCGAAAGCATAAAACCAGACATTACCGTTGCCACTGAGACCTGGCTCGACCCATCGCAGTCAGATACTGAAATACTTCCTGACAGATTCAAAGTGTACCGTAAGGACAGAAATCGGCATGACGGCGGAGTGCTGATCGCAGTGAATAACGCGTTTGACAGTTTTGAAGTCACCGAGTGGCAAGTAAACTGTGAGCTGATATTGGTCAAAGTAAAAGTTAAAGGGAGGAAGATTTTATATATTTGTTCGTATTATAGGCCGAATGTAAGTGATAAAGACAGTTTGAGACAGTTCAGCGAATCAATAATTCGAGCAGCTACTGTGCCAAACGCCCACCTATTATTGATTAGTGGCGATTTCAACTTTCCGAGCTGGGATTGGAAAATGATGTCACTAAAGCCTAACCCGGTTTACCCAAGACTACACAACGATTTGTCGACATCCTTTGTGATCATGGTTTAGAGCAGCTGGTCACCTCTCCAACACGTGCAAACAACACACTAGATCTGGTGATAACCAACAGTCCTCATCTTGTCCCAAGAGTTGAGGTACTTCCAGGTCTCTCTGATCACGACGCTGTGTACTGTGAATTTAGCCTTTACGCACAGGAACACAAACAGACACCCAGACTTGTTCCATTGTACAATAAGGCAAATTGGCAGGGGCTGACGGAAGTATGTATTGACCTTCTCGTCAGAATGGGTCTGTTGAACCGCACGGCCACTGCTGATGAGCTGTGGAACATGTTTAAGGACACCATCTCAGATGCCATATACAGGTTTATACCACATAAGAAGACGCGCTCTAAAGAGAATAAGCCTTGAATACCCAGAGAACTTCGCCAGCTAATAAACAGGAAAAACCGGCTTTTCAAAAAGATGCGAAAAAGGGGAACTGAAGAGCTAAAAAAGCAGTATCAGCAGCTTCGAAGAGAAGTTCAGCGGAAGCTGAGGCGAGCTTATTGGCAATATCTCAACTCTATTTTTGAAGGTGATGAGTCGGCACAATCGACCAAAGATAAAAGATTTTGGACTTATATTATGCATATGAAGTCATCGAACATCGGAGTTGCACCACTGAAAGACGGTGAACGCTTAGTATCAAACCCGGAACAACAGGCGGAGATACTCAACAAGACAATTCAAATCTGTTTTTGGTGAGGGCAAAACTTACAGCTACGAGGAATTTCAACGCAAGTGCGGCATGCCTCCGAACACTTCCCAGTTGTTGATGGAGTGATTATAACCGAGCACGGAGTTAGAAAGCTTCTGTCCAACCTGAACCCAAGGAAAGCAGCCGGGCCTGATGGCCTGAGCACCCGTGTCTTGAAAGAACTCGCACATGAAGCGGCCTCTATACTCACGATGATTTACCAAACATCGCTTGACTCCGGTCTAGTCCCGATAGACTGGAAGGACGCCCTTGTGACACCAGTGTTTAAGAAAGGGCAGACACACGACCCAGCCAACTACCGCCCAGTTTCCCTCACCAGTGTGTGCTGCAAGGTAATGGAGCACATTCTGACCAGTACAATAATGACACACCTGGAATTTAACAGCATCATGAATAACAGCCAGCATGGATTCCGAAAAAAGAGGTCATGTGAGACACAGCTTTTGGAATTAGTAGAAGAGCTAAATGAAAACCTGGCCAGTGGCTTTCAAACTGACGTCCTGGTCATGGATTTTGCTAAGGCGTTTGACAAAGTAAACCATAGCCTACTTATTCACAAGCTCAGCCAGTATGGCATTAAAGGAAGGATTAACAACTGGATATCCGACTTCCTGAAGGATAGATGACAGGCAGTGGTGGTTAACGGAAGCAAGTCCAGGTTCATTCCGGTCACATCCGGAGTCCCACAGGGCAGTGTCCTCGGCCCCTGTCTCTTCCTCGTGTACATAAATGACCTTCCGGACACCCTAGCACCACGCACGCGGTTGTTTGCTGATGATACTGCAGCCTACAACGTAGTTTCCAACACTGCAGCCCAGTTCAGCCTACAAAAAGACTTGGACAAGCTTGCTCGCTGGGAGGAGAAGTGGGATATGCAAGCCCTGTTTTTCTCTCCCCCCCTTTTTTTTTCCCCCCCCCCTCGGCCCGCGTTTTGCCCCCCCCTTTTTTTTTTTTTTCTTTCCCCCGCCACTTTTTTTTGGTTTTTTTTTGTTGTTTTTTTTTTTTTTTTTTTTTTTATGAAAAATTTAATGTACGGAAGGGCAAAATTTTTTTTTTTTTTTGTTTTTAGGTTTTAGTTTCTTTTCTTTTCCCAAAACGGAGGGCTTTTTAGGGCTTTTTTTTTTTTTTTGGGAGGAAGGGTTAGGGGCCCTGCTGACAAAACTGTGCGACAGCTGGAACAGGGCTGCAGTTTCATCCGGAGAAATGTATCTCACTTCCAATCACCCGCAGTAGAGAACCAATGCAGTACCAATATGTCTTACATGGGCACAATCTAGAAACAGTCAGCTACGTCAAGTACCTGGGCTTCACACTCAGCAAGGACCTGACCTGGAAACTGCACATCGTGAATGTTTGTTCAAAAGCTAACAAGACATTAGGTTTCCTGAGGAGAAATTTGAAAATCAGCTCACGAAAGGTAAAGGAAACCGCATAAAAGCATATGTGCGCCCTTGCTTGGAATATGCTAGCTCCGTGTGGGATCCTCATCATCAAAATTATATCAACAGAATCCAAGCAATTCAACGCAGAGCTGCGCGGTTCTTGATGAGGTACTGCAAACGCACCTCTAGTGTCTCAGCAGGGGCGCAGCCAGAACTTTCGTATGGGGGGGCACACCAACTTTGAGGGGCACCCCGGGGAAAAAGGGCACTTTTTAACGTAACCTAAAAAACTTACTATATCGTTGTTTATAACATTTTTGGGCATCTTTGGTTCAATAAAAATGCAAAGAAATCATTGACGGAGAAGGAAAACTCGATTAAAACCGAAAAAGGAACAAAATATCACCAAAATTACATGGAAGTAGCCAAAACACTACTTTTTTGGGATAGATTTAAGGACAGCCAACTCATGCAAGTACTTAACATCAGCGGAGCATGTGATATCTGTTACAATGTGCAGGTTAAGTCATATTGGAGTCGAAATTTTTTTGTTATGCCCACTGGTTTTGTCGTGACGAGTGAGCCCTGGCTGAACGCGGATTAAGTTCCTTGCCTCCCACAATCGCCGTGGGACGAGGAGTGGCATAGTGTCTTTGGAAGCACACATTTTTCCTGCCGGAAAAATTTGGGAGATACCTTTTGAACTCATTTATTAAGTTCCATATTCTCAAGGATCGGTCACAGTTAAGAGTAAATAAAATGTGAACAGGCCGGTGGTTTAGATGGGGATGGTGTGACAGGGCTGAAAATTGTAACAACTAGTTCTTCATTTAAATTAATTAGTAGAAATCCTGATTTAGGGGACTTTGCTCTGAGCTCAGGGGCACATGCCTTTTTATCATCCCTTCCCAGAATCCACCAGTATAATAAGCAATTTATCTAACCTGGGGTGCCTAGGTATCACAAGCCGTTTTAGAGATTCCTCATTCCTCGTTAGCTCCGTTTTACAAGGGAAGTTTCCATTGTGTTCTTATTCCCCATCTATTCAAGACCAGCTCTGGGGCCCCCAAATGTGGATCAGAGGCCCCCAGAGCAGCTTCACCCATCCCCCAGTTGTGCCTCCAGGGACTAGACTAGCTCAGTGACCCCGCCCCGAAATGATGGGAGTTGGCCTTGTGTTATTATTATCTGTCTATTCAAGACCACCTCAGGGGCCCCTGATGTAGATCAGGCCACAGAGCAGCTCATGCTTCACCCAGGGACTAGACTAGCTCATTGGTCCCAGAGATGAGGTCATCAGACTAGCTCAATGGGCCACAGATAGGCTCATAGGGCCTTAAACCAGTTCAAGAAGCCCCAGAACAGTTTAAGGCGCCAGATCACCTCAGGGGGCCTCAAGCCAACTTAGGGGCTCTCACAAGCTCAGCGCCCAGACCAGCACAGGGTACACTCAGAACCTAGACCCACTCTTGGGCCCCAGATCAGCTCTGGGGGCCCCAGATCAGTTCGGGGCCTCAAGTCAGGTCAGGGGGCAGGATCAAGTCAGGTCCACTAAATCAGCTCAGGAATCCCTCACCAGCTCGGGGCCCAAGCAGTTCAAAAGCCCCAGAGCTGCTCAGGGAACACCAGATCGGCCCATAGGGCACCAGATCAGCCTCGGGGACAAATAATCAGATCAGTGGTCCCCGACCGGCTCGGGGCCCAGATCAGCTCGGGAATACTAGATCAAATCAGGAGACACTTACTCAGCTCAGGAGCCCCATACTATCTCAGGGGCCCTCACCAGCCCCTGTGGGCCCAGCTCAGCTCAGGGCTTTAGATCTGCTCATGAAATCACGTAAGGAGGACCAGATCAGCTTAAAGGGCACCAGATTACTCAGGGGGGCATCAGATGGGCTCAGGAGGCACCAGATCGACTAAGGGGCATTAGTGCAGCTCAGGTGGCACCAGATCGATCCGCTCGGGGTGCAGATCAGCTCCCAGCCCCCAGACTATGGCAGGAGCCTAAATCAGCTCAGGGAGCAACATAACAGCTCAGGGGACACAAGGTGGGCTCAGGGCCCACCAAACCAGCTCAGGGGGACCAGACCATCTAAGGAGACATCAATAATCAGTTGAGGGGGCACCTAATAAGCTGAAGGGGCACCATATTGACTTAGGAAACATAATCAACTTGGGGAGACATGAGATCAGTTCGGGGGCCCGAATCAGCTCATGGGGCACTAAATCAGCTATTAGGGCACCAAACAAGCTCGGAAGCATTAGACTAACTCAGAGAGCATTATATAGGTTCAGGAGGCACAATTATTTGCTCAGTGGGGCACTCGATTGACTCAGGGACACCAGATCAGCTTAGAGGGCAAGTAATCAGCTCAAGGGGCCAAGACCAGCTGAGAGGCCACGAGATGAGCTCAAGGAGCACCAGATCGGCTTTACCCGTACGATTATTGGCGACAATGAGGCATTAGGTGGACACATACTAGGCGCCCATACTCTTCCCGGGTGCCTGGAAAGGCAATAGAATGCCCTAGCTGACCGAGAAAGGTATTAAGTTGTCCAACAATAGTTTCAATCGCTACATTCGGTCCAGTTACATCTAGGTTCAACGGCTAGGGCACTAAATTTCGAGCGGCACGGCCCAAATTTGGTACACCACCTGGCAATCAAAAGGGCACCCCGGCAGTGATGGGGGCACGTGCCCCCTGTGCCTTCCTGGCTGCACCCCTGGACAGTAGATCAACTCCGGGAGGCATTAAATAAGCTCAGGGGGCCCGCATCAGCTCAAGGGGCAATAAAACAGCTAAAAGGACTCCAGGCAAGCTCGGAGGCATCCAACTAACTCAGAGAGTATTTTATAGGTTCAGAAGGCACACTTATTTTCTCAGGAGGGCACCAGATTGACTACGAGGGCACCAGATCAGCTCAGAGGGCACATGATCAGCTCCAGGGAGCACCAGATGAGCTCCGCCCGTACGATTATTGGCGACGATGAGGCATTATCTGGAAACGGATTACGTGCCTATGCTCTTCCCGGGTGCTTGGAAAGGCGACAGAATGCCCTAGTTGACCAAAAAGGCACTTAGTTGTCAAATAATAGATGAAATCGCTAAATGCAGACTAGTTACATCTAGGTTCAACGGCGCAGGGCACTAAATTTCGAGTGGCACGGCCCAAAGAGGGTACACCACCTGGTAATCAAAGGGCACCTGGCACCGATGGGTGCACGTGCCCCTTGTGCCCCCCTGGACAGTAGATAAACTCCGGGAGGCATTAAATAAGTTCATGGGTCCCGGATCAGCTCAAGGGGCACTAAAACAGCTAATAGGGCAGCAGGCAGGCTCGGAGGCATCAGACTAACTTAGAGAGCATTATATAGGTTCAGAAGGCACAATCATTTATTCAGGGGAGGGGGCACCAGATTGACTACGAGGGCATCAGATCAGCTCAGAAGGCACTTGATCAGCTCCAGGGTTCAAGACCAGCGCTCAGGGGGCACCAGATGAGCTCAAGGGGCACCAGATTTGCTTTGCCCATACGATTATTGGTGACGATGAGGCATTATCTGGAAACGGATTACGTGCCTATGAATAGTGGCCTGCCTCAAGAGTAGTGTTATTTTCCTGTGGTGAAACAATTATGCCAATAGATTAAAACGAGATAGTTGCTGATTTAACTACGCTAAATAAATGTATTTATTCCTCTGGTCTTCATTAGAGTGTCTTTCAATCATAGATGAATGTATTGTTTACTACAGTTCACGCGTGAGTGGAATCGCGCCATTTTGTTTTCGCTACAGCTCTGAGCTCGAACAACCGCATTGCAGTTCAGCATTCCACAGAGTGTTGATCACGACACGTGGAGGCTAGTCTAGTCGTGGAGAAGAAACGAAGACTAAATATTTCTAGCTAAGTGCAACAAATAGCAAAGAGCGCTTTTGTTAGCCACTCTCGGGATATAGATGGGTCATTCCAGCACAAATCAGTGGCGGATCCGGGGGGCACAAAAGGCATTTGCCCCCCAACCGAAAAGCTCGGGGCAAAACTATGTTTTTGCCCCCCCCCAGCGATCGACCTCCATTTTCCCCGACTCCTTTCTAGTTTATAAGCAAGGTTTTGGTGCTTCAAGTCCCAACGTCAAACATAATCCGTTAAGTTCAGTGTAAATATTGGGCCTTGGATAGGAAAAATGTATCTCGAGTCCATATTTTTCACCCTGCGACGTTTTTTTATTATTTTTATTATTATTTTTTGCTTATCGCCTCAAATACCCAAAATCCTACCGGCAAGTAATATTGTAGCGTAGGTCCCTGCTTGACGTTTTTTTGCTTTTCGACCTTGGTTTGCCCCTCCCAAACCGTCCGGCTAGATCCGCCACTGGCACAAATAGTCCAGGTAGGCACGAAAAAGTTCAGCATGGCCCACCACTCAGATTTCCACCGAAAATTTTACCCATGGCCCTCTATACAAAATAGAAATAGAAAAGATAGAGGTCCTCAAAGCTTCGAGGTTAACACAAACATTGAAGCAGAAATAATTATATATCTTAAAGGGAATGTGGCACCTTTATAACGTGATTTTAACTGAGAGAGCCAAGTTGTAAAGCATGCCAGAAAACCCGGTACTCAATATACCATTTGTCTTGAAACTCGAGATTTCCGTGGAGAAAAGCTAGAAAACCACCTAGAGCATAGGGGAGACTGGGGTCAATTGTAACAAATTTTACATTGCTGATTCTGGAGAAATAGTGCTTTGAGTTAGTTCACTTATAGTTTTATTTTCATCAACTTTGAAGATTTTGCGATGTGACAGACGTGGAAAGATTTCAAAATAGAAAAGATTAGGGGTCAAAATTTCACTTCTAAAAATTTAGTTCACCTGTTACAATTGACCCTAAGTGAGGGGCAATTGTAAGAGCACCGGGGGTCAATTGTACCATGTTAAAGCCGTATGAATTTCGACCATTTATTTGTACCACAAAAAATATTAATACAAACACTTCTGCATCTTTGGCATTCACTTCAGCTTCATGGAACGTCTCCAGTCGAGTCCCGCGTTCGGTGGTGCGTGGTCGAAAACGAGGCATTCTCCGCAAGTGCGAGACATTTGTTTGAAAACAGCCGATGCAATTTTTTTAGAAAGATGAACACAAAAACGAATATAGGTGATTTGAATAATCCCTAGAAATGACCTGAATATACTGGGTTCAAAATTTTTTCTTCAAAATTTAACTATCAGTCCGGTCAGTAAATCTTGAATATTTTGCCGAAAAGGAATGACCCTTTCTAGAATCAAAAACGCATTATTTTTGGCACATTTGCCTATTGGACTGACTACCTACAAAAATATATGTATAAGGTGACTGAAATCTCTTTAATTTTTCAAACTGGTCACATATAGCCTTAGCAGCTGACGTACCTTTAAACCTCAATTATAATTTAGTGATCAATATTAGAAATATTCTATAGGGCAGCCCACATTGACACTTTTCCAAAACATATACCAACCAACGAACAAATATATCATTGAAAAGCAAATCATAAACAGTAGCGCACCCAGGGGATAGTAGGACCGCACTCCACCCTCCCCCTCCCCTTTGGAGGATCCAGGGGGCAAACAGGGCAATTCCCCCAAAATCGCCCGATTTATGTCGATTTTCTCCAAAATCCATGTTTTCCCGATTTTAGGCCACTTTGCCCTCCCCGCGCCCCCCAACGGTCGGCCTGGATCCAGGCGTGCCCCCCCCAACGTATTAAGTGCCTCCCCAGGAAAACAGTTGACGCTAGGTCTGCGAAGCAAAACGTTCATCGCTCCCAGCCCCAGGATATGAAGATTGGCCCTTTGGGTGAACAAGTGCGCCCCCTTCATCGGCCTGACGTCCCCTCGTCAGCCCCCCGAAACGAATATACTGGGTGCGCGCAGGATCATAAAATCACTAACCTAGCTACTGCATTTGTACAATAGAAGCAAGTTTAATACGTCGTAAGGCCATAGGGTTCAATTGTAACATTGTTACATCTGACCCCAAGAGAAATGTTACAATTGTCTCCATCGCAACGTGCAATTTTTTAAACGAAATTGCCGCTCGACGGGCTGGCCTAGGCGACAGATTCTGTGTTCATTTCGTAGCTAATTAAACACTCTTTATGCACTGAAACTGTTTTCGCTGTACCTTATCATACCCATCAATAAGCTTGTCATCTTTAAATATTTCAAAAGTTACCAAACACCCTCAAAAACACATAATTGTGAAAAGCGCCTGACTTACCCACCGCACCAAGTTGAAACTTCGTTAACAAAGGCAGCAGCTGATTGTGCATTTCCGGTTGTGCCACTAGCTCCAACCATTGATTAGTTTAGACAATATGGCTAGTGTTACCAATTGCCCCGTGTTAAATTTGACCCCAGTCTCCCCTACGCGTAGAAATGGGGGGGGCACTGCCCCACACACATTTCTGTGGTGGGCCCCCGCAACAGACATAAGAATATCAGCAACTGTAATATAAAACAAAACCCAAGTGGGCTCGATGGCTTGTCTGGCAGACTTCTTCAGCTGATTTGGGCCCCTGAGCTTATCTGCGGTCATATGGGTCAATCTGGGCCCCCTAAGCTGTTCAGGGGCCCCAGAAACTGACCTCTGATGCCCTGTGAGCTACTTTGGACCCCTGTGCTGAACTGGGGGTCCCTGAAACGCTTTAGAGGCAGTGAGCTGAGCAGGAGGCCCTGAGCTTGAATGGGCCCTTGCGTTGATCTGACACCCTATGTCAGTCGATATTGGACACCTGAGCTGAGCCGGCCCCCAAAGCTAATCTGGGCTGTAAACTAGATATTGGGCCCCTTGTGCTGTGTACGGGCAGCCTCTGAGCTGTTATGGGTCCCTGCACAGTTATAGGACCCCGAAGGAGAGCTTGGGGCCATAAGTTTGAATGGCCCCTTGAACTTTTCTGAGGCCATTGACGTAGCCAAGGGGAGAAGGGGTCCTAGAGGTCCGCGGAAACTCCCTTTAGCCGATCTTAAGCACTGCAAAGGATCCTCTGATCGGGGGGCCCTATAGGGTCAGTCTCAGAAACCCCCGAGATTTGTTCATAGAAGGCACGGAGTCGGTCTTAGGGCCCTCCGTCCCCAAGAATTGGTCTTAGGGGTCCCTGAAAGTCGGTCTCAGGGTGCCCCCGAAAGTCGATTTAAGGGGGCCTCTGAGAGTTGGTCTCAGGGCGCCCCCGAAATTTGATCTCAGGGCCCCTCCCCGAGAGTCGATCTCAGGGGGCTCCTAAGAGTTAGTCTCAGGTGGTCCCTGAGAGTTAGTCTGAGGTCAAACTCTCGGGGGTTTGTTAAAACAGGTTTTCAGGGCCCCCCAGAAAACCTGTTTCAGGGAACCCTCTAAGCTCCAGTCTTAGGGTGCCCTGAGAGCCAGGCTCAGGAGTCACCCCCCCCCGAGAGTCGATCTAAGGGGTCCGCGAGATTCATTCTCAGAGGGCCCCCGAGAGTCGGTCTTAGGGGCCCCTGAGAACTAATCTGGGGAGACCCAAGTTATTATAAGGTGCCCGATCAGTTTTGGTCTGTGGGAACCTTCTCTCAGGGGGCCCCAAAACCAATGTGGGGACCTAAGAATTAGTATCATGGGTGCCAATATTTACTTTCAGGGGCCCAAGACTTAATCTGGGGCCCAAAAGTCAGTCTCATTTGCGCCGCAGAGTGTTGGTCTAATAAGAGGACCCCCGAGAGGTAATCTTGGGTGCCCTCTAGAGTTAGCCTCAGGTTGTGCCTCCTCCCTCGAATTTTGGTCTAAGGGTTCCCGAGAATCAATCTCGGGTCGCGCCCAAAAGTTAGTCTCAGAGGGCCCCCCGGGAGTCGGTCTCAGGGGCATCCGAGAGCTAAGCTTGGGGCTCTTGAGTAATTCCCAAAAGTCCTCCCGAGTTTTGGTCTCACGGGCCCGAGAGACCTTCTCAGGAGGCCCTGAATTAGTCATAGGCCCCTGAGGTCTAATCTGGGGCATTCGAAGAGTTAGTGTCAGGAATGTCAAAGACGCAGTCTCAGGTGCGCTCCCACCCCTCCCGAGTGCTAGTCTCAGGGGCGCCCCAGGGATAGTCTCAGAGGGCAGTAGGGAGTCATTCCTGCCCCCCCCCCCCGAGAGTCAGCCTCAGGGTATCTCGAGAGCTAATTATGATGCCTCCCGAGAGTTAGTCTAAGCCCCCTTTTCCTATAGCAAATCTGGGGGGCTCGATAGTTGTATCAGAGGTGCTGACGAGAACTTACCTTAGGAGCCCTGAGATATAATCAGGGCCCCCTCTCAGTTTTGGTGTAAGAGGGCCCGGGAATCAGTCTTAGGGACCCTCTGATAGCTAATCGGGGGAAGGGCTTAAAATTGGCCTTGTGAGTACCGCCAAGTGATGGTCTCAGGTGCCCCTAGAGCTAGTTACTGAGGCCCCCAAGACTAATCTCGGGAGCTCGATTTACTTTCAGGGGGCCTTTCAGTATTGGTGTAAGGAGAGCCCCGAGAGTCAGTCACAGAGACCCGACAATTAGTCACAAGGGTGTTGGTCTCAGGAGTTAGTCTCAGGTGTCGCCCCCAGGAGTTAGTCTCAGGGGCCTCCTGGAGTTTCCGTCAGGTGTCCCCGAGAGCTAGTCTCAGCGAGCATCCTTGAGCATCAACCCCCTTCCTGCCCCCGCTCAGAGTTGGCCTCAGGGTCCCACGAGAGTAGGTTCCAGGGGTCTAGTATCATGGGTGCTGCCAATTGTTGGTCTCAGGGGGCCCCCATAGTCTCAAGGGCGCCTCTCTCAGCACCCAATACTTTCAGGGGCCCCGGCAGATAATCTGGGGCCCGAGAGTTAGTCTCATTTGCGCCGCAGAGTGTTGGTCTAAGGGGACCCCCGAGAGGTAATCTTGGGAGTCCTCGAGAGTTAGCCTCAGGCTGTGCCCCCTCCCTCGAATTTTGGTCTAAGGGTCCCGAGAATCAGTCTCGGGTCACGCCCAACAGTTGGTCTCAGAGGGCCCCCGGGATTTGGTCTCAGGGGCATCCGAGAGCCAAGCTTGGGGCTTTTAGAGTAATTCCCAGGAGTCCTACCTAGTTTAGGTCTCACGGGCCCGAGGGTCCTTCTCAGGGGCCCCGAGTTAGCCCTAGGCCCCTGAGGGCTAATCTGGGGCATTTGAGAGTTAGTCTCAGGAATGTCAAAGACTCAGTCTCAGGTGCGCCCCCTCCCCCGAGTGTTAGTCTCAGGGTACCCCGAGAGCTAATCTGGATGCCTCCCGAGAGTTATTCTAGCCCCCCCCTTTCCAGAAGCAAATCTGGGGGCTCGATAGTTAGTATCAGAGGTGCTGCCGAGAACTTATCTTAGGAGCCCCGATATATTCTCAGGGCCCCCTCTCAGTTTTGGTGTAGGCCCGGCAATCAGTCCTAGGGACCCCTTGACAGCTAATCGGGGGAGGGGATAAAAATTAGCATTGTGAGTGCCACCAGATGTAGGTGTCAGGGGGCCCCAGAGCTTGTCACAGAGGCCCCAAAAACTCATCTCGGGAGCTCGAGTTACTCTTAGCAGGCCTTTCAGTTTAAGTGGAAGGAGAGCCCCGAGAGCCAGTCTCAGAGACTCCACAATTAGTCTCAGGGGTGTTGGTCAAGGAGGCCTCCGAAAGTTCTGAGTTCCAGGGGGCCTCCAGTAGGCCATCTCAGTAGGCACCCCCAAATGCTGGTTTTGGGGGATCGAAGTACTGATTTGCGGGACAAGTGTTGGTTTTGGTGGTCCCCAAGTACTGTTTTCGGTGCCATGTTAAGGCGTTAAGGGCTAGGGACAAGGGTGGAGATATCTCCCTTGACCCAGGCGAGGGGGTGGGGTGTTCCTAGATGGTTAAGCGCTGGCACAGCAATACTAGCCCTACACAAAGCTTATCGGAGACCTAAAATCACAGGGAGTTTTGACCCCCACCCATCTTTACCTATGGCCAGGAAGGGGTAAGGGAGCGGTTTCATCAGTAGGACCGTTCACGGAATAAGTATGATATAGAATTTGGGGCACGCTGCCATATCCGTTTTATTGAGCGTCCTTTTTCCTTTCCATTTCTTTTAGAATTTCGAGTACAATCCAGGTATATCGCTTGAGATCCAAAGCTAAAAATTGAAATGCCTGGGAAAATGTACCCACGCTCATTGAGTACGAAAACAATAGAAAAGTCGAAACATGCCGATCTGGCACCAGTACCGAAGGAAAGGCAAAAATTAATCTAGTTTTTATTATCCACAATAGAAAATCAAACAGGGAGTTTGACTCCTCAGCTGATTCCAAATGTATAAGCTCAAACCCAATAACTGCATTCCTAAAAATTCTGAAATAAACGACTTTCAAATATCTTATAGGAAATCAGACAACCAAGGGTAATGACAGAAATTGATGAACAAGAAAAAAATGCATGAAGTTAAAAATAACAATGACAGGGTGTGCCCAGGCGATAGATATCACGAAAAAATACCAAGGAGCTATTCGATGAATGGAAACCCAAACGGCAGTACAGAACGTAAAAAGATCATGTATCGAATTACCTAGTGTAGGCCGGTGAGCATGCGTGCCTTATGGACACGAAATGAACAGTTTTAAAGCTGCTCATAATTATGGGCCCCTTGTGCTGGGGCCCCTCGAGGTGGGCTCCCTCAAAAGCTGCCTCCCACTTTTCGAACGGGTCCTACGTCCCTGACTTGAAGTGTAACCCACATGTACCCCAGCCAGGCGGGCACAGTTGTCAGCTGTTGGTGTGACAACAGTGCTGACATCACGGTGAGTAATCAGCTAACTGAAGCCCTTGAAGCCTGTTGAATACGGTATAAGTTGCCAGATCATGACGTCATGCACCGGCAGGTTTGTATTCCCTACCATAGATGAGCATTTTAAATATCAAAGTATTGAGCTTATCGTACATTTTTCGGAAAAAGCATGGACATTTTCATGATTTTTCGGCTGAAAATACCCCTAATTACACATACTTCCAGGATTCGACCAAGGTGTCACATTCCCCTCAAAAGTGGCTGATCTAAATCAATATACCTATGTGGATATCACTGGATAGAAAATACAATGGGTCATATAAGAAAAATAAAACTTTAACTTCAGGTCAGGTTTTGACCTCGTGACCTTGTGAGATATTCTTTAAATTTATAATTTTTTTGAAGAGGTATTTTATCATTTTTCACTGGGTGCTTCTCAGGGTGTAAGCTAACCAGTGATGGGTGACTTTTCTGCACCTCAGATTCAGTATCTGGTCACAGAGGTCATCCCCTAGGGCAAAACGCTCATTGGAATTATCTTATGTGCGGATGAGCTTAGAATAAAGCTGATATGGGGGCCAAATTGAAGCTGATCACTTACCTCCTCCAGATTTTGTACCATCGTTTGTGCCTTGGTATGAAATGACCCTCGTAACCTTTCTAAATGACCTATCTTGACCTTATATGTCATTTAACACGCGCATTGACGGGAGGCGGGTACCCCCCTCGGGTTTTTCGGAGATAGCATAAAAACGGCGGCGCATAGCGCCGCCGTACTTGGCATACCTTTTACTTCATCATTGTTACAACTTTTTTGAAAATTTTAAGGTTAGGCCATCTCAGGTCAGGTCACCAGTACAGGTCAAGTCACCTGACCTAAAAAGGTTTAAAATAGCATAAGTCGGAACAGAGTGAACTTATCTGATTGAAACTGATATCACATAATGGGCCCACTGAGTTCTCTACAAATATGTTCCGGTATTTTTTTATTTATTTATTCAGGGCTTCTCCCAACAGGCACACTTGCCCAATTACAGGAAGTATTGGCGTGGGTGTTTAAGGATCCTCTCCACCGGGTCAGATCGGACACAGAAGGCGGTTTCCCGCCGTGGGGATTGAACCCACGTTAATCCATGCTATCCGATCCGAAGACTGGCAACGAAGCCACTTGGCCATCCGGCCCCTGACCTCAGGTCAGGTCATATACTTGACTTGACCTAGCAAGATCATATTATATATCATTTGATTTGGCTTGCTGCGAGGATTCATATAGTTCAATTCGTTTTGCTCTATCTTTACTTGTTCAGATGCAATGACCGAAAACCTTTATTTACATGTTATCCCTATGACGGCATGTTTTGACCTCTAGTGACCTTAAATGTGACCTGAAAAATGGTTCAAATATTTTCGATGGAGAAGTGGATGGGCTACCCAACGCTGTCTACCGTTTTTCGCTACCTAGCGCGGTTGTCAAGATCTTAGAGGGGGCGGCTACCCCCCCCACCGTCAAGGCGAAGGTGGCTCAGACCCCGTCAATGTTAAAAGACAAGAACACAAATACGTCGTTACGGATTTCATTTGATGGCTTGACAGGTTCATGGCGCTTCGGATATGTTGGGAACATTGCTTGAAGTCGTTTCAGATCCAAGACAAATACTTGACACGAAATCTGTGGAAGGTAGGTAAGTGATCAGCGTTCATTTGACATCCATATCAGCCATGTTGTAGCGCATCGGTACGAAAGGGACTTCCAACGGGCGATTTGCAATGCGTTTCTGGCTTTGAAATTAAAACCATCGATTTTGGAATGTGACCGCCGTATTCTTATTTTTCGGGCTCATAAACCTGTGCAGATTTAAGAAAGTACTGAATTTATTTCCCTAGCTGATTAAAATGCATTCTTATGCACGAATTCATTGAAACGTTGGGAAAATGTATGGATTGGAGGTGAGAACTGGATTAAGCTGCCCAAAACGAACTGCCACTAGTACCTTTCTCTGTTATAAGGGGGGGCGCAATTAGTTAGGGGGCGCAATACACTCACTTTCCCCTACTGGATAGATCAACTTAAAAATCCTCAAACCGTGTATTCTTACCAAAATCTTGACCATAGACTTGAGTTTTTGACCATCTGACCTCTGGAAGGTCATTTGAGGTCCTATGAGCATGCATCGATTATTTAGCCAATAACTTTCGACTGATTTTAGATAACGCTTCCATTTTGCTTGCATTGTGCCTATCTTGTCATGCGGAGTGAAAAGAGATGCAACATGACCTTAACAGTTCACCATGTGACTGACCTAGCTCAATGTCAGGTCATTTTCACCATTTGACCAACCAAGGTCATATTATGCATAATTCGATTTTCCACGATGAGAGGAATCCAATGATACCTTAACATTTTATTGAGCCCCGCTGAGTAAAAATCTAGAAGGGAAAATATACATTGCCCTGTTGTAAGCCTATGTAAGCCTGTACCCTCCATGACCTCTGCTGACCTCAATATGGACCTGAAATAAAGATAGCCCATATAATTTCGCTTTGTCTCGTCAAGGGCCTTCGAACACCGTCAGTAATCTTTATTGAGCTTTTCTGCGAAATGAGATACGGGGGGGGCGAAATACGCCCCCACCCCCAGCGGAACGCGTCATGCCAGGGACCCCGGCGCGGCGTGAGTTAGCTATGACGTCATAGTAAAATATACTTCAGACTAGGTAATACCATTTGACCGGAAGCACTGCAGCCAATGACCTTCAAAATGCCAGTATGACCTTGACCTGTGAACTTTGACTTTAACCTTCATGTGAGGTGACCTTGACCTATAATCCCGTGTATGACGTCCCGTTATGACGTCACCACTGGGTCTCCAATGCAAGCAAACTGTTCTGACTGCGTGATTGCGGCGATCTCAAAATAATGGTCTGATTTTGAAAGCCTTTAAGCGAAAACATTTTCAACTGATTCCCGATTTTTTTTCTTCAACGGTCGGATTCTCTCAAATGTGGCCAAGTATCGTTTTTGCCCGTGAGTGGTTCTCCGGCCACCTCGAAAAAGTAGGTGGGGGCTAGCCTCCGAGGCCCCCTTCAGTGAGCGTGTTAAGTGAGCATTCCGCAAAGAGGCGATCTGCGGTGATGAGTGTCGATGATGCGTTGGTAAGTAGCTATGAAGCAGAAAAGTTGGGAAGTGTAAAAGGCGGCGAAATCCATACACCTAAGCCATGTTTGTGCAAAGAGGAACACAATTATCGCAGTGATTTATGGTCGATTTGAATATTGTTCAACATAAGAGTGCAAATTAGAGGTATTTAGATGATTAGAAGTGATTATAAGAATAAGTGCTTTAAATTCTCCGTTGCTGTGGATGTTTATCAGAGTGTATATTAATCAGTGTAATCAGAGTTAACTGACCTCAAACGTTTGATGAGAATAAACTGTGTCGTTTTTCAATCGGTGTTTCTTTTCAATAGCGATGGAATATTGCACGTGGGTTTATTCTGCACCTTGCGAAGATTTTTTTACGCCAGGAATTTCACATTTTAATCTATTTTTACTCTACCACCTCCAGTTTACAATGTCCAGGTTTCACTAATAATCTTTTTACTCCAGTGGTATAATAATATTCCCTCAAAACACTGGCATTTGACATTACACCGGAGTAAAATGAGTTGTGATATAATGCCAGAAAGAGGAGTTGATTTTGGCACCGTAGAATGAATCCTAAAAATGGCGTAGGTGCTTTTTTTAGTTGGTATTTCCACAACCCACGGGCTGGGGTTTTATTATTCCTGGTTCACAGTGTCGGGGAAAAGGCAATTCCCCCAAACGGAAAACCGGGGCAAAACATGTTTTGCCCCCAAACGATCGACCCCTTTTCCCCGACTCATTTAAGTTTATAGGCAACATTGGTGCTTAACCAACTAACGGAACCAGTTAAGTCAAAAATACGGGCTTAAGGAAAAAGACGAGCCATATTTTCAGCCCGACGTTTTTCTTCCCCAAACACCCGTACCGGAAGTCATATTTAGCGCAGTTGCGCGACGTTTTTTTTTTGCTTCGACTTTGGTTTGCCCCTCCCAAACCGACCGGCTAGATCCGCCACTGCTGGTTCATGACATTTTGCGTTGCTCCATCTAAAAAATATCGGGTGTAAAATATTCACGGAAAGAAGAGTGGATTTTGGCACCGTATAAAAATCCAATTTCTGGCTTAGTTTTTCTCAGTGTATTAGCCCATCGAGCATTCAAATTTTTGGGATCTAAGCTTTTTGTACCTGATGCAACAAAATGTGACTACAAGCAAAGCAGTAGGCAGTTAATGCACCCCTGTAACGCGCAGTCATTAGTGGAATTGATCAGGCTCTAACATGGTGAAGGCCCAAATTCGGGTGCACGCTCGGTAGATATATCAGCTGTTGATCAGCAGCGGGGTCGGCTGCAGAGTCGGGCCGGATGTGAACTTGTGTCCACATGTAGGGAGGCACTTACCGAACCCGACCCGTCTCCGCTGTGCGACTCTGCTGTGCCACCCGGGAGCTGTGTCGCTGACCAGCTGGGCGCGGCAGAGAAATGATGCTGGTCGCCGACGCGCTGCGGCTGGGCGGCGCCATTTTGTCCGAGTACCCGGACATGTTGGCCAGTCAGCTGGTGGGCCGGCTGCTGCCGGAGCGCCACCTCAACCGGCAGGTGCGCTGCCTGCTGGACCTGTGCGACGCCGAGGGTCCGCGCCACTGCGCCCTGCTGCCCTCCTACCACTGTCTCCACACGCCCGGCGGGCCGCTCAAGGTCAGCCTCTCGTCACGGCTTCACAGCTACCGTCGCGTACAGCCCGCTCATTGTCGCCAGGGTAGACGCAATAGTAATGCACAACTCCCTCAGTTTGGAGTGATTTTGCCGATCAAATCTGACATGTGTCTGTTTTGCCTGTCGATTCGCTTTGGTACAGGCTGCGCTAGGATATACAATCTCGATCTTGCTCGCTGCTCGCACGCGATGTTCTTGCATTCCCGAACCACGCTGTTGGGGAGTTTCTCGCTGTCCTTTTTCTTTTTGAAGAGCAGACAATGCAGTGGTCGGACGTTTTTAAAGGCTGAGGCTTTCGAATACAGCTTTTTCTGTTTTCAAAACAAACTCTCGATCAAGCGCACATGGCTATTAACTTTGATTCAGCGTATCCCTTCACGTTTTGAATCCAGTGACATATTCAGAAAACAGGAAGGACTCGATGCAGTACCTCTTGGGAGGGTTTTCCAGCCTCGTAAAGGCAACCTGTAAAGGTCTTCACCGATAACCCAATAACACTCATATTAGTCATAGTTGCCGCTCAATTGCTACGAAAGTTTGTTATTATACGTTTTCTGCCATTCTTATTCTGAACCTCAGTTTGAAATTAAATTTGGGCAAAAATTGAAAAAAATTAAAAGCCGATTTGGACCACATTTTTCCAACAATTTTTTTCTCGAGCGATTTCAAGTAGTCTAAAAATAATATAAACGCCACAAATATTTTTCAAATCCGCTAATGAGTTTGAAAAAAATAGGTAGATGAAATGTGTGAAATGAGGGTTCGGCCTTCAAAAATACTTTTGACCTTGACCTGTGACCTTGAACGTGACCTTGAGTAGCTTTAACTATAAAGTCATAACATAACATACGTCATACTGAATAATGCTGTCTGATCGGTATACTGGGTTCAATGACCTTGACCTGTGAGAATTGACCTTGACCTTCATATGGGTTGACCTGATGATTATTTGGAGTTTTATGGCACTGCAGCTACAAAGGCTATATGTGCCCGTACTATAGATGTGGGTTGACATTGACATGTAACCTGATTATATGACGTTATGGCGTCACCACTCCGTGTACAGTGCAGGCGAACTGGCGCGACCGCGCGATTACGACGGTCTCAAAATATAGGTCTGAGTTTGGAAAGCCTATAAGTAAAAAAAATATTGTCCGAATTTTTTAAATTCCTTCACCAGTCGACGCGTTCATAAATTCTTTGAAATATGACCAAGTAGCGTTTTCCAGCGGCAGACGGTTCTCCGGCCACCTGGTAAAAATGGGTGGGGGCACTTTAGGATCCCTCCACTGCGTTTGTTAAAAGGTTTACCGACAACAAAGTCGTCGGTGGATTGTAGAAACAGTAATGCGGCAGTGAATGTAGGTATGGGTGGAGAATTGTCTAAAGTTACGGCCGCGGCCGTCCGCCAATGGCGGATCCAGCGCACCTTTTGTGGGGGCAAAAATTAACCAGGGCTCGTCGACCGGGAGGTGCGTGGGGTGGAAACACGTTGGCGTGGCCTTTATGTGTCCACGGGGGTGTGAAGTGGTGTTGGCGTGGTGTTGGGTTTGTGTCTGACCGGGAGAGGGGGGCGTTAATTTGTATTGTTAGTCCCCACATATTTTTTGGAGGAAGGCTAAGCCCATTCTGCCCCTGGATTCGCCAGCGTACCTGGCATGCGTCCAGTGTACCACATACTCCAGAGGAATAATAAAATGGACAGTTTCCCGCACAAACTGCCATGCCTATTCTAAGGTGGCTGTGGAGGTCCACAGTGGTCCATTGAAAATAAAACACAAAACAGACAAAGTAAAGACAAACACAGAATCTCGTTTTATTTTCAATGACAACTTGTATGATCTTTTGAGGCAATGAATGGCCGCAAAAGGTATTCCTGGAAAGGGACACGGTAAATGGCATGGACAAAATATATCGGAACGATGACGAGGAAGAGGACGTCCTCGGGTGTGTGTTGACTTGATGTTGATGTTGGTGCTGGGATACCCATCTGGGGAACGGCTGATCGAATGCTCCTGCAGAATAAACAAATGTTGAAAAGAGAGTTATTTTACAACTAAGTGAACAGGCAACGTCGGATAATATCACGATGGCCTTAGTTCACGAAACCGGATGGGCTTTGTTGGGGTTAAAGGGAATGTGGCACCTTCACAACGTGATTTTTACTGAGATAGCCAAGTTGTAAAGCAGGTCGGAAAACCCGGTACTCCACACTTCCATTTGGTCTTGGAACTCGATATTTCCGTAGAAAAAGCTAAAACCTACCTGACACCAGCCCCCTCAGCCCCCGTCGCCGGCGGCCATTGTTGTGAGCTACTGGTGTACGACATATGCTGACGTCACGATGAGCATCAGCCAATCGAAGCCCTTGGAGCGTTTCAAGTATGGTAGTGGTTGCCAGATCGTGACATCATCCACAGGCTGATATTTATTTCTTTTCTAGAGGAGTATTTTAAAAACCAAATATGAGCTTATTGTACATTTTCAGAAAATCGTGAGCGGTTTCATTATTTTTAACTAAAAGTACGCCTAATAACACTAAATTCCAGGATTCGACCACGGTGCCACATTCCCTTTAACGACGCACCAACTGCCAGGGTCATACGCTGGATGGGCTTTTGAAGATATGCATTCACATGTAGTTAAGATTAAATAAGCACGTGGTTTACTTTACTTTCCTATAGACACGCAAAAAGCCTTCTGAACAAAATAAATCCCGGAGTAAATACCAGACATTAAGTATTAAATATAGCGTGATTTCATGTTTATATTATGTTATCAAAGCCTGCATTAAATTATTATTGTAGTTTATCTAAAGTGGGCAATGAGTCACAGTTTTCAATGCAGCTCAATGTATGCACTTTTCGATGTACTCCAGATATGGTGGTAGAGGAGGTTGACTGGACTGACAAACTGGAAAAAGGCGAATGAAAATGAAATAGAAAGGAAGAGACCAATTGGGCTGCCAAATAAAACACTCTATCTGGATTTTGTGAATAAAATTGAAAATTTTTCCATCTACACAAACTGATAAAACATGGAACAATGTACGTGAGTTGTGATATCAAACTTAACATGACCGCCCGCCCTAAGTCCTTGGCAGGCAGCCGTGCAGACTATTATGAATAATGTCATCATAAATTATATCAAATCATCCTCAGTACAAACCTTTTATGACAATCCATTTGCTTCCACTGACGTCCCCCAAGAACGTTTAGTTTTCGACATTTGTATTATTTAATAAACGTAATGCCTCACCTTTCTCTTCGATGCTTGCTTAAAAGAATGCCTCCAAAGTCTTTTGCCGCTTCATCTTTACTGAATATAGGGGAAGGATGTGACCTATAAAGAAAAATGGATTCGTGATAGGTAGGGCGTCTCAAAACACCAGACACTCGTTACTCCTTGTCTCTGTAAGGTAGCTGTGGAAATATGGGAACGGTTAAGTAGGTGCAGGGAAGCAAGATAATATTAGCTAAAATTAAAATGCATCCATCAATAGGTATTATGTAGGTACATATTGTTTGTAAATGCATGTTCGATTTATTGTAAAATCTGACCATATTAACCGTAAATTTTGACCTACTGGAGCATTAACAAGGACTCAAAAGTTACCCCGGCCATGGCCGGGTGGCCGGGCATATTCTCCACCCATGAATGTAGGTAGAAAGCAAGATTCAAAAAGGATATGTAGGTAGATAAGTAGGGCGGGAAAGACAAGGTGGTGACAAGAGCTTCCCATTTGGTTCTACTGGCTGCGGTAGAACGGAGCAGCTGCTTTCGACCTCGCCCTGCATTATCTTGGTCTCTTGATTGGAAACAAGTTTGTTTTTCTATGTGTGTTATTGTTCAATGTGTAGTTTCCGTCGTAACTCATCCTCTGATCACAATTTTCCTACGCTGAAAACCGTCTCTTGAGCAATCAAGGCGCTGGAAGTTCCAACCACGGCGACGGAATCTTCAACGAAAAACAGGTACTGTTCGAGATCCGGTAGACTAGAAACTGACTACCGATTTGTTTTCATCTTACTTGCCACAAATTCGCTTTTTATCGTCTAACATCTACAAACGTGAATATAAAAGAGGACCACCTCCACAAGGCTATGCAAAAACGTGACATAGTGGCAAGAGAACTTCCGGTAAATAGTTGTCCTTTAACCTCATAACATAAATAATTTTGAATAAAATGTGCCGCCCATCTATATCTTATTCTATGCAAGAACTAAAGAAATGAGATCCATCTAACAAGGAACAATTGATCCCTGTCATTACCGAGCATAGACCAACGAACGAATACCGATTGCGACTCAAAGCCGAACGAAACAGTGCTCATGCGTCCTACGCGCTTACCGATGGAAAATGCTGTAGCCCATGACAAGATGAAGATATGCCACCTGAACGTGAGATCACTTACAAGTAAATTGGATGAAATCCTTTTTCTCCTTCGAAACTACAGCCTTCACATTCTGTGCACTTCTGAGACGTGGCTCAGCCCGAACATATTAAATAAATGTCTTCATTTCCCTAACTACTCTATTTTTGGCGTGATCGCATCGGAAAGCGGGGAGGAGGTGAGGCGATACTACAGCGCCATGTCATAGAAGTAAGACCGTTCGCCACACCCAAGATACCTTTACTTAAGGTACGTTCAAGAGGAATTCCTCCACGCCCGAGTGACGTCACACGGGCGGGGAGGAATTCCTTCACCATTGAGCCGTGTATTAAACTGCTGCTAATGACACCTCCCGCTTACGAATTTGTGAGAATACACGGCAATCAAGTTTATCCCAAATGCAATAGATAAGCATTTTATTTTCGATTCTGGGCTTCTTTTTGCAAAAATTTAGATATCTAATCGATAAATTTTCCCATGTTATATGCTACGAGGTGTGGCGTCACATCCGGTGATCTGCGCTTGCTGTTGGAGGGGGCTGCACCACACCGGGAGATGGGCCTCTGTTACGTGCACTGGATGGCGGCCTTTTAAGATCGGAGTTGCCTACAGACCGCCAGACAGCCCTAATCCATCCAGTCTGGAGCATTTGGAGGACCAGCTTCGCGCTTCCTTGAGCAAAGGCAAACCTCTTTTTCTCCTTGATGACCTCAACATAGACATACTTGATAACGACTCTCCATTAACACGACGGTGCCTCAATCTCTTGGATGAGATGAACCTCAAGCACTCTGTAAGGCCCACTTCACAGCCCTGACCATTCATCCCAAAAAACAGGACCGTCTGTCGTCCAACATCATTCGACACAGCCTCGATTACAACAGACGTTTGCCGAGTCCGAACAGGCACAGACCATCCCGCCCGGAACGGGCAAACGGGACGCCAGTCACCCAACAGCGACTGGGATGGCGTGACAACGCTGAAGACGTTAACCCGCCACAGGGTTCATGGAATCGGCATAATGATGGACCGACATGTCCTAACCACCAAGCGCGTACTCGAGACCCTACGCCATGGCTAGGACTGAGCTGAGACAGCTAATGGCACAAAGAGAGACGGCTCGTGACCTTTGGCGCTGCCAGCGGACTCCACAAGCGGAGAACAGCTAGGTAAATCTTCGTAACGAGGTCAAAAGGCAAATGGTGAAGGTCCAAAGGAAATTTCTGTGCGGTGAGCTCGCATCTGAAGGTCGCAGTAGCTTCTGGCCGACGTTCAAGAAGATCGCCCTTAACACCAATCGACCACCAGCCACCACGCTACAAAGACCAGAAGAAAGAAGTACCCTACCAGCTGACGAGCTCAAAAAAACTTTGCCACTGTAGGATCCACCATTGCCGAGTCCTTTTCCATCGAAGTCGCACAGGGATTAAAACATCCGAGACTTCCAACTGTCTGCGCATCAGGTTTCAGCTTCAGGCCCGTCACCCTTCCGGAGCTAAGTTGATGTTTGCGTGCGATGAGCTCGTCCCGCGCTGTAGGCATTGATGGAGTCCCTTTGTTTGCGATGAAAAAGTGTGTTCCTGTAATGGGCCCGTACCTTCTGCGCCTTCTCAACTGCTCACTTATCACGAAAACATTCCCAAGTGACTGGAAATTGGCGTCCATCGTGCCTATTTTTGAGTGTGGTGACCCTTCCATACCCTCCAACCATCTACGAATTTCAACTCTTGAGCATGCTCTCGAAAATACTAGAAAACGTTGCTTGCTGTCAGCTAAATGTTTACCTACAAAGTGTCCATGTATTACAGCCAAGTCAATTCGGCTTCAGGCATTCGACCGAAGACGCTGTTCACAGTGCAGTTCAATGTTTTGTCGACAACTCGGACAAAGGCAAATTATCCGCAGTAACCGCAATAGACTTATCCAAGGTGTTTGACAGCGTAGATCATGATCTTCTTCTGACAAAATTGTGGTATGGCATAGAAACAGACTGGTTTGCCAATTATTTGAGCAAGCGTTCTCAAAAGGTTAGAGGTGGAAGTCTTATCTTTCCTGTCAAAAGCGGTGTACTACAGGGCTCGATCTTGGGCTCTGTCCTTTTCATCCTGTTTACTAACGACCTTCCTGGTTGTGTGACCCATGGGCTCATCTCATATGCTGATGACACCATGCACATCGACATCATCCTTTCTAACAAGCAGAGTTTGCTATCCTAAAACTCAATGCTAGTAAAATTAATGTTATGCTCCTTGGCTCCAAAAGCAACTTGAAAAAAGCATCCGACTTCAAATTTGACTGACGGCACTATGCTAAAGGCATCAAACAAACTAAAAGTTCTTGGTATTATGCTAGAACCTAGCCTGTCATGGGAGGCGTAGATCTCACGTGTGTACCAGAAGTGTAACGCTATCCTCATCTCTATTTCAAGATTGAAACATTACTTTACAAAAATGGCTCTGGAAATCATCATTCAGGCATACGTCTTCCCTCATATAGTGTAGGGAAAGTGGGGGTCAGACACCGCGGGTAAGACGGACACCCCTGTTTGGGACGAACGACAGCGTCACGACCGGGAAAAGCGTGTAATATGCTTCCTTTAGCGCGCGTCGGTCGCATACAACGTTGGGTCGGTGAGCTTTCAGGTTTTATACAATTTTCATAATAGTAAAACGCAACTCATGTGTTTTTTCACAATGGAATTCGTAAGGTCATTGCATGGATGTTTCTATAGTTACTTTATTGGTACTACGTAATATAGTTCTTCAAGATGATACATTTTGTTCACCGCAGTCGCTGACTGTGTAATCGCAATGACGTCGACCATATCCAAGTTTGTTAAGGAAGAGCAAAGTGGGGTAAGACGGACATCACGTGGGGGCAATATGGACATGGTGTCCATGTTATCCCGCACGAGAGTATATTTGATTTCATATAATATAAGCTTAAATAAGTAAAGGCTGATGGCTGGGGCCGGGGACACATGGCCCGAAATGCTGGAGAACATATAATTAAATTTGGGGGTCATCCAGGGCAGGTGTACCCGTCGACCATCATTGCCCTCTGAAATGGTCATGGTGCCCCCTGAAAATTGATGGGCCCCCTAAAGTGTCACTTCCAACCCCTCCCCTCAGGAGCGTGATGACGTTCTTCACTTTGGCAGTGTACATGCAAAGTAACATCGCGACTTATGAATTATTTGGTTGCCGCCACCGAATGGAGCAGGGAAGCACACAGGAAAACCAAATAGTGTTTTTGTATTACAACAATTTTTCTGAACCTCCTCACAGGTGAGGTGCCCTGAGACGGCAAAACATATTTATTGCAATCCCAAACTGCGCTGACATTTCATCCTCCCCTACCCGTCCCGGCTGTGCTGGGCCGGTCGGTCACCAGGCATCGCAGCTTACAGCCGTCGGGCACGCCCGCTGGTGCCTGCATTGTGGGCAGGGGCTTGTTACATTGGAGTGAGTCTAGCTACTGGGCTTATATCTCCGTTTGTCAGAGACCGTACTTTCACGTGACCTGATTGGACCCCACGTAACGAGCACAGCCGGAGACCGAACGCTTTAACCTCTGCTAGGAATTTCGCACTTAGAATTTTTGGGGGCGGGGGTTGGGGCGGCTGACGAGAGGGCAGCAGGCCGGTAGAGGGAGCGGTATTTTGCCTCAGGGGACGCACTTTTCGCCCAAATCGTGGCCAATTTTCGCATCCTGGGGGGTTGAGAGCGGTGAATTGTTTGCTCCACAGGCCTAGTGTAATTTTTAGGGGCGGCTTGTTGGGTGCAGGGGCAGCAAAGTCGGTGTAGGGGCGGCATGTTGGGTAGAGGGGCGGCAGTCAGTGTAGCACTGCCTCTAAAAGTCAAGTGAAGGCCATCCTTCCCTCGATGGGCGCCTTCGGCGCCCACATGGATGGGAGCGGCACCTTGGAGCCAAAGCGTTTGGGGGACCGGGCCCGCTGCCTCCCCTGGGTGCGCGCCGGCCCCCGATCCGGATGGCGCCCCCGCAAGATACCCCGCCCCCTGATCGGCGATCCTGGATCAACCTATGCACAGTTCCACGACAGCCCTTGATACTTTTATCCACCGTCATTAAAAAATTAAGAAAAGGCGACCCCCTTGACCCTTTGACGGAAAAACTAAGAAAATACCCCCTTCCCCGCGGCGGACGACAGTCGCCTAGTGGGTGGATGCAGATGGAAATATTCAAGGCCTGGTTCGATCACTTTGTTCATCTTGTCCATCTTTCCCCATGGGGTGACCATGTTACCCCATTAAATGGGCGAAATGGACTTTGCTACTTTTTCTAAACTTTGCGCAAATTTTGACATGATAATTACAGATACATGGCTGCTTGCACAGTGGTAGATAAATGTCTGAAGTATCTCTACAGCCAAAATAGGAACGAAACAGGCTCATTAATTCATCGAAAACTCACACCATCGTTACGGTGTCCGTGACCCCCACTTTCCCCTATTGTTTATCTGTGTGGTTTGGAGCAGCCCACGGGTCACTACACAGAATCCAAAAAAAATTAAATTTCGCTGCCCGAATCATTTCTGGTTCAAGAAAGCGTGACCATATAACCCCTGTCCTGAACTCCCTAGCTTTTTCACAACCGCAGTGAAGTCTCAAGCAGAGAAACGCGTGCCTCGTCAAGAGGTGAGCTCCAGCTGCCGGCTCTTCGCCTTACCGCATCGCAACGATTTAATTACGGGGGGGCGAAAATCTGGGATGAGTTGTCACCTGCCCTAAACCACTATCACTAGCCAGCTTTAGAAAGGTGGTCAGAGAAAAACCACTGTCAATTATTTTTATCGGTCTCGTGTCACCTCAACGTAGGCGTTTCCGTGTGTCTTGCTTTCTGCCTGTGTGCTGGTTAGGCGCGCTGGGAGTATGTGCATATTGTCAATCGACGCCTGAAATACCCAATGATATTTTGATGGAATCTAATATACGAACGAACGAAATTTCAAGGACGGCTTCGGCGCTTCATTTTTATGACGTCCAATTTCTCGGGGTAAAATCGATACTAGAACATATATTTTAGAATTTCATACACCAGATTTGGTGTCATGAATCACGTTCTTCATAAGGGTTTGACTAATTGATATATTGTTAATGATTTCCAAACAACTATCCCGCACTCGAGAAAGCTAGAAATCCGTGAATACAAAAATGTCAATAAACTGAAGGAGCTGATGTCAAGGTCATAAGATGCGGCAGTGCCCGTACCACAAATGCCAGATTAAAGAGCCGCTTAGGCATGCATAATTTGCTGGTTTAACGAGTCAGTACTCGCGCCCGAATGAATGAGGTATTAGAGATGTCAATAAAAAAGCACACGTTAGATTTGCCTAGGGGTTGGGCAGATTCAGCTGGATCACGAAGTACATTACCTTGCAATTTTTGACGGTAGGTGCTGCACGCGTGGATTTTCAGTGATGCAAATCATCGGATATTTTACCCAGTAATCCGAAAACGAATATTCTCTTTACCTTAAACACCAAGTCAGCTTAGATTTATGCCACATAAAATACATTCCTGCTTCAACATTTAAAAGTGGCTAGGCAGTGCCTCATGTGCTTCTATGGAAGCGCCGCCACTAGGTTCTAATGAAGAGCATTTTTACTTAATATGACTTTGACCTGACCTGCGGTCACGTCAAATCCCAGATTTGAAACTAGCGATGTCATATTATAGGTCATTCGATTCCGTGTGCTGCGAGGATTCCAATGGCTTAGATTGTTTTATTCTATCTATACTAGTTCAGATGTAATGACTGAAAACCTTCATTTACGTGTTATCCCTATGGTGGCATGCCTTGACCTCTACGGCCCTTAAATCTAACCTGACAAAAATACTTCAATTGTTTTCTATAGAAATTGTATGTGCTATCCAATGCTGTTTGCCGTTTTTCGCTATCTAGCGTGGTTCTTGAGATTTTAGGGGAGGGGGCGGGTACCCCTCCCCTGCCAAAGCAAAGGTGGCTCCGACCCCCGTCAATGCGCATGTTAGAGATAACTATGTCGGGGGTACATAACTTAGATATATTTGATGCAACGTTTCCATTCCAGATTTTAGGAGCGGAATGAAGAAACAAGAATTTAGTAGAGGCAAATGCCATAAACAGATTTCGAAATGTTTCGCTTGCCTCCCATTCTGTCTCGATGAAGTAGCGAATAAGAAAATTTAGAGGCTAGGGGCTCAGGCAGAGTGCCACTTACGAAGTTATAGAGGACCTTGAATTGTGAAATCTTAAACAAGTCATGTATTTTTGTGATTCCTTACTTTAAAAAAGGTCTTGATGGGGCAAGACGGTCAGTCCTATTTGCTATTCTTACAACTCTTTTGTGAAGAATGCTAAGCCGATGTAGCCTCGCGGGAAACTTTGACCCATGGCCCTGTAATTCATAAGATATTTGGCTTGCCGTGTCTTAGATCTTGCCGAGCATTGTATACGGCGTCTTAGGACGCGCTGACATCTATGGTCATTGTATAGAAGGATGATTTGGTCGGGTATTAGGATGTGGCTGACTTGAGATGGAATGTTGTTTGCTACAACAAACTCTGTTAGCTGTTTCTGTTGGCTGGCAAATCACAGCTTTTTCAAGAATTGTGGAGTGAGTGTGTTTTGCGCTGGCAGTACTCTCTGGAGGGGCACCAGTTCGCCGTTTTCGGCTTCCGCCTGACTGCAGACCTTCGCTACATCGTCTCCGTCAGCAACAAGTTCGTCACCTGGGACCTCAGCACCTCGGACCTGACGCGCGAGACAAACCCCGGCATTGAGGGCATCATGCAGGGCCTCCAGCTCAGCCCGGACAACAAGTACGCCTCTGCACACAGCAGCAACAACCAGGTCAGTGTTGGGGCAGTGCACTCTAAACATGGTAATTCTTTTGTGCAACGCTGCACCTTTAACCCGCGCTCTGCCGGCACCCCGGGAGTTACGCGCCCTGCCGGCATGGCTGAAAAAAACCTCTGGTTTACTGATAGAGAGCTTGAATTGTAGGCGGTCGTATGTGCCTTACAGGCTCAAAAGAAACCTCAATCATTTTTCACCTTGTTCGTATATGTTTCACACATGAATTCCTATCAAATGTGCCTAAATTAGTCCTTTTAACCAAACCTTGCAGTATCATCCCGACCACAGCGGCCGCCACGCGCAGCGCGCTACCGCTTCTCCCGTGTCCCGGGTACAGCCTCAGACAGGCGGTTACGGCACCTGGCGCCGGTGCCTGGGCGCTGAGTGTGGCGGCCGTGCCAGCGAGCACGTGCATTCGCTGTGTGATGACGCCCCAACGGCGAAACAATTATATGGGACCATTTCAAGAGCGGAAAATACATTTTTTGACGTTTGATATGCCATCTGCATAAACCACTAATGACCTGTCGGATATATCCTAGCAAACAACTGTCGCAGTCCGCTCTACATTGTGCTTATACACATTGTGAACATATGGATTTTCGGGGAATTAATTTGACATATTTAGATTTTTCGTGAATAGTCTTGTCTTGGATACTGACGGAAAGATCGCACCTCGGTTCGCTAAACCTAGCCGTACTGACATGCGCTCTACCTGCTGTAGATGAAAGAAAATGGCATCCATAGGAAAGGGATGTTTTCTTGGAATTCGTACACGAGTTTTCACAGAGTGACGTGGTGTCAGAAGTAGCTAAATAAAAAGGAAATGTTATAATCTAGGCATGCATGGAGAAAGGGTGTGTATGTTTTTCGTCATTCAATTTTTGTTTTAATCACATGAGTATTCAATAAGATGTACAGGAAAATTCAAGGAACTAAAAGGCTAGGGATAATTGCACCATTACTATCCATGGATCTTTTTACATCCCCATCCGTTGACTACCCTTTTACACGGCAAATTGCCCCTTTGCCATCCAGCTGTGAACCTGGCACAATGTCAAGTTTGGCGTGGAAATCTCCCCTGGGTAACTATGATACAAGGAGGGTGGCAGTGGCGGATCCAGGGGGGGGCAAAAAGGCAATTGTCCCCCCAAACGGAAAAGCTCGGGGCAAAACTATGTTTTTGCCCCCCAAAACGATCGACCTCCTTTTTCCCCCGACTCCTTTTTAGCCTGTAAGCAAAATTTTGGTGCTTTAACTCTCAACTTCAAACAGAATTAGAGAAGTTCAGTGTAAATATTGGGGCTTGGATAGGAAAAAATGTATCTTGAGCCGATATTTTTCACCCCGTGACGTTTTTTTTTGCTTTTTGACTTTGGTTTGCCCCTCCCAAACCAACCGACTAGATCCGCCTCTGGAGGGTGGCCTGAGACCAACCCTCTCACGCCATTAGCCCCTGCTGATGTTGTCGAGCCCCCTGGCGCTGTCGCCATGCCGTCTGGGGACGTTTTCCAGGAAGCAAGCGTTAGAGATGCTGGCTGGACCATTGTTCCGTATTTTCACGTGTGTCACTTATCGTCCCCTCGATCGCTATCAGCTGACCAAACCACGAAACTTGTCACCCTTCTACCTGCCGCCTGCGCTGACGAGCCCGGTGTGTGTCAGAGGCTGTCGCGGGCCCCAGCGGGCCGCGGCACGGGCCGCCACTGCCCGGCGTGAGTAAAAAAGCGCGAACATCATCTCAATAACTTTCGCTTTACGCAAAAAGTTGAAAAGGTATCTACTTTCTGTTTGCCGGGAATGATGCAGAATTGACATAGGAACAGCTACCCCGAGCATTATCATCGATACGGTTAGTTGGATGTAGATATTCGCATTGAAACGGCGAGAGGAGGAAAAAACAGCACCGCCGGCAGGGCGCGGGTCAAAGTGTGGGGCATAAGCGTGCCTTTAAAACGGAAGGGTGCCCGCCTTAAAGGTGCAGCCCGAGCTCGTATTTCGTGTACCTACACTTGTTATTCGCGCGTCCAAACACCTCTGGTGCTTTACTGCTTCTGCAAAGGAGTGCAAGGTAGCACTTCTCCTGTGCTGGCCTGCTCTGTTTACTACTGCATCGTAAAATCTTGGAAGCTTTGTTGTGTGCCTATAGAGTGAAACGCTGCTATGTTCGAGTATTGGCGGGCGCTTGTGTTTTAATATGCCTTTGGTGCGCCCATGCTCGCTCAAAAGCTGAACCGTAGTACTGTACCTTTAGTCAAGGCTGCCTTGCACAGAATCCCTCGGAAATATTAGACAACGAATAACGACATCGTTTCGACGATTGTGACTGTGTTCGTACAAGACAGTATAACAGCACATGCTGTAGTATGGCATGTTCACAGTTGTGGGCGCTCTTGTCCCTCCCTTACCAAACAACAGGCTTAGACCGACGCTGGCGACGATAAACGGTAATTCGGCACCAAATAGGTATGTGCAGAAAATACATTGGCATTGTTATGGGGCAAGTGCTACAAGTTCAGGTCACCTCACCTTATTTTCTCCTCCTCGTTCGGCAGAACACCTACCCTGAGCCCCTGAGTTTATTTGGCACGTGAAAGATGTAAATGGCTCAGTGGTTTCGTGTTCTTTCTTCCTCAGATTGCCGGCACGGCTAAGTGCTGACCAGATCTCTGTATCTCTGTATTAAAGAACTCACTGATCGGCGTCTGCAGCCTCTGAAACATTACAACGCTGTATACACCAAATAATAATGCTTTGTTATAACTCAATGATGACCTGGAACACCCAGGGGCGTAGCCATGGGGGCTGCGGTAAGGGCGCCACCTCCCCCCTGAGGACCCGGAGGGCCCCTTGGTGGCCTGAAGGGCCCCTTGGAGGCCGGAAGGGCCCCCCGCGAGGACACTGGCTACGCTTCGCGCGTGTACTCTGGGGCCAAATTTGGAACTTCGTCCCATACAGGACGCTCTTAGTCCTCTCCAGCACTCTATTCTGTGACAAGCTGGGCCCTTTTTAACCATCAGAACCGTCTGTAAAAAATTGCTGTGAACCATTGGGGCCCGGGCCCCTGCCCACCGTAGGGCCCTTTCTGGTCAACTGGACCCTCTTTAACCGATAAGGCCATGATGGCCAGCGGGCCAATTTGGGCAGCATGGGCCCAGTGCCACTCGCAGACTGTCAGGGGGCCCAGTGCCACTCGCAGACTGTCAGGGGGCCCTGTGCCACTCGCAGACTGTCAGGGTTGGGCTCTCTACAGAGGCGTAGCCAGAGAGAAGCGGCTGGTGCGGCGGCTCCCTTAACCCTCGCACGTACAGTGGGGGGGGTTGTTGCAACCATCCCTGTACGTGGGAACCTTAGGGGTTGATGCAACCCCCCCCCTAAGGTTTTTCAAGAATTGAAAACGAGCGTTTTAAGTTGGAGCCTTGAGAGTTTGTATAGCTTTTGTGGCGTTCTTTGTCCATGTTTTGCAAAAAAATGTGGTCCTACCTTTCAAGGTCACGGAGCTATGACGTCAAGAGTGGATGCATGTTGGGGTCATTTGGGCGCCTGCGCCCGTTTTCATGTGAATGCTCCAGACTCTCATTGTTCTTTTGCAGCATTTGTTCATGAACTGGCCCAGAATATTTTCTTCCAACCTTCGAGAATCACTTTTATCAGGTTAGACCTTTCATGATTTTTTTACCTTCAATGACCTCGATTTGACCTTGCGTGACCTCAGTGATTACTCTGCGTCGAATAACGACTACAGATGCATGTTTCGATTCGGTGTATCTAAATGAGATTAACACCGAACTAGTTAACTTATGTCCGAAACAGACTTGACCTTTTTCGACCTGCGACCTTATTTGACCTTGAAAGGGTTGCAAACAATAACAGATGAAGAAGCAAGCACTTACTGGGCGTAAATGATGCAGAATGGCTTATGAATAGTCAATTGGCATGATATGGACGCTACCCGTAAACTAGCTGGTTGGCATATTATATGGACTTTAATTTTTTTCTAAATTTCACCTTATTTAACCTTGAAGGGGGTGTGAGCAGTAACAGATGATGAATCAGGCACTTGGCGTAAATGATGCAAAATTTGTTATGAATAGTCAATTTGCAGCATGAGGAGGACTCTACACAAGACGTTTTTCTCCCAATATGGGCTTAACCTTTTTCGACCTTTCACCTAATTTGACCTTGAAGGGGGTGCAAGCAGTGACAGATGATAAGACACGCACTAAATTGGCGTGATGCTAAATGATGCTCCAAGGATTCCAATGGTCTTGATTGTTTTGCTCTATCTGGACTAGTTCAGATGCAACATGTATAATGTATGTAACCCCCATGGTGACATGCCTTGACCTCTAGTGACCTTAAGTGAGACCTGACAAAAATGTTTCAACTGGTGTTTGTAGACATTCGGATGGGCTATCCAACGCGGTTTAGTGTTTTCCGCTGTCTAGCGTGGGTCTCGAGATCATAAGCCTCGCCCCACCGGGGCCATCGATGCCCCTAATGTTTTTTTCGGAATATCAGAAAAACGAGGAGATGCAGCACCGCGGTTGAGGTATCTTTCTCTCATCATATCATTTTTCCATCACCCCTGACATTTTTTACTCCGGGTCGCACTAGGTCATGTCACCAGGCGAGGTCCGCCAAGGTCACCTCACTCCAAACTGGGCCGATTAATTTGAAACGTTCTACACTTTATGGCTCCTCGGGGGCTAAAAAATGTATATCCGGGATTTTTCGATGTCGTGACCTAAGCATAGGTCACGAGGTGACCTCTTCCCTTGCAAAAGAATGGGGAAAAGCTGTCTTATGATCTAAAAGTCACAAAAATTATTTTAAATGCTCAGATTGCTCAGTGAAGCGTTCTTGGACACCTTTTCACGGATCCTAGGGTCGATATTTACCCTTTGACCTATCTGAGGTCACCACAGGCCACCAGGGGTCAAAAACAGTTTTTTGACGATACCTGTTGACCTTATCAAGCTAGACCGTTGAATCAAACGTTATCGGGTTTGACTCGCCACTGGCTTCCATCGATATACGGCAAGGTCACTTTCTGGCCTTTTGTGACTTCAGGTCATATAAGGTCACAAGATGACCTCTGGAGGTCAAACCACTGGCTGGAGGTCATTATGGATCAGATAGTAGAGAAAGCCCTGGCATTTCTATCGAATGCATTTTTACCAAATTGCGATGGGCCTAATGGCGTGAGAGCTATACCCAGTTTTCTAAAGTATTGCATATTTTAGTGGAAATAGCCTATCGTGGCCTAACTTGACCTCTGGAAGGTCAAACCATTGACCTGAGTGCTTAAACATGTGAAGCAAAATCCTACTCAATTCATACGAGCTTTCTAATGCACTTTGCAGATTCACGCTTACCCTCATATTTCCGGAGTTAGATGGGCCCGGTGGGGCGAAGGTGGCGCCGGACTCCCGGTGGGGCGCGCGTTAAAGGGTCGGGTACCCGTCCCCCCGTTAAAGCAAAGATGGCTAAGACCCCCGTCAATGCGTATGTAAAGCTTCGTTTGCAATCGCTTAACATAGCGTCCGATAGCGCTTGGAATTTCGAACTTAAGATGTACACTTACAGATGACTAGTTACACCACTCCCCTGACGCAGGTGGTGGTGATCAACCTGATGACCAGCGAGTTCGTGGTCGTGGAGAACCCCTACCCGGACACCAACATCGTGGGCACCGAGCTCTCCAACAGCAGGCTGGTGGTGTTCTCCCAGGCGGGCAGAGTCATCTACGACATCCGGGGCCAGGAGCTGCAGCGGCTGGACAACACCTCCGCCCGCCAGGTGCTGGGTAAGCCCCCTGCAATCGGCACTGCCTCTCGGCCCAGCATGCAGCTTGTACTCGTTTCTCGGATGGATCGCACTACTTCGCCTTTTTTGGTTGAGAGCGAATACTGTCATTCATTGATTTTCAACATGTCAATAATGCCCGTTTTATGTATGTTAACACGCGCCCCGCTGGGGGGTGAAATTCGTCCCCCTCCTGGTTTTCCCCAGATAACGCAAAAACAAAGAGACGCCGAACAACGAAACTTACAGTACCTTATCCCTAATCAATTCTACGCATCTCACCAAATTTTTTAGGTCAGGTCATGTCGGGTCACGGAGCTATTTAAGGTCAAGCGACCCGACCTCAAAACCTAAAATTACGAGTTTGAAGCGGCGCCTAAGGAGCATCAGCCAACCGATCAGTTTGAAACTTTCACAATATGATAAAGCCATTAGGATCTACGAATCTGCTATCTCGGAATTTTGGTATTGTTGACCTAAGGTGGGGTCAATTTTTGGACACCCCATTATAGGTCTCTGGTGAAACATAGAAAGTGCTCGTTTTTGGTAAATTCGGGATAGATAAAGCTGAAAATGCTCAAACAGTGTATTCTTACCATTATCTTGACCATAATGTTGAGTTTTTGACCATCTGACCTCTCAAAGGTCATTAGGTCACAGGAGCATACAGTTATTGTTTTGCCAATAACTTCTCACTAAATTGAGATAAAACTCCCATTTTGCTTGCATTGTGCTTGTATTGTCATGGGGAGTCGATTTATATGCAACATGACCATACCAGGTCACTCTGTGAACTTGACCTAGCTCGAGCTCAGGTTATTTTCACAGTTTGACCTAGCAAGGTCATATTATACATCATTCGATTTGCCACAATGAGAGGAATCCAATGATGCATACATATTTGCTCTAGCTCCGCTGAGGAAAAATCTAGAGGGAGAAACGTACACTGCCCTGTTGTAAGCCTATGGGACATTATTTGACCTATGCTGACCTCAATATTGACCTGATATAAAAGTACTTCCTATAATTTCTCTTTGCCTCGTCGAGAGATTTTAAACGCCGTCCGTAATTTTTCTTTAGCTTTCCTGGAAAATGAGACACGAAGGGGGGGCGAAATTCCCCCCCCAGCGGGGCGTGTCATGCCAGGGGCCCCAGCGGGGCGCGTGTTAAATGCTAGTTCATGAATGTGTGGGAGTATCTGTTTGAAAGGTAGATTTTCACAATTTGTATTCGTCGTGGACTTAACTCAATTTAAGTAAAGTTTTGAGCTCAATATAAACCGATCATTAAACTAGTATACAATGTGTTTAAATAGCTTCTGCATTATGTGAAATGTGCAAGGTCAAGTCCCTTGTGTTAAGAAACGCAATTCAAAACAATATGTAAATCTAAGAGATGATTGTCGATGCCCATAGGCGCAATAATTTGTTTCCAAGTTCGGAGGGGGGGGCAAAAGCTGTCGCTGCTGGTGGGGTCAAATGTGGTTTGGCTTATCACTTGATTTGTTAACGGAAAAAGTCTGGAATCGACTCAAAGTTAGGGGCACTGCACCCCAGTCCAAAAGTTTGGGGGCAGCCGACCCCCTGCCCCCGTTCCTGCGGCTATGTTAGTACCCTACCTCCCAACTCCCTTACACGGTACTGAGCGAGCACTGGGAAGTCACGTGAAAAATATTTGCGTATTCGGAGGCATTGACTGTCATCACCATGTGTGTAATTTATTTTTATTTTTGCACAATTACAGTGGTGCTAGAAGAGTAGCATTGTCTTCTTGAAGCCAAACTTGTCCTGCAGCGCCTGACGTCTTTGCTGGCGGCAGGTATGGACTTCGCGTCGCCGACCGAGTTCTCCATCATATACGGGGAGGAGGGAGACGGCAGGAGCATGTGCCTGGAGTCGGTTCTGGACGACCAGCCGCTGCAGCCGCTCCACTTCAACAGGTCAGCTCTCCAAGTCGTCAGACTTGCTTAGATGAATCTTGCAATGGTGATTACGGTATTGAAAGTCATAAGTTGGAAATATCGTCTCAAACAACGACTAGAGGTAAAGGTGCTGCAATATTTGTTCTTGCCAGCATCAACTATACACGGGGGAACAGGGGAGTTGCCAAAGAATTCTACGGGAGGGAGGGGAGGGGGGCGTATCTCGGACTGGTGATGGCCGGGACGGGGCGAGAGGCAAGTTCTGAGAACTCTAACTTAATATCAAACACTAATAGCCATGCACTTTACCAGAACATTTATGTAGATTCATGCAAGTAACAGGGGGGGGCACTGCGAGATTTTAGCCCACGTGGCGGTTGATTTGACTCGACCATGTCTTCGATGTTCGTTAGACTTTGTGCACAGGGTTATCAGCAGCCTAAAGCACGCCTGTGCTAATTTTGGGCTGCTGGCTGCAACGGTGCAGGAGGTATAGCCTCCGGCAATCGTGCATTTTTTGCCGGCGCAGCAATTTTGCTACAGCTATTCTATCCAATTAAAACAAGTATAAATGGGTAAAACTATAAGTCAATGTGTTTGACATGAGCTAAATGGCGATGATAAATACAAAAATGTCAGTTGTAAAATGTTGTATTTCTACTGAATAAATTGTAATTATTGAAACACTCTAGGAATTTTAAAAATTATTTATTTATTTATTTATTCAAGTAGATCGCCAACAGAACATGTTCCAATAACAGGCGAAGTCGATGTAAGTAAAAGGAAAACTATATACACAGATGAGTGACACACATGTAAGAAGCGGTAAAAACATCAAAATGTGAGTGATGAGTAAGATGCAACTGATGATAAAACCGATGGTAAAAGTGACGTTTATAAAAGCTAAACAGTGCAAATATATGCAAGGACATGTTTCCTAAAAGCGATAAAAGAGTCGTTAAAAAAATATGTGTTATGTTCTTTAGCCTGGACTCGAAAACTAGACTATAGCACTTAAAGCACGTCGTCTCAAATTAATTACTATCACGAATAAAACCATGCGCATTTAACCCACGAGGACTGTACGGCACACGCCCATACCGTCGGGTCCCTAACACACCATACGGTAACAGCACATACCCATACAGTCGAGTCCCTTACACACCATACGGCAACCACACACGCCCCACAGTCGGGTCCCTAACACACCATACGGTAACGGCACACGCCCCACAGTAGGGTCCCTAACACACCATACGATAACGGCACACGCCCATACAGTCGGGTCCCTAACACACCATACGGTAACAGCACAAGCCCCACAGTAGGGTCCCTAACACACCATACGGTAACGGCACACGCCCCACAGTAGGATCCCTAACACACCATACGGTAACGGCACACGCCCATACAATCGGGTCCCTAACACACCATACGGTAACAGCACACGCCCCACAGTCGGGTCCCTAACACACCATACGGCAACGGCACACGCCCAAACAGTCGGGTCCCTAACACACCATACGGTAACAGCACACGCCCCACAGTCGGGTCCCTGACACACCATACGGTAACGGCACACGCCCATACAGTCGGATCCCTAACACACCATACGGTAACGGCACACACCCATACAGTCGGGTCCCTAACACACCATACGGTAACGGCACACGCCCCACAGTCGGGTCCCTAACACAACATACGGTAACGGCACACACCCATATAGTCGGGTCCCTAACACACCATACGGTAACGGCACACACCCATACAGTCGGGCCCCTAACACACCATACGGCAACCGCACACGCCCCACAGTCTGGTCCCTTATACAACATACCGCAAGCGCACACGCCCCACAGTCGGGTCCCTAACACACCATACGGTAACGGCACATACCCATGCAATATCCCTCGCTCTGCCGGCACCCCGGGAGTTACCGCCCTGCCGGCATGGCTGAAAAAACCTCCTCGGTTTACTGATAGAGAACTTGAAGTGTAGGCAGTCGTATGTGCCTTACAGGGTCTCAAAAGACACCTTAATCATTTTTCACCTTGTTCGTATAAGTTTCATATATGAATTCCTATCAAGTGTGCCTAAATTAGTCCTTTTAACCAAACCTTGCAGTTTCATCCCGACCACAGCGGCCGCCACCCGCGGCGCGCTCCGCCTGCCCCGTGTCCCGGGTACAGCCTCAGACAGGAGGTGCCGGCACCTGCCGCCGGTGCCTGAGCGCCGAGAGTGGCGGCCGCGCCAGCGAGCACATGCATTCGCTGTGGGATGGCGCCCCAACGGCGAAACAATTATATGGGACCATTTCAAAAGCGGAAAAGAAACTTTTGACGTTTGATATGCCATCTACATAAACCACTTGTCACTTGTCGGATATATCCTAGCAAAAACAATTGACGTAGCCCCCACATTGTGCTTACACACATTGTGAACATATAAATTTTCGGGAAATTAATTTGACATATTTAGATTGTTCGTGCATAGTCTCGTCTTGAATACTGACGGAAAGATCGCACCTCGGTTCGCTAAGCCTAGCCGTACTGACATGCGCTCTACCTGGCTGAGATAAAGAAAATGGCATCCATCGGAAATGGATGTTTTCGGGGATTCGGACACAGAGTTTTGACGTGGTGTTAGAAATAGCTAAATGAAAAGGAAATGTCATAATCTAGACATGCATGGAGAGAGGGTGTGTATGTTTTTTGTCATTCATTTTTTAATCACCTGAGTATTCAATAAAATTTACAGGAAAATTCAAGGAACTAAAAGGATAGGGATAATTGCACCATTCCTACCAATGGATCTTTTACATCCCCATCCGTTGGCTACCCCTTTACACGGCAAATTGTCCCTTTGACATCCAGCTGTGAACCTGGCACAATGTCAAGTTTGGCGTGGAAATCTCCCCTGCGTAACCACGATACAAGGAGGGTGACCTGAGACCACCCCCTCTCACCCCATTAGCCCCTGCTGATGTTGTCGAGCCCCTGGCGCTGTCGCCATGCCGTCTGGGGACGTTTTCCAGGAAGCAAGCGTTAGAGATGCTGGCTGGGCCATTGTTCCGTATTTTCATGCGTGTCCTTATCGTCCCCTCGATCGCTATCAGCTGACCAAACCACGAACACTGTCACCCTTCTACCTGCCGCCTGCGCGGACGAGCCCGGTCTGTGTCAGAGGCTGTCGCGGGCCCCAGCGGGCCGCGGCACGGGCCGCCACTGCCAGACCTGAGTGGAAAAGCGCGAACATCATCTCAAAAACTTTCGCTTTACGCAAAAAGTTGAAAAGGTATCTACTTTCTGTTTGCTGGGAATGATGCAGAATTGACATAGGAACAGCTACCCCGAGCATTATCATCGGGACGGTTAGTTGGATGTAGATATTTGCATTGAAACGGCGAGAGGAGGAAAAAACAGCACCGCCGGCAGGGCGCGGGATATGGTCCCTAACACACCATACGTCAATCGCACACGCCCCACAGTCGGGTCCCTAACACACCATACGGTAACGGTACACGCCCCACGGTCGGGTCCCTAACACAACATACGGTAACGGCACACACCCATACAGTCGGGTCCCTAACACACTATACGGTAACGGCACACGCCCATACAGTCGGGTCCCTAACACACCATACGGTAACGGCACACGCCCATACAGTCGAGTCCCTAACACACCATACGGTAACGGCACACACCCATACAGTCGGGTCCCTAACACACCATACGGTAACGGCACACACCCCTACTGTCGGGTCCCTAACACACCATACGGTAACGGCACAGGCCCGTACCGTCGGGTCCCTAAAACACCATACGGTAACGGCACACACCCATACAGTCGGGTCCCTAACACTCCATACAGTAACGGCACACACCCATACAGTCGGGTGCCTAACACACCATACAGTAACGGCACACACCCATACAGTCGGGTCCCTAACACACCATACGTTAACGGCACACGCCCCATACAGTCGGGTCCCTAACACACCATACGGTAACGGCACACGCCCATACAGTCGGGTCCCTAACACACCATACGGTAACAGCACACGCCCCATACAGTCAAGTCCCTAACACACCATACGGTAACGGCACACGCCCATACAGTCGAGTCCCTCACTCACCATACGGTAACGGCACACACCCATACAGTCGGGTCCCTAACATACCATACGGTAACCACACACGCCCCACAGTGGGGTCCCTAATACACCATACAGTAAGGGCACACGCCCATACAGTCGGGTCCCTATCACACCATACGGTAACGGCACACGCCCATGCAGTCGGGTCCCTAACACACCATACGTCAATCGCACACGCCCCACAGTCGGGTCCCTAACACACCATACGGTAACGGCACACGCCCCACGGTCGGGTCCCTAACACAACATACGGTAACGGCACACACCCATACAGTCGGGTCCCTAACACACTATACGGTAACGGCACACACCCATACAGTCGTGTCCCTAACACACCATACGGTAACGGCACACACCCATACAGTCGGGTCCCTAACACACCATACGGTAACGGCACACACCCATACAGTTGGGTCCCTAACACACCATACGGTAACGGTACACGCCCCACAGTCGGGTCCCTGACACACCATACGGTAACGGCACACGCCCGTACCGTCGGGTCCCTAAAACACCATACGGTAACGGCACACGCCCATACAGTCGGGTCCCTAACACACCATACGGTAACGGTACACGCCCCACAGTCGGGTCCGTAACACACCATACAGTAACGGCACACACCCATACAGTCGGGTCCCTAACACACCATACGGTAACAGCACACGCCCCACAGTCAAATCCCTCACACACCATACGGTAACGGCACACACCCATACAGTCGGGTCCCTAACACACCATACGGTAACCACACACGCCCCACAGTCGGGTCCCTAACACACAATACGGTAACGGCACACACCCATACAGTCGGGTCCCTAACACACCATACGGTAACGGTACACGCTCCAAAGTCGGGTCCCTAACACACCATACAGTAACGGCACACACCCATACAGTCGGGTCCCTAACACACCATACGTTACCGGCACACGCCCCATAATCGGGTCCCTAACACACCATACGGTAACGGCACACACTCATACAGTCGGGTCCCTAACACACCATACGGTAACAGCACACGCCCCACAGTCAAATTCCTCACACACCATACGGTAACGGCACACACCCATACAGTCGGGTCCCTAACACACCATACGGTAACCACACACGCCCCACAGTCGGGTCCCTAACACACAATACGGTAACGGCACACGCCCATACCGTCGGGTCCCTAACACACCATACGGTAACGGCACACACCCATATAGTCGGGTCCCTAACACACCATACGGTAACCACACACGCCCCACAGTCGGGTCCCTAACACACAATACGGTAACGGCACACGCCCATACAGTAGGGTCCCTAACACACCATACGGTAACAGCTCACGCCCCACAGTCAAATCCTCACACACCATACGGTAACGGCACACAACCATACAGTAGGGTCCCTAACACACCATGCGGTAACAGCACGCGCCCCACAGTCAAATCCCTCACACACCATACGGTAACGGCACACACCCATACAGTCGGGTCCCTAACACACCATACAGTAACGGCACACACCCAAACAGTCGGGTCCCTAACACACAATACGGTAACGGCACACACCCATACAGTAGGGTCCCTAACACACAATACAGTAATGGCACACACCCATACAGTAGGGTCCCTAACACACCATACGGTAACAGCACACTCCCCACAATCAAATCCCTCACACACCATACGGTAACGGCACACACCCATACAGTCGGGTCCCTAACACACCATACGGTAACGGCACACACCCATATAGTCGGGTCCGTAACACACCATACGGTAACCACACACGCCCCACAGTCGGGTCGCTAACACACAATACGGTAACGGCACACACCCATACAGTAGGGTCCCTAACACACCATACGGTAACAGCACTCGCCCCACAGTCAAATCCTCACACACCATACGGTAACGGCACACACCCATACAGTAGGGTCCCTAACACACCATACGGTAACAGCACGCGCCCCACAGTCAAATCCCTCACACACCATACGGTAACGGCACACACCCATACAGTCGGGTCCCTAACACACCATACGGTAACGGCACACACCCATACAGTCGGGTCCTTAACACACCATACGGTAACGGCACACACCCATACAGTCGGGTCCCTAACACACCATACGGTAACGGCACACACTTATAGAGTCGGGTCCCTAACACACCATGCGGAAACCGCACACGCCCATACAGTCGGGTCCCTAACACACCATATGGTAACGGCACACACCCATACAGTCGGGTCCCTAACAAACCATACGGTAACGGCACACACCCATACATTCGGGTCCCTAACGCCACTATACGGAAACCGCACACGCCCCACAGTCTGGTCCCTTATACACCATACGGGAAGCGCACACGCCCCACAGTCGGGTCCCTAACACACAATACGGTAACGGCACACACCCATACAGTCGGGTCCCTAACACACCATACGGTAACGGCACACACCCATATAGTCGGGTCCCCAATAAACTATACGGTAACGGCACACACCCATACAGTCGGATCCTTAACACACCATACGGTAACGGCACACACCCATACAGTCGGGTCCCTAACACACCATACGGTAACAGCACACGCCCCACAGTCAAACCCTCACACACCATACGGTAACGGAACACACCCATACAGTCGGGTTCCTAATACACCATACGGCAACCGCACACGCCCCACAGTCTGGTCCCTTATACACCATACGGCAAGTGCACACGCCCCACAGTCGGGTCCCTAACACACCATACGGTAACGGCACACGCCCCACAGTAGCGTCCCTAACACACCATACGGAAACGGCACACGCCCCACAGTTGGGTCCCTAACACAACATACGGTAATGGCACACACCCATACAGTCGGGTCCCTAACACACCATACGGTAACGGCACATACCCATACTATATGGTCCCTAACACACCATACGGTAACGGCACACACCCATAAAGTCGGGTCCCTAACACACCATATGGTAACGGCACACACCCATACAGTTGGGTCCCTAACACACCATACGGTAACGGCACACGCCCCACAGTCGGGTCCCTGACACACCATACGGTAACGGCACACGCCCATACAGTCGGGTCCCTAACACACCACACGGTAACGGCACACACCCATACAGTCGGGTCCCTAACATACCATACGGTAACAGCACATACCCATACTATATGGTCCCTAACACACCATACGGTAACGGCACACACCCATAAAGTCGGGTCCCTAACACACCATATGGTAACGGCACACACCCATACAGTTGGGTCCCTAACACACCATACGGTAACGGCACACGCCCCACAGTCGGGTCCCTGACACACCATACGGTAACGGCACACGCCCATACAGTTGGGTCCCTAACACACCACACGGTAACGGCACACACCCATACAGTCGGGTCCCTAACATACCATACGGTAACGGTACACGCTCCACAGTGGGGTCCCTAACACACCATACAGTAACGGCACACACCCATACAGTCGGGTCCCTATACACCATACGGTAACGGCACACGCCCATACAGTCGGGTCCCTAACACACCATACGGTAACGGCACACGCCCATACAGTCGAGTCCCTGACACACCATACGGTAACGGCACACACCCATACAGTCGGGTCCCTAACACACCATGCGGTAACAGCACACACCCATACAGTTGGGTCCCTAACACACCATACGGTAACCACACACGCCCCACAGTCGGGTCCCTAACACACCATACGTTAACTGCACACCCCACAGTCGGGTCCCTAACACACCATACGGTAACGGCACACACCCATACAGTCGGGTTCTTAACCCTGTTTCCGTCAGGCTCCCGGCTACCCCTATTTCCGGCAAGGGGGGCAATATCGGCCCCCTAAGATCTCGTAATCTAACGGCCGATTTTGAAAATTCAAAGTGCTATAGATTCCCCTGACGCTAAACTTTATTTTGAAAAAGAAAATTTTTAAAATTTTGATTTCTAAGGAGAAGGTCGTGCAAAATATACAATTCTTGTGTATTTTTAGATTTTCCATAACCCTTGTCTCCGTTGTACGATTTTCACAAAACTAGTTCAGATTTACAAATAATTGACCCAAAATTTTCATATACTCGAGTTGCGCCAAAATTCCAAATTCAATGGCAGTTCCAGGACCAGGACTATGAGGGGAAATATATACAACCTAAAAAGTTTTTGTTACGCGGATTAGAAGCCGTGATATACTGCTTGGCATCTTTGACACATAAATAAATGAGAAAGAAGTGAAAAATTCATGGGGCGGATGCAGTAAGGTAAAACAGTGGGGTAAAATACATACCAACAATATGCGAGTGGTATGCATGAGTATATTAGTCCCTCGACTAGTTGAAATTTATTTTTGATAATTTTTACCCTCCCATGGCAGCTCTGGGAAAGGGGGTGACATAGGCGGAGCAAGGACTCTTGTCGTGGGGGGGGTGGGGTGGGGGTGATTGGAAACACATTTTCAATATACAAAGATATTGAGTCGCGGCGGTGATACTGGCTGGGAATATGCATTTTGAAAATGTGTAGTGACTGGACACGCCTCTGGTAATCTAGAATTGGGTTATAACTATTTTGAATTTTCATATACCCAATTGTATTCGCCCTGGCACGGCTGTAAGCAGTCTTCTCACTTACTAACATTTAGTCCTTCTTGATAACATTCCCCCCATTTTGAACAGCTGTAACCGCCCGTTATGAATACAAATAGTGACAATTGTGAATGCACTATCATCTCACATAAAAAATGATATAATAAAACCATATAACTTGTATCAGGATCAGCAGAGACGGCTTCCTTTTACAAAGAACCCATCGCATACGATAATACTTGGTTTGTGGATAGAACCTCCCCAAAAACCCAGCCATAGCTCCGCCCCTGGTAAATATATAATCTTGAAAATTTCAGAAGACCTGCCTGTACTAGTTTTAGGAAAAGTCAGGAAGTTTCAAAGTTCTATCGCAAGCCGTTTCGGAGATATTCTCGAAAAACCTGAAGGGGCAATATTAGCCCCCCTGCCGGAAATAGGGTTAACACACCATACAGTAACGGTGCACGCCCCACAGTCGGGTCCCTAACACAACATACGGTAACGGCACACACCCATACAGTCGAGTCCCTAACACTCCATACGGTAACGGCAAACGCCCCACAGTCGGGTCCCTAATACACCATACGGTAACGGTACACACCCATACAGTCGGGTCCCTAGCACACCATACGGTAACGGTACACGCCCCACAGTGATGATGATGATTTTTCCGGCTGTCGAATAAAGGTATTCATACGGAGGGCGCTTCGTTATAGGCGCCCCAATCGCCGGAGGAAGATCACACGCCGGGGCCGGTCGGCCAGCGCCTCCTGAATGGTTAGGTCGTCTCGGCCGAATATATCCCGACGTAGGATGGCGCGCGTAGGGCACAGGGCCAGCATGTGTCGTAGAGTTTCCTCCTCCTCATTGCACTCTGGGCAGGTAGCCTCAGGGTCTAGTCCAATCCGTTTTCGGTTGTGGCGAAAAATAATACAATGACCGGTGATTAACCGCGCCACCTTAATACTCTCCCTTCGTGAGAGGCCCTGGCGGTCTCCTAGAGTAGGCCGCCTGGTGCCACATTCTTGTGCATAATGGGTAGGTGCTATGTGTTCCGTCCATTTTTTGTGGACGAATTGACGGAGGCAGTCTTTGGCCGATTGGAGATCTATCTGGGCCTGACTTTGGTCCAGGTTCGCTGCGTCCCGTGCAACCTGTTGTTGTTGTGTTGTGTTGTCCCTCTGGGTCCTCACGGAGGACCATAGCCCAGAGGCTCCCTGAAGCGAAGGTAGCCCCTGGACAAGGCGGCCACCAGGCCGTCGTCCCGCAGCTGCTCAGGTCCGATGTTGATGTTGCCTCCCAGGCGCAGGCGGGTGCCGGCGAGAGACGGGCATCGGAGGAGCACGTGCTCAGGCGTGTCCGCCTCCTCCCTGCAGACAGCGCAGAGCGCCGCCGGGCACCGCTTGTCGGGGCACTGCGCACAGCCCGGCGAGGGGTGCTTGCCGATCCGGTGCAGGTACTGGATGGATCTGCTCCAGTGACCAGCTCTCAGCTGGTGCACATCCACGGCTGTGTTGCGGTCCTCACCGGGTATGGGGGGCGGCAGTCGACCCCCATGATTCTTTTGAAGAGGCCCGTGCTACCTCATCGGCCAATTCGTTCCCCGGTAGCCCGGCATGTCCAGGCACCCACTGCAGGGTGATATGCGGTCCCCTGCGTGCTAGTGTTTTCAAGTGCCGCCACACAGAGCTTGAGAGGGCGTCTGCCTGAGCAACGGGACCCTCAGCTAATTTCGAGAGAGCTGACTGGGAGTCGGTGCACACTCTCACCTCGGCAGGTCTCCAGTCTTCAACCACAGTAAGGAGAAACTCAAGGGCGGCATCCAAGGCCGCCAGTTCTGCTCTGTAGCTCGCGGTGAACCTACCGGCAGGTACTGTGAGGTGTTTCATTTGGCGATCTCCTTGCATCACTACTGCTCCACCTCCCGCAAACTCAGTGCCACCCGTAGCGGAGCTGTCGGTGTAGATTGTCACGTCCGCGGGAGGCAGTCGGTCGATAGTTTTCTGTGCAGCTGCTAGGTGGGTCTCTGCTGGGTCTGTCCTGCTGGTGGCCCTGAGCAGGGTGGGACGGATGTCGATGCCTTGAGGGAGAGGTTCCCATGGCGCGGCCGGTGGAATCACCTGTAATGGATACACAGGGAGGTCAGCCAGACCTGCGTCAACGGACATTGCCAAGCCGGTGTCGGCCCAACCTCGATCCCGATAGAGTCGCTGTTGTGGGCGTTCTGAGAGCAGAATCGGCTGGAGGGGGTCTCCGGGAAGGCCCCTGATGTGGCGCTGTACGGCAACAGCTGCCAGTTCATGCCGCCGGATGTGAAAGGGCATTACATGGGCCTCTCGTTCTAGGGCTGTAACAGGAGTGGACTGTAGACAACCCGTGATAGTCCGACAAGCCTGCCGCTGTGCTACCTCCAGCTGCTCCAAGTTGGATGCTGCTACCCGTGCCATCCAGCCTCCAGCTGCGTAATCGGCAGGGACCTGACGATGACCTGACGCCCCACAGTCGGGTCCCTAACACACCATACGGTAACAGCACAAGCCCCACAGTCGGGTCCCTAACACAACGTACGGTAACAGCACAAGCCCCACAGTTGAGTCCCTAACACTCCATACGGTAACGGCACACACCCATACAGTCGAGTCCCTAAAACTCCATACGGTAGCGGCACACGGCCATACAGTCGGGTCCCTAACACTCCATACGGCAACGGCACACGCCCATACAGTCGGGTCCCTAACACAACATACGGTAACAGCACAAGCCCCACAGTCGGGTCCCTAACACAACATACGGTAACGGCACACACCCATACAGTCGAGTCCCTAAAACTCCATACGGTAACGGCTCACGCCCATACAGTCGAGTCCCTAACACTCCATGCGGTAACGGCTCACGCCCATACAGTCGGGTTCCTCAGTGACCGGGTGCTGCCCTGTGTGGGGCAGTGCGCTAGTGTTTCACAGGGCGAGCCGTGACCGTGTACTGCCCTGTGTGGGGCAGTGCGCTAGTGTCTGACAGGCCGAACTATGACCATGTGCTGCCCTGTGTGGGGCAGTGCGCTAGTGTCTGACAGGCCGAACTGTGACCATGTGCTGCCCTGTGTGGGGCAGTGCGCTAGTGTCTGACAGGCTGAACTGTGACCATGTGCTGCCCTGTGTGGGGCAGTGCGCTAGTGTCTGACAGGCCGAACTGTGACCATGTGCTGCCCTGTGTGGGGCAGTGCGCTAGTGTTTCACAGGCTGAACTGTGACCATGTGCTGCCCTGTGTGGGGCAGTGCGCTAGTGTTTCACAGGCTGAACTGTGACCATGTGCTGCCCTGTGTGGGGCAGTGCGCTAGTATCTGACAGGCCGAACTGTGACCATGTGCTGCCCTGTGTGGGGCAGTGCGCTAGTGTCTGACAGGCCGAACTGTGACCATGTGCTGCCCTGTGTGGGGCAGTGCGCTAGTATCTGACAGGCCGAACTGTGACCATGTGCTGCCCTGTGTGGGGCAGTGCGCTAGTATCTGACAGGCCGAACTGTGACCATGTGCTGCCCTGTGTGGGGCAGTGCGCTAGTATCTGACAGGCCGAACTGTGACCATGTGCTGCCCTGTGTGGGGCAGTGCGCTAGTATCTGACAGGCCGAACTGTGACCATGTGCTGCCCTGTGTGGGGCAGTGCGCTAGTATCTGACGGGCCGAACTGTGACCATGTGCTGCCCTGTGTGGGGCAGTGCGCTGGTGTTTGACAGGCCGAGCCGTGACCATGTGCTGCCCTGTGTGGGGCAGTGCGCTGGTGTTTGACAGGCCGAGCCGTGACCATGTGCTGCCCTGTGTGGGGCAGTGCGCTGGTGTTTGACAGGCCGAGCCGTGACCATGTGCTGCCCTGTGTGGGGCAGTGCGCTAGTGTCTGACAGGCCGAACTGTGACCATGTGCTGCCCTGTGTGGGGCAGTGCCCTGGTGTTTGACAGGCCGAACTGTGACCATGTGCTGCCCTGTGTGGGGCAGTGCGCTAGTATCTGACAGGCCGAACTGTGACCATGTGCTGCCCTGTGTGGGGCAGTGCGCTAGTATCTGACAGGCCGAACTGTGACCATGTGCTGCCCTGTGTGGGGCAGTGCGCTAGTATCTGACAGGCCGAACTGTGACCATGTGCTGCCCTGTGTGGGGCAGTGCGCTAGTATCTGACAGGCCGAACTGTGACCATGTGCTGCCCTGTGGGGGCAGTGCGCTGGTGTTTGACAGGCCGAGCCGTGACCATGTGCTGCCCTGTGTGGGGCAGTGCGCTGGTGTTTGACAGGCCGAGCCGTGACCATGTGCTGCCCTGTGTGGGGCAGTGCGCTGGTGTTTGACAGGCCGAGCCGTGACCGGGTGCTGACCTGTGTGGGGCAGTGCGCTAGTATCTGACAGGCCGAACTGTGACCATGTGCTGCCCTGTGTGGGGCAGTGCCCTGGTGTTTGACAGGCCGAGCCGTGACCGGGTGCTGACCTGTGTGGGGCAGTGCGCTAGTACCTGACAGGCCGAACTGTGACCATGTGCTGCCCTGTGTGGGGCAGTGCGCTGGTGTTTGACAGGCCGAGCCGTGACCGGGTGCTGACCTGTGTGGGGCAGTGCGCTAGTATCTGACAGGCCGAACTGTGACCATGTGCTGCCCTGTGTGGGGCAGTGCGCTGGTGTTTGACAGGCCGAGCCGTGACCATGTGCTGCCCTGTGTGGGGCAGTGCGCTAGTATCTGACAGGCCGAACTGTGACCATGTGCTGCCCTGTGTGGGGCAGTGCGCTGGTGTTTGACAGGCCGAGCCGTGACCATGTGCTGCCCTGTGTGGGGCAGTGCCCTGGTGTTTGACAGGCCGAGCCGTGACCGGGTGCTGCCCTGTGTGGGGCAGTGCGCTGGTGTTTGACAGGCCGAACTGTGACCATGTGCTGCCCTGTGTGGGGCAGTGCGCTGGTGTTTGACAGGCCGAGCCGTGACCATGTGCTGCCCTGTGTGGGGCAGTGCGCTGGTGTTTGACAGGCCGAGCCGTGACCATGTGCTGCCCTGTGTGGGGCAGTGCGCTGGTGTTTGACAGGCCGAGCCGTGACCATGTGCTGCCCTGTGTGGGGCAGTGCGCTGGTGTTTGACAGGCCGAGCCGTGACCGGGTGCTGACCTGTGTGGGCGCGGAGCTGACGGTGTCGGTGCTGAGGCGCGGTCGACTGCGGTACACGCAGCAGGAGAGGCTGCAGAATGATCAGCCGCTGCTGCAGATGCAGCTGGGAGCCGATGGAGCCCACCTTATGGCCACCTTCATGCAGGGATTCCAGGTCAGATGTGTCAGACTTGTAGATGGAAGATTTTGTTGCTGCTAAGGCTAGTTTTAGATTGGAAAAACAAGGTAAAAAGTGTTAGACGCGTGGCTTTAATCAGTGTTCTAAAGCCTGCCACCAGGGCGTGGGGACGGCGGTGTTGACTGTGTCCAGGCCCACGCAACAATTACTATTTAAACACGTCACGCCCGGTTGGGGGTACCCACCCTCTCGGGCTTTTTTGGAAACCACATAAAAACGGCGGGGACTAGTGCTATGGTACTTGGCATACCTTTTCTCTGATCATTGTTTAAAATTTTTGTCAAAATTTTAAGGTTAGGTCATATCAGGTCAGGTCACCAGTACAGGTCAAGTGACCTCACCTAAAAACAGTTTAAGGTAGCATAAGTCAGAATAGCGTGAACTTATCCGGTTGAAAGTCATATCACATAATGGGCCCAAAAAGTTCTCTAAAATATGTTCCAGTATTTTTATATCGATAGCCTAAGGTCAGGTACGAGCCTTGAGCTCTTCACTGGAAAAACATAGGAAAAGTGGTGTTAACTGAATAACTTAGTAATTGATGGTAATAGAGCAGTTATTTTAACTGCATTATATTTTCTTCATCTTTGCGGTTCTAATGATACGCATTTTGACCTAAATTGACTGAACTGACTTCAGGTCAGGTCAAATCCTTGGTTTGACCTGTTTGACCTAGGAATATCATATTATATATCATTCGATTTGACTTGCTGCGAGGATTCCTATGGTTTAAATTGTTTTGCTCTATCTTTACTTGTTCAGATATAATGACCGAAAACCTTTATTTACATGTTATACCTATGACCGCCGTCATGACCGCCGGCTAAGACCGCCGTCAATGCGCGTCTTAACAAACGCCCCGCTTAGGGGTGTGAAATTCGTCCCTTCTTGTTTTCCACATATAACGCAGAAACGAAGTGACGGAGTCCAAGGCAACTTACAGTACCTTGTCCCAGATCAATTTCACGCATGTGATTAATTTTTTAGGTCAGGTCAAGGAGCTATCCAAGGTCAGCCGACTCGTCTCCAAAGCCCAACATCACCAGTCTGAAGCCACGCCTAAGGAGTATCTGCCAACTGTTCAGTTTAAAATTTTCAATATGATAAGGCCATTATAAGGGTCTGCTCTGCTATGTCAGAATTATAGTATTGTTGACCCTCGATGGGGTCAATTTTTTGGTCACCCCATCATATGTCTATGGTGAATAGAAGAGAGGGATTTTTTCCAGTAAATGCTGGATAGATCAACTTGGAAATCTTCAAACTGTGTATTCTTAACATAACAAAACTTCAACTTAACATAACAATATCTCCGCACTGAATTGAGATAAAACTTTTGTTTTGCTGGCATTGTGCTGATCTTGTCACGGGGATTCGACTGATATGCAACATGACCGTAACGGGTCGCCATGTGACCCTTGCCTAGCTCGACTGTCATTTCATTTTCACCATTTGACCTAGCAAGATCGTATTATAGATACAGGGGGAGGGGATGAAATATCCCCCCAAGCGGGGCGCATCATGTCCGGGATCCCGGCGGGGCGCGTGTTGAAAGTGTGTCCCGGCCTTACTTTTGGTGCGTTGCTCCGGGGTCAGTTCGCAGAGCCTCCTGGTTTGCTGTCATTGACGCTTCGACAGATGAGTAATTGAGGCAACCATCACAAGAGATTGCTGCCTTCCTTTAGGGCTGCTCCGTTCCACAAGGCGGCCACGGTATGGTCACAAGAAGCGACAGTTTGTTATTGCATCTTGACCCTGCTCTCCGTCATGTGTGTCAGGTATGGTACCTGCAGGAGCCGCTTCCGAAGGAGCAGGAGCGTCCCTGCGTCACGCTCCTGCTGCCCCACGGCATCCGTAACGTCAGCTCCAGGCCCATGCAGTCCAACTCCTGCGTTCTCAGCCTGGAGAAGGATTACGCCATCGCGGGAGTCAGGCTAGTGACCTGGCGGAGCAGCTGTTTTCAAACCATGGCTATGTGCTACCGAGCGGGGTCTCTCCTGACATATGAATACAATTCCATATGTGAGCGAGACGGCTCGGCCCGGTGCGGCCGCCCCGCTAACGGAAAGCTTGCATAGTTTATGCATACATAGTTTTCCTTTTACTTACATCGACTTCGCCTGTTAATGGATCATCTTCTGTTGGCGATTTACTCGAATAAATAAATAAATAAATAAATAAATAAATCTCTGAAAGGCCCCAACATACCTTGGTGGAGTCTTCACAATGTTATAGAATGATCTCTTCGTTGACTGATTGAACATATCAGTAATGGGTGGGGTTGTGGCGAAGCTCGTGGCACATGCAAGAGTAGGGGCATATAAATTATTAAAACTGTCATCACTTATTACGTCATAACTCGGTTTTTGCTGATCTGAGAAGGCTCGATATTGGTGAGCAGGGAGTAACAATGCTGTGAGTTACGAGATGATGGTCGATTCCATCCCTAGTCAAAATGCATGCGCACAGGTGCGCGAGAAAGGAGTCAGCAGATTTCACACCCACGGTATAATTAAGGAACTATGACTCTAATCGTAATGAAATTTACAACACACATTCGGGCAGATCTAAGAACAAGATACCATTCGTTACGTTTGAGGTCCTACGCCACGTGCACTTGTGCGCACTCCTGTTCGATATCTCAGAAACTATTGGCTCTGTTAGGTTGAAATTTGGTGTGCAGATTTGCGCCCGCGAAATGACTGGACTGGACCGGTCAGCACCGGGGTCACGCCTCGCGTACACGCCCCTTCAATAATCATTATATGAAATTTCCCGGAAACTCAAGTAATATGCATACTATATGTTATGACGTGAATTTTCGCTAAATTGTTCCTATAAATATCTGCTATATAGTGGATACCAAACCGCGGGGGCACGTGCATTCACCATCGCCTGAGACAGCTTCTTCGGAGTAGGGGATATGCTCCTAAATTGTAATTTTTTGCCCATTGCTCGAAGACTATTGATTGTAGAGACACACCAATTTTGACTGCAGCACAGGGTGCAGGGTCAAATTACAGACGCTATGCTGTGCTTTTTTCGAGATTTGTTGGGTTCAACTGTATCGTATAACGAATAAAATTCCATAAATTCCAGAAACTGTTGAATTGAAAACAGGTTGTGTATTTGCGACACTATTGATGCGTGACCGTGCACGTCTACACGATACAAATACCAGCAACGCTCTGTGAAGCACGTGCCAACCCTGAGGACAGTTATAGCAAGGCAATGCCATGTTGTGGATTAAAACAATGAAATTCTCACGTCCTTTTTATTTATACAAAGAAAATACGACCTGACAATTTAGACACGTAAATGAAAATATTGTTACACTCCAAAATGCTATGTAGAAGTGCTTATTCTTTCGTTCATTTCAAGGCAAAGCATAACCTTATTCCTTTAGAAAATACGATGTCTAGAAAGCCCAAAGCGTAAGCTACAAAACCATACCTTTACATTACCCGTAGACGTACATATATTCCAGATTATGAGCGATATGCGACTTCATTGCAAATGTAGTTGTTTATTCCTACGAAACAGGTTCAGCGTTTTCAATGTCATGTAGCACGTTGTTGGGGGCCCGCAGCATCAAATATTTGTCTATTATTATTTTCAGTGCCGTTCACGCGATCGAAAAGCAGGTGTGTTCACCATCGCTGTTCCAGAATCGGAGTTTGGCGGACCGCCATCGTGGAATCGCCATAGCGGAATATCTATTTCATGTTTAATTCCGCGATTTTTTATTCCGCGATCAGCAATCCATAGGGAAGTTTTTGCTTCCAAGCAGTAAAGCACTAGCCCATGGACTAATTAACCTGCCACTGACTGGGGTTCTGAGAAATATGGGGGGACAGAATCTGAAACGGGGTTTAGGGGGATTGGCGTTTCAACGCCGTCCCCTTTAGCTCGGCTTCTAGGGATTCTGCTTTTTCGAGAAAAATCTCTAAAAATAATTATACCGGAGCAATTTTTCAGACGCCACTTCCAAAAACCCAGTCACTACGACAATTTCAGCGATGTAGATAAATATTCCCATAGGCGTAGGAATAGGGGCAGGGACCACGTCTCCCAATATATCGGCTCTTAATCACCAACACGGACACTGGACGGTGGCTTCCCTTCACCGTTTTTTTTCCAAGGTGGCCGAAAAACCGCTCGGAGTTTTAAAACCATACTCGGCCACATTTAAGAGAATTTAGCATGCACGTCGATTGGTGAAAACATTCGAAAATCGGTCAACAAACTTTTGACTGATAGGCTGTCAAATTCAGACCTCCATGTTCAGACCCCGCCATCTCGCGGTCGGACCAGTTTGATTGCATTGGAGGCTGAGTGGTGACGTCATAACGCCATATAACCGGGATGATATGTCTAGGTCAACTCACCTGACGGTCAAGGTTAAGGGTCACAGGTCAATGTCACATCAGTATTTTCAAGGCCATTGGCCGCGGTGCATCCGGTTGAACGGTGTTACCCAGTCTCGCGTGTATTATACTTTGACGTTATAGACCAGGTAATTCAATGCTAAGGTCAAAATTCAGTGGTAGAGGTCAATCCTCATTTCCCGCCCAACGGTTGCTATAGTGCTAGTTATACTGTATATCATAATGAGTATGCCATATTGTGACACCATAGGTCAAAGACCATGAATTAACCTCATCCCATAATTTTGGAAACGATTGCTCGCGACCTTCCCGCTATGACCCTGGTCCGCCTTCAGCATATGCCCGACTTTTTACCGCATAATTGGGAAATTTCTCAATAGGTCTTCGGCAGGGCCAATATTTTACATTGCGGAATTTTGCGAATTTAAACCCAAATCATGCAATCGATTTGGGTTATCTGCGAACGCAATATCCCATTCCGAGATGAACAGCACTAACTATTTAACCTTCAAATTTTCGATAGCAGGTGCCCGCTCGGCTTACGCCCACAAAGGTGTCTTACCAGCACACACATGCAAACTATGCTGGAACGTATGCCCTGAGAAATGAACACTAAACAGTAAGGCACAATAGAACCCAATGATTGGCGTCGCCTCACCTGCCCCGAAAAAAACAGCGGAAATAATATAAAAGAATTGGCGGGGGGCGAGGTCGACGCACACCGCCCATAGCAGGGGGAGTGGACGGAGCACACCTCCCATAGCAGGGGAGTGGACGGAGCACACCGCCCATAGCAGGGGAGTGGACGGAGCACACCACCCATAGCAGGGGAGTGGACGGAGCACACCGCCCATAGCAGGGGAGTGGACGGAGCACACCTCCCATAGCAGGGGGAGTGGACGGAGCACACCACCCATGACAGGGGAGTGGACGGAGCACACCTCCCATAGCAGGGGGAGTGGACGGAGCACACCTCCCATAGAAGGGGGTGGACGGAGCACACCACCCATGGCGGGGGAGTGGACGGAGCACACAACCCATGGTGGGGGGATTGGACGGAGCACACCACCCATGGCAGGGAGAGTGAACGGTTGTCTACTTGAAAATCACGCGGAGCGTATTAGGTTATCATGGTGAAACATTGGCTAGTACGTCATATCGTCAGCCGATGCCAATGGCAGTGTGTGTGTGTGTGTGTGTGTGTGTGTGTGTGTGTGTGTGTGTGTGTGTGTGTGTGTGTGTGTGTGTGTGTGTGTGTGTGTGTGTGTGTGTGTGTGTGTGTGTGTGTGTGTGTGTGTGTGTGTGTGTGTGTGTGTGTGTGTGTGTGTGTGTGTGTGTGTGTGTGTTTGTAAATGCAGCGTTGTGCGGACCTTATCTGGATAAACACCCACGAAGTGCGGACCGGTTCCGGAGTGCGGACCGAAAATCGGTCCGCACTCCGGAGACTGGTCGCAACCTCTTTTTCTTGCCAAAAATAATGTCCCCTATTGATTTTAGGATGGTCCATACTTTGCTTTATTTTCCTGAAATGTGTGTGTTTGTACATATCACGTGACCAACTCGAGTTTGAACAAATCCACCAGAGCGGAATTCGGGCTAAGCCGCGTGCTTGATGACGTCACACCACAGCGGTCCTCACTCCGGGGTGTTTTTGCATATGATAGAGGTGGGGAGATTGAAAGTATTCATTTATGTACATCTGACTGCGAAATATCGTAAATGCATCTATTACGGTATTGGAAATGCCGAAAATGTTTTTTGGAAAAAAACGAACTGTTTTTTTAAGTGTTCCAAGTCTCGGGGCTAGTTTGGGGAAGCAGGCTGGAGTAGGTACTTGGTATCAATAGACGCGTATTACCAGTGTACCTATGCATGTACGAAATCAAGTTTGTAAAATGATATAAATCAAGCAATCATTCAAGCATATCAGAATATTGTCACATTTTCAAGATAAGAAAATTTCAGCATGGTCATATGATTGTACTTGCAATAATGCGAAGATACAAGTCAACTGTCCTGCTCTAGGCTTTGTTTTTCCCGCGTTGGCCATCATCTTCGAAGCAGTGCGTCTATTCAGTGTGTTTACGTGCTTTGAATGTTATTAAGTATAAGTCTCGTAACCGTGCAACAAGTCGGCATCACAGAGTCATGAAGAGTACGGTAAGTAATCGTGCATTGATGAGATACATTTTGTTGTATGTGAGGTCCAGTCAGTAGCGCCCAGGGGCAGACGCAGAGCCGAGATTTTTTAGGTGGGGGGGGGGCAGATCCATCAGACCCTGACCTATTCCTGGGCTTGGGAGGGGGACCAGTGATTCGAAGGCTCGACAGACCTAATATAAACTTCTCTCCAAGTACATGATCGCTCTCCCTGGGGGGGGGGTGGCACTGGCGGATCCAGGGAGGGAGGGGGGCAAACGGGGTAATTCCCCCCAACCGCCTGATTTTTGCCCATTTTCTTTTTAAAAAAATGTTTTCATGATTTTTGGCCCCGTTGCCCCCCCCAACAGTCGGCCTGCATCCGCCCCTGCAGGGGGATGGGTGGGTAGGGGGTGGTTTGGGGGGCGTAGATTTTATTACTCGACAGACCTGGCCTCCCGGGGGGTCTGTCCCGGGATCCCTGCCTGGGGGGGGCAAAAGATATATTGCTCCCCCCTTTGAGCGCTTGGGGGGCATCTGCATCCGGCAATGGTGGCCCAACCAATAGGGGGGTAGGGAACCATGCCCCCCCGAAAAAAATTGGAACAAAGGGGCACACTAGAAATGAAGGCCTTCTGAGCTTTTCTGGGGGCCCCTGAGCTGAGCTGCCCCCCTCCCCCTGGGCTGGACGGGGCCCCTGGGCTAATATTGGGCCCCCTTCGCTGAAATAGGCCCTTGATCTGCTCGGGGCCCCTGAGCTGCTTAGGGGCCCTGAACTGGCATCTGATGTCCCATGAGCTAATATAGTGCTTCCTGAGCTGAGTTGGGGCCCTTTGAGCTGAGCTGGGGCCCCCTGAGCTGAGCTGCCTCTCTTGTGCTAGTATAAGGCCCCCTGCGCTGAAAAGGGCCCCCTGAGCCAAACGGGACCTCCTGAGCCAAACGGGACCTCCTGAGCTGAGCTGGGAGCCCCGAAGCTGAGGTGGAACCCTCTAAGCTGGGCTGGGGCCCCTGAGCTAAGCTAGGGCTCCCGGCGCTGAAATGACCCACCTGAGCTGAACTGGAGCCCCATGAGCTGATATTGGGGCCCCTTAGCTAAGATCCCTCTAGGCTGGGCCCCTGAGCTGATCTGGGGCTCCTTGAGCCGAGCTAATGACACCCTGAGCTGGGCTGAGCCCCTGAGTTAGGCTGCGGGCCCCTGAGCTCAGCTAAGGACTCCGTGAGCTGTGTTGGGGCGCCCGGAGCTGGTCTGGGCCGGGGCAGCTCAAAGTTTTTTTCTACCAAAAGGCTGGCATTTCCGATTAGCCCATAGGGGTTGCGTGTTAAAAGCTTGGAATCTGGACCCACAGAAAAGGGTGTTTGCACTTCCTGAGATAGGCAAAAGGGGGCTCAAATTAAAGCTTAAACATTTTTACTTTCATTGTTTGGGTCAAAACTGCCAGCCGTGCCACTACCCAGCGAGCTAGAGGACGAAAACTGGACCCATGTTTCTGGTACGATTTTGAGGCGTGGGTTCGAATCCCGGTAGCGGTTAAACTTTTAATAAGAACTTAAAACGTGCAAAACATAATTTATTAGCATAAAGATCGTGAACTTTCAAGTTATTTACGTTTTAACTGTCAGTAAAGCTCTTTCTCAACGCAGGGGCGGATCTAGGGGGCCCAAATCGTGGTCGTGATCGCTCCAGAGGCCAAATTTCCTCACAAGGCCTTATCTCCAGGGAGGAGACAAGGGGGCACTCCCTCGCATCGGACCTCGGCACCGATGAAATTTCGTTTCCCTCTCTCAGGATGTGAACGTCGGCGCCCCCACCGAAAGAGTTTTGGCGGCCACTTATTGCTTTTTGTGTGCTAAATATAGCCCCCTAGGTCCAGATGACATAGGCGGATCCAGGATCACAGATCTGGGTGGCACCTTGCGGAAGGGGGGGCGCCACCCGGACCAGGGGCACACCACTTTTGGCAAGTAAAACCTATCAGGTGGGCGCCAAATCCTATCGGGGGGCGCCGATTTTCGCATCCAAGGGGTGAGGTGTGGCAGGCGCGAATCCAGGATCGCCGATCGGGGGGAAGCACATTGCCTAGGGGCGCCACTTTTGGCCCAGGGGACGCCAAAACCTATCAGGTGAGCGCCAAATCCTATCGCGGGGCGCCGATTTTCGCATCCTGGGGGGGGCGACATTTCAGGGGGCACCATTGACCTTTCAGGGGGCGCCGAGGGTGGATTGGGGGCACGTGCCCCCCCCGTCCCGCATTTGGGGTGTGGGAAGCGGGATTTCAGGGGGCGCCATCGACTTTTTAGGGGACGCCGTGGCCATTTCAGCGGGTGATGAGGGTTAATCGGGGGGAATGTGCCCCTTTAGCCCCCTGGATCCGTCTCTGTCAGATAGCGCCCCCCCGAAAATGTGCTCCCTCCCGAGCAGAGATCTTGGATCCACCTGGTGGTGCCGTAGACGGCACCATCCGAAACTGACGTCCCTCTGTCATCCGAAACTGACGCGCCTGTCATATGCAGGTAAAAGATTCAAAACTGGCCCGTTCCATCCCGAATGAAAGCTGGCATATCCCATCTCGTTCCATTCCGTTCCTTGATCCCTGATTCCATTCCCGTTCCGTGCAGACCTCTAGCGTGGACTGCATCTGACCTGATGGGTGGACTGGTAAGCTGCTTTAAGGCCGGCTCAGCCGCGACCGCTCCATCCACGAGCTGCAGTGCCCCCGCCGGCAACATCCCTAGCCCGTCGCCACCCGCGGTCAACCGTACCCTGAAGCCGGCCCGCTACCACCGGGCAGCACCGCTGCCCAGGCCGTGTCCGCCGTCAGACCATCCGCCGCAGACCATCGTGTCCGCCGCCCGCCCACGCCGTCAGAAAACGCCCACCAAACCCTCTCAAACTTTCACACCCTTCCTGGACCAGGTTTACCACTACGTCGGCGTGGATGGTGCGGCGGCACGCTCACAACACGAAGTGGAGTACGTGATATTAGACTTTGTTGACGCCGCTGCCGAGGTGGGCTACCCCGCCAAAGCACCCTTCATACATCAGTCTTTCGACGCTACCGAGTATGCTACGGTGGACTTTGTTAAAACGGAGGCGTTGAGAAAGACGCGGGAGAGTGTAGAGGAGGAGCGCGCCCGGCACTCTCTCGCTTCTCCGTGTCAGGCGGTGGACACGGTGCCCCTGTCCTAGAATCCTCCTGGTTGTTCAAACGTTTTAGTTGTTTGCCGTTTTTGGTGTTTGTCTTGACCTCAATCTTTGCTCTCTCCTCCGTCTAATCCTGATGAAAAAAAGATCAATAAAAAGACGTTAATGATGTACAGAGCCAGTGGATCGAGAAGCAAGTCTATCAAAGAGATTTTCAAGAGGTTTACAGCGACATATTTTTCAACGAAATCGATGCAGCAGTTTTCTTTTCACGTCCGCTAAAAAGCACGCAAATACCAATAGGCAGGGGCGGATGCAGGCCGACGGTTTGGGGGGGCAGCGGGGCCTACAATTGTGAAAACATGTTTTTTTAGAAAATCGGCAAAAATCGGGCGGTCGGGGGGGGTTGGTAATTTCCCCCTTGCCCCCCTGAATCCGCCAGTGCCAATAGGCTCAAGTCAGTGGTTCCCAAATGGTGGGTCGCTACCTTAAGCGTCGCGTCGCAGAGCTCTGTGGATGTGAGCTGGCGTGAGACCTAAGCGGCGTCGTTGCTGGGAGTCTGGAACGGCGCCGAAGACACCGTTTGGTCAGAGGCGGATCCAGGGGGAAGGGGGGCACGTGCCTCCCCCGATCGGCGCTCGGCGCCCCCTGAAAGTCGATGGCGCCCCCCTGAAAATTCGCTTTACACTAGGTCTGCGAGGCAAAAACATTCTCGCTCACCCCCCCCATGATGCGAAAATTGGCGCCCCGTGATAGGATTTGGCGCCCATCTAATAGATTTTGGCGCCCCCTGTGCCAAAAATGGCGCCCCCTGTGCCAAAAGTGGCGCCCCCTCGGCAATGTACCCCCCCTCCCCCGATCGGTTTCCAGGTGATCTGTTTCCAGGTGACCCAGGCGTCCGCTCTGCGGTCGAGTCCAAGGTCGAGCCTGCCCGGAGGGGACGGTCGGTCGGTCAGCTGGGCGGCGGCCGGCGCGTATGGGTAAGGGGGCGGGGGGGGGTAGCAGGCGGCTGACTGGCGGTAGTTTGCTGCTGTAGAAGCCGTATCTGTTCTCGAAGAGAGAAGTTCTCCTCCGCCAGTGCTGTCGCTGCTTCCGCGGGGATCTTCTGAGCAGGCTACGCCATGTTCGGGTCTTGTCAGGAAGACGCCGGAGTTTCGGAGTAGCGGTGTATTGTACTCTCGGTATTGATAGCACCCGCGGCCGGCCAGTGCCGCGCACTGACAAAATAATTGTTGGGGTTTAACGACGCACCAACCGCACTAGGGTTATACGGCGTCGCCAACTCTCACCCTGTTGGGAGGGATAGTTAGGGGTCGGGTCAAACTTATTCAGAGGCCCCGCCGGGAATTGAACCCGGGACCTGTAGCCCAGGAGGCGATCGCTCTACCAACTGAGCTACGGCACCCCCCGCGCTCAGACTGCCTGACCCGTGGGGCGGGTCATGCAACAGTGGGTGACGTGACGTCACCCACGACACGGGCTCTCATTGGTTGGCGCCGGTCAGACACTGAGGCCGGCGCAGAGCACCTGGTGGTGCAGTTAAACAGGGGGCAACTGCCCCACAACTTTCATGGTTCTTGACAATTAGCCCTATGACGTTGACTGGAAATAAATTACTTGACAATGCCCGTTGCCCCCTCCCAATATTCTCGACGTTCCAACTCCTATGCACTGAAACTTTCGAATTAACATCCGCCTCAGTGGGCCTCCGGCCCACCTTCGCCCCAGTGGAGTGGGGGGGGTTGAAACCCCCTCTAACTCGGCCCCTGGGCGTAATAGCGAAAAACGCGAACAGTGGTGTGATGAGGAATGATGAAGAAACTATATTAGCCACTTTTTGCTCAATTCAATATTGAGGTCATAACAGTGGCACAGGATATTCTTTTGGCTCTAGGAGCTGACTGAATTAAAAGTGGTGGGCACTTCGATAACTCCCATCGATAACGATTATCGAAGTCGTTATCGACGCTAACGTTTTCCCAGACCTCGATAATCGATTATCGAAGTCACGTTATCGAAGTCGCAGGTTTGGGCACTTCGATAACGATAACTTGTTTTGCCTTTTGTGATCCTTTTTCTCATAACCTATCATATTTGCATAAATGAAAAAAACGTGTACTTTACGACAATCCGCTGTTTCCAATGGCTTCAGAAGGTGCTTAGGCGCTCGTGCGGTAATTAAGTTTTTCTTCAATTACCCTCAGGCAAGTTTGTTGAGAGGAGTGGATTTTTGTGATCGCTGATATTTATACGGATCCTCGATATTCAACAGACATTTAAGGCAGTCTATCGCCGAGTAGCATGCCTGACTGGGATTTCCAAAACAAAGACTTCGCCACAGACGACCTCGAGGAGAGGACCTGAGCAAAGAGAGTCCGGAAAAGAACTTCTTTGGCGTGTTGGCGGAAGTTTTGCCAACTGAGCCCACCACTACCCGTCGCTCAGTCGACATCAGAGTGGCTTAGGAATTCGACGCTTGGTCATTGGGTGGATGTCGAAGGGGGATGTGGACAAGAGCTTTTTACCGGCACGCTACAGGGAGGTATTTGTGGGATTATTCAAGCGGTACAACACGGCTATCCCCAGCTCAGCCGCAGTGGAGAAGGTGTTCTCCATGGGCTGATGCATTCTGAAGCCAAAGCGCAGCACTCTCACTGCCATGAACTTCGAGCGGTTTGTGCTTCTGAAGGGAAACGCGCACCTGCTCCAGCACAAGATCGAATAAGAGGAAGAGGCGGTGGAATGAACAGAGTACACCGAGTGAGCACGTAAACTGTTGAAAAAGTGGATGAGGATAGGCAAGATGACTTTTTCAGCCTCTGTGCTAACTTTTCAGACAATTCCACTGTCAGAAGCTGTGCTTCCGGTATTTAAATACTTCAGAGGCCTGAATCCGGCGAGATATTGGAAGGCCGCTGCGTGCAATGAGCATGGACAATACCATACGAAGAATATACCTACATTTTACTATGTTTTCCTTTCTGTTTTTGGCAAACGCCGAAGTATATATTGATTGAAATTGCTTATCTGAACAAAATTTGAATGTTTCTGTGCTTCTTATTGGAATGCTAAAAATATTTATCGTTATCGTTAGCGCATTATCGAAGTCCCCAATTTCGTTATCGAGTTAGCGTTATCGGAGTAGCCCTCCTTACATAAGGTTATCGAATTATCGTTAGCGAAGTCAGGATGAAGTTATCGAGTGTCCACCACTGCGAATTAAGAAGAGACACGTTTTCGGCCTCATTCGTTTTGTCTCATTACGGTGAATCGAATGATGTATAATATGCTAGGGCAAATGGTACCATGCTAGGGAATGATACCATTCTAGGGCAAATGGTAAAAATTACCTAACCTAAGGCCAGGTCAATGTCATGACCTGAGCTAGTATAGTCAATATGCATATCATTCGCCTCGGGAAGACGATCAAAACGTTTTGGCGGCAAAATGAAAACTCTAGCACCATTTTCTGCGAAGTTACTGACCTACGCCGGAAAACCTGGATTAGTAACCATAGATGACCTCCCAAAGGTCACAGGTTAAAAGTTACAGTATAAACCATGGGAGTGGACTAAGGTACCACGATTTGAATAATCAGGTATTAAATGCCGTTTTTACAGAAAGAGAACCACTTTTCGACCAAATACCGTATTTCCCATGCATTTGCAAAGGAGAGGTCATGTCCCATATCTGACCTCAGGTCACAGATATACAAAATCCCGAAACACATTTTGCCACCCACAGTAGGGCCATTATTTGGTGCGAGTTCCAGATCGCTAACTTAACCTCCTTTATACTTACCTATGCGTTCTTAAACATTTTTTTGAGGTGAGGTCACTTAACCTGACCTAGTGACCTGGCCTGAGATGATAAAAACTTAAGATTTTGGGAAAGCTGCGAAAAGGATTAAGGATAAGGTCTTTAATTGTTTTTACACCATCAAAAAAACCCGAGGGGGATGTTAAATACGCTTCAAATGCAGTTCTTCAACCATTTAGAGAGCCTAACAGAAACTGGTCCGCACTCCGCTGTGTTGTGATGGATGACGTCACGGTGACGTCATAATGGTTGGTCCGCACTCCGCCGTGTTTTGCGGGTTTTGATCTAACCGAGAAATAATTTTCTAAAATTTACCATCGCAGAGTAATCGGACTGTGCTAGCGATGTGCAAAATATTGCAAATCTAGCTTTGATTTAAAGGATGGTTGTCCTGGTCCGCACTTTGCCGCGGTTGACAGTGGGCCGCACTACGCCGCTTAAACACGTATGTGTGTGTGTGTGTGTGTGTGTGTGTGTGTGTGTGTGTGTGTGTGTGTGTGTGTGTGTGTGTGTGTGTGTGTGTGTGTGTGTGTGTGTGTGTGTGTGTGTGTGTGTGTGTGTGTGTGTGTGTGTGTGTGTGTGTGTGTGTGTGTGTGTGTGTGTGTGTGTGTGTGTGTGTGTGTGTGTGTGTGTGTGTGTGTGTGTGTGTGTGTGTGTGTGTGTGTGTGTGTGTGTGTGTGTGTGTGTGTGTGTGTGTGTGTGTGTGTGTGTGTGTGTGTGTGTGTGTGTGTGTGTGTGTGTGTGTGTGTGTGTGTGTGTGTGTGTGTGTGTGTGTGTGTGTGTGTGTGTGTGTGTGTGTGTGTGTGTGTGTGTGTGTGTGTGTGTGTGTGTGTGTGTGTGTGTGTGTGTGTGTGTGTGTGTGTGTGCGTCGTGCGCGTGCGCGTGCGCGTGTGCGTGTGTGTGTGGGGGGAAGCTTTGGCGAGACGGAATTAATTCGCGTTACCGGTGGCCAAAAAGTTCTGTCCGAGACTATCATAGAATTATCAGCTAAATGAGAACACACTTAGTGCTAGTGACAACTCCTTACTGAAGTATCAGCTCTCTAAGGCGCTGCCAATTCTCACCCTGCTGGGAGGGATGGGACCCACCAAATCCCTCTCACCATATTGGGAGGGATGGGATCCACCAAATGCCTCTGACCCTGCTGGGAGGGATGGGTCCACCAAATCCCTCTCACCATATTGGGAGGGATGGGATCCACCAAATGCCTCTGACCCTGCTGGGAGGGATGGGATCCTCCAATCCCATTCAATAAGGTGGGAGTTAGCGACGCTGTGTAACCTTGGTAGTTAGTGTGTCGTTAAACCCTAATAACTGTGAATGGGTGAGAGCTGTATAAGGAAATGTGTGGTGAGCGGGAAGTTTTAGCGGAAGGCGTCCGAGAGTAGCCCACACCCGTTTGAAGCCTGCTGTATGCTTAGTGCTTGTGCCGCCTGCGCACGTGCTCAGTACGACTGTGGGATTCCCCTGCTTCATGCACGGTGCACGTAGGTACATGCATTGGGCATTGAAAACCATGGCGCAGATTCTTCCGGATTCCGCAACCGTGTCAAGTGTAGATAGTATCACCTTGGCTTCGGGCTTTATTTCAAATGACTACAAATCGAAATCTTACAAATATATTGGAAACATTATCTTGGACAATAAGTGCCAATAGGCTAGAAATATCAACATAGGTTGACTTTCAAAGGAATTTTAAACTTGGGTGAGTGTCTTTCCGATCCGTTATCGCTCGCAAGAAATCCAAACAAGCGAAAGAATCAACCAATGCATCTGCAAAGTTGCTTCCGTTCTATTCATACTCAGCTGGTCCGACTAACACCGGCTGCCCCACAGGAAGAGTCTGTACATCTGGAGTGTGCAGAGCCGGAAGCTGATGAAGGTGTTGGACGCGCACTTCGGGCGCATCATCCACACCACTTCCCTCACCATCGGCACCTGGAACTCGGTCAGTGCAGGGCTTTTGCCAGTTCACACCAGTCCTGCTGGGTCTCCGAGCCACCTTCGCCCTGGTGGGGGGGGGCAGGTCATTTGTTTGAACCCCCCCCGGGTTTCAAACAAATGACCTGGCCTCAGGTCAGTCCAAGGTCACTATCTAACCTAGCATAGCCAATACGCAGATCGTTCGATTCGCAATAACAAGCCAAACGTAATGGTATCAAAATACAGAAGTTTTATCATGATTTCCTGCAAGTTTATTAACCCAAGTGTGAAAATTTGCTTAAGTAGCCCCAGATGACCTGTCAGAGGTCACAGGTCCAAACATTCAGCATGAACATATAAAGAGGCCTAGGATACAATGATTTGGAGAATACAAAGCTACTCCAAGTGTTGCTTAAAGAAGTAGAGCACTTTCCGTCAAATTTCCGCTTTCCCCGTGCATTTCCAATGGAGAGCTCATGGTCTGTGTCTGACTTTTGGTCATCGATATGAGAAATCCCGGAATGTTGTAGTTTTTGTGTGGAAACATACTGTGTACTGGAAACATTTTAGTACTCGTAGGCCCATTCTGTTGTGTAAGTTTCAATTCCATATATTCACGCTTTTCTTACTTATGCCACCTGAAACATTTTTGGAGGTGATATCACTTGACCTACACTGGTGACCTGACCTGAGATTACCCAACCTTAAAATTGGAAAGGTCGCGGAATTAATAAAGGATAAGGTGTACCAAGCACGGCAGCGCGAACCTGCCACCGGAAAACCCCGAGGTGGTGTTCAAACACTTCTTACCGGAGCGAGGGTAGTACCGTACCATGCTGCAATACTTTCACAGACGTGTTTCGTCGTTGCTTCGTCGGTGCGAAAATTATAATATTCTTACTGTTTAGAATGCGTGAAAATTCGAACAGCTATAATTTTCAAGCTGTAAATTAGGATCATAATGCATTCGTAAAAATGCAGCAGCATCAATGGTGATCTCTTAACCCTCGCCCCGTTGGGGAGGGTGTTTGAATACTCGCGTCGGGTTTTTCCGGCTGCACGGAAAAACGGCGGGGCGAAGCGCCGCCGTACTTGGAACACTTTATTCTTGATCGATTTCGTAACTTCTCTCAAAATTTTAAGGTTGGGTCATCTCAGGTCAGGTCACCAGTGCATGTCAAGTGACCTCACCTAAAAAATATTTAAGTTGGTATAAGTAGGAAATGGGTGAATCTATCGGATTGAAACTTGTACCACATAATGGGCCCACCGACTGCTACAAAGTATATTCCGGAATTTTTAATATCGATGGCCTAAGGTAAGTACGGACCATGACCTCTCCATTGGAAATACATAGGAAAAACAGAAATTGGGCTGTATTTGTGTAGATAAAGCTGAGAATGCCTTCATATTCTCCAAATCGTAGTATTCTGAGCCCCTTTCGAAGTTCATGTTGCAATTTTTGACTTGTGACCACTAAGAGGTCATCTGGGGCTATTTAAACTGTTTTCAGACTTAGGTCAATAACTTCTGAAATTCTGAAAGTTACCCCGGCCGGCGGCCGATGCCTGGCCAGTGGCGGATCCAGCGCACCTGTTTGTGGGGGGAGGGGGGCAAAAAATTAACCATGGCTCGTCGACGGAGGGGTGCGTGGGGGGTTGCGTGGGGGGTTGCGTGGGGACGGAGGGGGGGTTGACGGAGGGGGTTGCATGGGGTGGGAAACTACGTTGGCGTGGCCTTTATTGTGTCCACGGGGGGAGGGTTGTGAAGCGGTGTTGGCGTGGTGTTGGGTGTTGTGTCGTCGACCGGGAGAGAGGGGGGGTGAGGAAGCGATGTTAGCCGTGGGGGGGGGCGCTAATTTGTGTTGTTAGTCCCCCACAGATTTGTTTGGAGGAAGGCTAAGCCCATTTTGCCCCCTGGATCCGCCAGCGTGCCTGGCATGCGTCCAGTGTACCTACGTACTCCAGAGGAATAATAGAATGGACAGTTTCCCCGCACAAACTGCCATGCCTATTGCTAAGGTCAGCTTGGAGGTCCACAGTGGTCCATTGAAAAGTAAAAGAGCACAAAACAGATAACAAAAAAGTAAAGACGAAACACAGAATCTCGTTTTATTTTCAATAACAACTTGTATGATTTTTTGAGGCAATGAATGGCCGCAAAAAGGTATTCCTGGAAAGGGACACGGTAAATGGCATGGGCAAAATATATCGGAACGATGACGAGGAAGAGGGACGTCCTCGGGTGTGTGTTGACTTAATGTTGATGTTGGTGCTGGGATACCCATCTGGGGCACGGCTGATCGAATGCTTCCTGCAGAATAAACAAATGTTGATAAGAGAGTTATTTTACAACTAAATGAACAGGCAACGGTGGATAATATCACAATGGCCTTAGTTTCAGCTGAAACCTGGATTGGCTTTTGAAGATGTGCATTCACATGTATTTAAGATCAAATAAACACGTGGCTTACTTTACTTTCCTATAGACACGCGAAGAAGCCTTCTGAACAAAATAAATCCCGGAGTCCATGCCTTAACACGCACTCTGCTTGGGAGGAGGGCGAAATTCGTCTCCCTCCTGGTTTTGCCCAGATAACCAGTGGCGGCGCTGCCATAGAGGCACATTAGGCACTGCCTAGCCACTTTTAAATGACGAAGTAGGTTGTATTTGATGTGGAATAAATCTAATTTTGCTCGATGTTAAAGTTACAGAGAATATTCTTTTTTCGGATCACTGGGTCAAAGAGCCGATGATTTGCATCTCTGAGAATCCACGTTCGCGGCTCTTACCGTCAAAAATGTAATATTAGGCACCCCGCGATTTCGCTGAATCTGTCTAACCCCTTGGCAAATCTAACGTGTGCTTTTTATTGACATCTCGAATACTTCATTCATTCGGACGCGAGTACTGACTCGTTATATCAGCAAACTAGGCATGTATTAGCAGCTCTTTAATGCGGCATTTGGAGCACGTGCAATGCCGCGTCTTAGGACCTTGATTACAGCGGATTCGTTTATTGGCATTCTTGTATTCGCGGATTTCTAGCCTTCTGTAATGCGGGACAGTAATTATATGATTATTAGCATGATATATAATTTGTGAAACCCTTATGAAGGACGTGAGTCATGGTACAAAATCTGGTGGATGAAATTTAAAGAATGCGTTCACAAATCGATCGTACCGCGAGAAATTGGACGTCATAAAAATGAAGTGTCGAAGCCGTCCTTGAAATGGGAAGCTCTCGTGAGTACCTTGTCCTTCCCGGACTACTTACCTTCCTACCTATCATTCTTGAATCTTGCCTTGTACCTTCATACGCTGCCGCATAACGCATGGTGCGGTAAATCGTTTGGCTGGGACAAGTTCGTTCAAGAGATGTTTAACCCGCGCCCCACCGAGGGTCCGGCGCCACCTTCGCCCCACCGGGGGCCATCGATGGCCCCCTCTAACTCCGAAAATATGGGCGTTAGCCCAAATCTGCAAAGTGCAATAGAAAGCTCGCGTGAATTCAGTAAGAAATTACTTCGCATGTTTTAGTGCTCAGGTCAATGGTTTGACCTCCAGAGGTCAAATTAGGTCAAGATCGGCTATTTTCACTCAAATATGAAATGATTGAGCAAACTGGGCATAACTCTTATGTCATTAGAGCTATTGAGGCCTGGTAAAGTACATTTGATAGCAAATTGCCAGTACTTTTCCGCTATGTGGAATGTAAAGACCTCCCTCCTGTGGTTTGACCTCCAGAGGTCACCTCGTGACCTAATATGACCTGATGTCACGAAAGGTCAAAAAGTGACCTTGCCGTATATCAAATGAAAGCCAGTGACAAGACAAACACGATGGTGTTTGTTTCACCGCTCTAGCTTAATTAGGTCAAAAGTTATTGTCAAAATACTGTTTTTGACCTCTGGTGACCTTGGATGACCTTGGAAAAGTCAAAGGGCAAATATGACCCCTGGGATCCGTGAAAGGGTGTCCAAAAACACTGCTCTGAGCAGTCTGAGTATTTGCAATCATTTTTGTGGCTTTTATATCATGAAACAGCTTTTCCCCATGCTTTTCCAATGGGAGAGCTCGCCTCGTGACCTGACCTCAGGGCACGAAATCGAAAAATCCCGGATATACACCTTGTAGACCCTGGAGGGGTCATGAAGTGCAGGAAGTTTCAAATCGATCGACTTTGAAATGTAGCTCTTACAGAGCTCTAAAGTTGAAGTGAGGTGACCTTGGTTGACCTGGTCTGGTGACCTGACCTTGGGTGACCCGGGGTAAAAAATTCAGGGATGATGGGAAAATGATGCAGTGAGAGGTAGAGCCCTCAACCGCGGTGCTGCGCCTCGTCGTTTTCTGCTATCCCGGAAAAACCTTAGGGGGCGCCATCGATGGCCCCCCGGTGGGGCGAGGGTTAAGACTACAGTCGGCTTTCGGTTGTATTTTCGAAGCTTTCGACCGTCATACGACTATCTTCATCAACGAAGGATTGCTCAGCCAGTGCATATTTTAAGACTACACAAGTCTGAAAAACATCGGATCTCACTCGTCTTAAAAATTAAAACTCATTGTTATTTGTTGACAAAGAATAATGAATATACAAGTTCAACTATTTTATTAAGTGAATTAAGAGTCACAAAGGCAAATACGTTTTTACACAGTACACTCTCGAATGGCTTTCATATGCTAGGATTTGAACGTCATCCCATTTAATGTTATGTCCGGTTTTTAGAATGTGTTTAGCCAGTCCAGAGCGATCCTCGTTTTCTATAGCTCTTCTATGTTCTTGTGTTTTGATTGTGATTTGATTTGATGATTTGATTTGATTTCTGATAACTTTCCCTTTGTATGTTTTCCGCATTGACCTGTGTACTTGTAGACTATTTCTTTGTTTTGGTGTTTGTATATTTTGTCACTTTAGTTTTACTAGTATATTTTTGAGGTGTTTTGCCGTTTTAGTTTTAGTTTTTGCGTATGGCTTTAATGAAACCAGAAAGGAATGTGGCACCTTCACAACGTGACTTTAACTGATATAGCCAAGTTGTAAAGCAGGTCGGAAAACCCGGTACTCCATATTTCATTTGTTTTGGAACTCGATATTTCCGTAGAAAAAAGCTAAAACCTACCTGACACCAGCCCCCCTCAGCCCCCCGTCGCCGGCGGCCATTGTTGAGCTACCGGTGTGACGACATATGCTGACGTCACGATGAGCATCAGCCAATCGAAGCCCTTAAAGCGTTTCAAGTATGGTAGTGGTTGCCAGATCGTGACATCATCCACGGGCTGATATTTATTTCTTTTTCTAGAGGAGTATTTTTAAAAACCAAATATTGAGCTTATTGTACATTTTTCAGAGAAATCATGAGTGGCTTCATTATTTTTGACTAAAAGTATGCCTAATTACACTAAATTCCAGGATTCGACCAAGGTACCACATTCCCTTTAAACGCACAATACGTTCTGAAATTCCTCGGACCTATGGAATGACTACTCTGGGCTTTGTTTTCTCTTTCTCTGGCTGGTTGTTTTCATGTTGAGATTCCTGGCGTTGGATTTTTCTGTGCGCGTTTTTGATAAATGTCTTGGGATAATGATTTTTCTTAAGCACCTGTTCTACGTGTTTGATCTCCTGTGTCCTGTCTGCTTCTTCTTCTGTGAGATGATGTTCCCCCTATGTATAAGAGTCCTGACTACTGCTTCTTTGCGTTGTGTGCTATGGTGTGATTGAAGGCTTAGATATTTTTCTCCGTGGGCTGGTTTTCTATATACTTTAATGGATAATGTTCCATGTGTTCTTCTTTGTACTGCGACATCTAGGTACGGTAGCATCCCTTCGGCTTGTTTCTCTGATGTGAACGTAATGTTGTGTGAGAGAGAGTTCAAATGTTAGTGTAGGGGCTCTACTTGTGAGGCTTGTCACAAACCTCTCCGGAACAGAACTCACAGAAGGAGAACTGTCAATCCTACAGAGTACAGAAAGGATTGAACTTCGTTCCCATGCTAAAACATGTAAGTCACGTAGAATTCATAACAGAAATAAAAATCTCGTTCTTGACTCTTAATGTGTCGCGCGATGAAGCAAACAGACTACGTTTTGAAGTTACAAGACCTTGCAGTCTCATCATAACACACCTGATAACTTCAGTAAAGAAGAAAGAAAGGGCCTTAACAGACTGAAGCAAAGAACCAACTTGGTCATCATCCAAGCGGATAAGGGTGGCTCAATCTGTGTTCTCACTAAAGAGCAATATCTCAGTAAAGTTAACAGTTTGCTGTCAGACACGAACACATACGAATTGCTTAGCAAAGATCCTACTCCAGCTTATACTCGAAAGGTCAGGGAAGCATTAAAGCACATGGAAACACGGGGAAGGTTATCGAGAGCACAGTACTTATCCATGTACCCCTCCGATCCGTCCCCACCGTTGTTCGACGGTCTACCGACAGCACCCAAACCGAACATCCCGCTGAGGCCAATAGTTTCTTCAATAGGCTCTGTAACGTACGATGTTTCAAAACACCTGTCCAAGATATTAGCATGTCTTATAGGGAACTCTAACCACCACGTTAGGAACTCTACAAAATTTGCCAAGCAAGTAAGAGAAGTTACTATAGCAGATGACGAAATAATGGTGTCATTTGATGTAGTGTCTCTGTTCACCTCAATTCCAACCGAGTTAGCGTGCGAAATTGCCCACAAAAGGATAGAACAACAAATGGCTAGTGAGAATGATAGTTTTAGATCATTAACGGGGTTGGACGTAGACGACATAATACGAATGTTACTGATTTGCCTTAATCTCACGTACTTCCAAGTAAATGGACAATTTTAAAGGAAAATAAGTAGAACCGCCATGGGCAGCCCCGTCAGCTCTATAGTAGAGGAATTAGTGATGGAGGAGCTAGAAACCCAAGCACTCGAAACTTTCGCACCTGGCGTAAAGTTATGGAAAAGGTATGCGGACGACTCTTTCGTAATAGTCAAAACTTCATAAGTTGAGCCCCTACGCCAACATTTGAACTCCCTTTCACACAACATTAACTCGCGCATTGACGGGGGTTTGAGCCACCTTCGCCTTGACGGGGGAGGGGCGGGTACCCGCCCCCCTTAAAGATCTCGAGAACCGCGCTAGGTAGGGAAAAACGGTAAACGGTTTTGGATAGCCCATCCACTTCTCCATCGAAAATATTCGTATCATTTTTTGTCAGGTCACATTTAAGGTCACTGGAGGTCAAAACATGCCGTCATAGAGATAACATGTAAATTAAGTTGTTCGGCCATTACATCTGAACAAGTAAAGATAGAGAAAAACTATTTGAACTATATGAATCCTCGCAGTAAGCCGAATTAAATTATATATAATATGACCTTGCTAGGTCAAATCAAGGATTTGACCTGACCAGAGGTCAGGTCAAGGTCAAATTGGAAAAAATGCAGATCATTAGAACTGCAATGACGAGGAAAATCTAATGCAGTTAAAATAAACGTTTTATCTCTATTTATTACTGAGTTATTCAGTTGAAACCATTTTCCCATGTATTTCCAATGGAGAGGTCATGGCTAGTACCTGACCTTAGCTCCTCGATATAAAAAATATCGGAACATATTTTAGAGAACTCGGTGGGGCCATTGTGTGATATGAGTTTCAATAGGATAAGTTCACCCTGTTCCGACTTATGCTATCTTTAACTTTTTTAGGTCAGGTCATTTGACCTGTACTGGTGACCTGACCTGAGATGACCTAACCTTAAAATTTTGACAAAAGTTGTAAAAATGATGCGGGAAAAGGTATGCCAAGTAAGGCGGCGCTACGCGCCGCCACTTTTCTGCTGTCTCCGAACAACCCGAGGGGGGCGGGTACCCGCCCCCCGTCAATGCGCGTGTTAAGTTCACATCAGAGAAAGAAATCGAAGGAATACTACCGTACCTAGATGTCGCAGTACAAAGAAGAATAGATGGAACATTAACCACTAAAGTATACAGAAAGCCGGCCCACGGAGAAAAGTATCTAAACTATCAATCACACCATAGCACACAACGCAAAGAAGCAGTAGTCAGGACTCTTATAAATAGGGGGAACACCATCTCACAGAGGAAGAAGCAGACAGGACACAGGAGATCAAACACATAGAACAGGTGCTAAAGAAAAATCACTATGCCAAGACATTCATCAAAAACGCGCACAGAAAAATCCAACACCAGGAATCTCAACATGAAAACAACCAGCCAATGAGAGGGAAAACAAAGCCCAAAGTAGTCATTCCATATGTCCGAGGAATTTCAGAACATATTGTGCGTTTAGTAAAGTCATACGCAAAAACAAAAACTAAACTGGCAAAACACCTAAAAATATACTAGTAAAACCAAAGAGCAAAAGACACAAACACCAAAACAAAGAAGTAGTCTACAAGTACACATGTCAATGCGGAAGAACATACAAAGGGGAAACGTGTAGGATAATCAAAATACAAGAACATAGAAGAGCTATAAAAAACGAAGAACACAACCGCTCTGGACTGGCAAAACACATTCTAAAAACCGGACATAACATCAAATGGGATGACATTCAAATCCTAGGATATGAAAGCTATTGGAGAAAAAGAAAAATCAAAGAAGGCATCTATGTCGCAAAACTGCAACAAGACCTACTACTCAATACAAACTCAGGTATTCCCATGCCAGAAATACAAGGTACTACGCTCTTCATAAAAAATAATGATGATAATGCTAATAATAATATTATAACATAGTATAACAGTAACAAACAATTAACTAAAAAAGTATTTCAAAGTTACAAGGTTGTCAAGTACACCTGGCACTAAACTATTATAATTACACGTCGTGAAATAACAGTGGTGTGGCACGTATTCGATAAGTTTTTACGTCGTTTTCGGCAGCACCTCACTTGTCGGTCTTTGACGTAGGTGTATGATGATCTAGGCTTTTGTATACGTATGACCTTTCTGCGAGTGTACTGTATTAAAACGTATTTGCCTTTGTGACTCTTAACTCACTTAATTAAATTCCTGTATTTGTATATTCATTAATTTTTGTCAAGAAATAACAAGAAGTGTTTGAATTTTTAGCACGAGTGTGATCCGATGTTTTCAAATTCGTGTAATGTTAAAATATGCAAGGGCTGAACAATTTTTCGCTGACGTAGATAGTTGTATGACGTTCAAAGGCTCCAAAAATGCAACCGAAATCCGACTGGCGTCTTAAAGAACTATTGAACGAACGGTCGCATAATCGTTACCACAATACGCCGACAAATGTTTTTTATATACATTTTTGAATTTTTGATAATATTAAAATTTAAACATAAATGTTCTTTTTGCTCAACGACATGAGCTTGCTCTCTCTCTCCAGCCGACCTGCTGAATCCGCCCCTGTCCACTATTAGGTAAAAAGTCTGGGCGACGTCCTTACCTCTAAGCCAATCGTGCCTAGGCTGTCATAATGTTCAATCGCCGCCACTGCAGATAACGCCAAAAAGAAGAGACGCAAAACAACCAAACGTACAGTACCTTATCCCCGATCAATTCTACCTATTTGACCATGTTTTTTTTAGATCAGATCGTATCAGGTCAATGAGGTACTCAAGATCAAGCTACCCGACCTCAAAACCTAAAATCATTGGTTTGAAGCGATGCCTAAGGTACATCTGTCAACTGATCAGTTTCAAATTTCATAATATAAAAAGGTCATAAGGGTCTTATATTCTGCTGTCTCGGAATTTTGATATTGTTGACCTAAGGTGGGGTCTTGTTTTTGGTCACCCCATTGTAAGTCTATGGTGAAAAATAGAAAGGGCTCGTTTTCAGTAAATACTGGATAGATAAACCTGAAAAATGCACTTCAATGAACCGCTAGCTACTACCGTATATAGTTCATTTGTTTTTTCCATTACCTGCACTAAAACTTGGAATCATATCATAGCCCAGAGAATACCTATGATTGAGGACATCCCTAGATCAAAATTTATCTTAAAGACTGTTGTCAAGAATATATTTATCAGTCAATGCTAACTCACAACAAGAATCAAGATATGACATCATTTTTGTGATATACTAACGATCTCTGTCCCCTTACCTGCTAGACACTGTACTGTCCCCTTTCTACCCTATAAATTAGGTCTTCACAATGTGCTAGCGTGCACGATGACTGTCTTTTGTAGAATTCAATCCCAGGAGAAGCTTGGTGAACCATTTCCGTGGAGTTACGTGCCTCACAGTCTGTCGGATTATGCTGAGAATATTGATACTTGATTGCGATGACAATCCTGGTGGCATGACTCGTATAAGAGTCCTGGTGCTGTGGGTGTTGTGTGAGTCTGTGTGTTATGGGTGTGCTTTTAGGTGAAATGATGGTGGTGAGTATGTGTACTATAATCTACTCGGTCCTTCGCAAATATGTCCTATCTCTTAATTGGCGACAGGGAACGAAGGCAGGGTCTTTACCTTAACTGTCCCCCGTCCATCTCTTAATTTCATGTTTTCTACGAATTCTTTTCATGTAACATGTGAATCGATGTGCAATAGATTGAATGTATGCACGTGTATGTGCAAGTATGTATATGTACTTGTGTCTCATGGAAAACCAATACAAAACATGTCCGAGAAATCTCAAACCGTGTATTTTTACCACAATCTTTACCATAAAATTGTTTTTTTACCATCTGACCTCTCAAAGGTCATGTGAGAGCACAGGAGTATACAGATATTATTTTGCCAATAACGACGTACTGAATTGAGATGAATCTTCCATTTTGCTTCCATTGTGCTCATCTTGTTACGGGGAGTCGTGGTATCAGGGAACCCAGCGGGGCGCGTGTTAAAGCCCATAATTCTGACCCAGGCAGCACAAAACACAGTTGGTACAAGCCTGGCTAAGAATCAAACCAACTTCGAAGACAAAGTCCCAACCATAGATGAAGGATTTTCTGAAGACCAGCCAAGTAGGTGCTGACCATTTGCGGCCACGGCTGCAGTCCATGTGGAGGTTGGTGTTGCACCAGCCTGGACTGCTTTGTCTCGTGAGGCTGCGGTCCATGTGGAGGTTGGTGTTGCACCAGCCTGGACTGCTTTGTCTCGTGAGGCTGCGGTCCATGTGGAGGTTGGTGTTGCACCAGCCTGGACTGCTTTGTCTCGTGAGGCTGCCGTCCATGTGGAGGTTGGTGTTGCACCAGCCTGGACTGCTTTGTCTCGTGAGGCTGCGGTCCATGTGGAGGTTGGTGTTGCACCAGCCTGGACTGCTTTGTCTCGTGAGGCTGCGGTCCATGTGGAGGTTGGTGTTGCACCAGCCTGGACTGCTTTGTCTCGTGAGGCTGCCGTCCATGTGGAGGTTGGTGTTGCACCAGCCTGGACTGCTTTGTCTCGTGAGGCTGCGGTCCATGTGGAGGTTGGTGTTGCACCAGCCTGGACTGCTTTGTCTCGTGAGGCTGCCGTCCATGTGGAGGTTGGTGTTGCACCAGCCTGGACTGCTTTGTCTCGGGAGGCTGCGGTCCATGTGGAGGTTGGTGTTGCACCAGCCTGGACTGCTTTGTCTCGGGAGGCTGCGGTCCATGTGGAGGTTGCACCAGCCTGGACTGCTTTGTCTCGTGAGGCTGCGGTCCATGTGGAGGTTGGTGTTGCACCAGCCTGGACTGCTTTGTCTCGAGAGGCTGCCGTCCATGTGGAGGTTGGTGTTGCACCAGCCTGGACTGCTTTGTCTCGTGAGGCTGCGGTCCATGTGGAGGTTGCACCAGCCTGGACTGCTTTGTCTCGTGAGGCTGCCGTCCATGTGGAGGTTGGTGTTGCACCAGCCTGGACTGCTTTGTCTCGTGAGGCTGCGGTCCATGTGGAGGTTGGTGTTGCACCAGCCTGGACTGCTTTGTCTCGTGAGGCTGCGGTCCATGTGGAGGTTGGTGTTGCACCAGCCTGGACTGCTTTGTCTCGTGAGGCTGCGGTCCATGTGGAGGTTGGTGTTGCACCAGCCTGGACTGCTTTGTCTCGTGAGGCTGCGGTCCATGTGGAGGTTGGTGTTGCACCAGCCTGGACTGCTTTGTCTCGTGAGGCTGCGGTCCATGTGGAGGTTGGTGTTGCACCAGCCTGGACTGCTTTGTCTCGTGAGGCTGCGGTCCATGTGGAGGTTGGTGTTGCACCAGCCTGGACTGCTTTGTCTCGTGAGGCTGCGGTCCATGTGGAGGTTGGTGTTGCACCAGCCTGGACTGCTTTGTCTCGTGAGGCTGCCGTCCATGTGGAGGTTGGTGTTGCACCAGCCTGGACTGCTTTGTCTCGTGAGGCTGCGGTCCATGTGGAGGTTGGTGTTGCACCAGCCTGGACTGCTTTGTCTCGTGAGGCTGCCGTCCATGTGGAGGTTGGTGTTGCACCAGCCTGGACTGCTTTGTCTCGTGAGGCTGCGGTCCATGTGGAGGTTGGTGTTGCACCAGCCTGGACTGCTTTGTCTCGTGAGGCTGCGGTCCATGTGGAGGTTGGTGTTGCACCAGCCTGGACTGCTTTGTCTCGTGAGGCTGCGGTCCATGTGGAGGTTGGTGTTGCACCAGCCTGGACTGCTTTGTCTCGTGAGGCTGCGGTCCATGTGGAGGTTGGTGTTGCACCAGCCTGGACTGCTTTGTCTCGTGAGGCTGCGGTCCATGTGGAGGTTGGTGTTGCACCAGCCTGGACTGCTTTGTCTCGTGAGGCTGCGGTCCATGTGGAGGTTGGTGTTGCACCAGCCTGGACTGCTTTGTCTCGTGAGGCTGCGGTCCATGTGGAGGTTGGTGTTGCACCAGCCTGGACTGCTTTGTCTCGTGAGGCTGCGGTCCATGTGGAGGTTGGTGTTGCACCAGCCTGGACTGCTTTGTCTCGTGAGGCTGCGGTCCATGTGGAGGTTGGTGTTGCACCAGCCTGGACTGCTTTGTCTCGTGAGGCTGCCGTCCATGTGGAGGTTGGTGTTGCACCAGCCTGGACTGCTTTGTCTCGTGAGGCTGCGGTCCATGTGGAGGTTGGTGTTGCACCAGCCTGGACTGCTTTGTCTCGTGAGGCTGCGGTCCATGTGGAGGTTGGTGTTGCACCAGCCTGGACTGCTTTGTCTCGTGAGGCTGCGGTCCATGTGGAGGTTGGTGTTGCACCAGCCTGGACTGCTTTGTCTCGTGAGGCTGCGGTCCATGTGGAGGTTGGTGTTGCACCAGCCTGGACTGCTTTGTCTCGGGAGGCTGCGGTCCATGTGGAGGTTGGTGTTGCACCAGCCTGGACTGCTTTGTCTCGTGAGGCTGCGGTCCATGTGGAGGTTGGTGTTGCACCAGCCTGGACTGCTTTGTCTCGGGAGGCTGCGGTCCATGTGGAGGTTGCACCAGCCTGGACTGCTTTGTCTCGTGAGGCTGCCGTCCATGTGGAGGTTGGTGTTGCACCAGCCTGGACTGTTGTGTCTCGTGAGGCTGCCGTCCATGTGGAGGATGGTGTTGCACCAGCCTGGACTGCTTTGTCTCGGGAGGCTGCGGTCCATGTGGAGGTTGGTGTTGCACCAGCCTGGACTGCTTTGTCTCGTGAGGCTGCGGTCCATGTGGAGGTTGGTGTTGCACCAGCCTGGACTGCTTTGTCTCGTGAGGCTGCGGTCCATGTGGAGGTTGGTGTTGCACCAGCCTGGACTGCTTTGTCTTGGGAGGCTGCCGTCCATGTGGAGGTTGGTGTTGCACCAGCCTGGACTGCTTTGTCTCGGGAGGCTGCGGTCCATGGGGAGGTTGGTGTTGCACCAGCCTGGACTGCTTTGTCTCGGGAGGCTGCGGTCCATGTGGAGGTTGGTGTTGCACCAGCCTGGACTGCTTTGTCTCGTGAGGCTGCGGTCCATGTGGAGGTTGGTGTTGCACCAGCCTGGACTGCTTTGTCTCGTGAGGCTGCGGTCCATGTGGAGGATGGTGTTACACCAGCCTGGACTGCATTGTCTCGTGAGGCTGCGGTCCATGTGGAGGTTGGTGTTGCACCAGCCTGGACTGCTTTGTCTCGTGAGGCTGCCGTCCATGTGGAGGTTACACCAGCCTGGACTGCTTTGTCTCGTGAGGCTGCCGTCCATGTGGAGGTTACACCAGCCTGGACTGCTTTGTCTCGTGAGGCTGCCGTCCATGTGGAGGTTACACCAGCCTGGACTGCTTTGTCTCGGGAGGCTGCGGTCCATGTGGAGGTTGGTGTTGCACCAGCCTGGACTGCTTTGTCTCGTGAGGCTGCGGTCCATGTGAAGGTTGATGTTGCACCAGCCTGGACTGCTTTGTCTCGTGAGGCTGCGGTCCATGTGAAGGTTGGTGTTGCACCAGCCTGGACTGCTTTGTCTCGTGAGGCTGCGGTCCATGTGGAGGTTGGTGTTGCACCAGCCTGGACTGCTTTGTCTCGGGAGACCCCAGTCAAGCGGGCGCTGACGGCCAGGGCCTGCGGCTGCCTCAGGTGATCACCTCTTCCCTGGACCGCACGGTGAAAGTGTGGAACATCAACAACATCTTCGAGAAAGTCTACCACATCGACCGGCACGAGATGCAGGTGGACTCCATCAGCCTTTCGCAGGCAAGTCCCAGGGGCGCAGCTTAATCAACATTGATGGAGGGGAGGGGGGTAACAAATGGCAAAACTTATAAAAACATAGTGTTGTCATTGGACAGATCCTGCAATAGCTAGGAGAATATTTAGAAGCCAATGATATGCAGCTTTGTCTATCCCTTGGAATTTGAGATTGACAATTGGGAAAATGCTGTGTAAAACATCCCGGATTCGACTGCAGCTAAAATGCTAACCAAAAACTACCTATTTAGCACTAGTAGACGTGATACTAGATCGGTGTAAAGACTGCATACTTTCCTCTTTGACATGATGTTATATTTTTACAATAAAAGCCTCCCTCGAATTATTTAGTTAAGATTGTACCTTGTGGTCAAGGTCAACTTTTTTGTAATTGATAAACCCATTTTCCACAGCCTGCTCCTCTGGCCCAACATTAAGCGTCGAAAGAGTATACGTGTGGCTGCAAAAAAACATTATAAATTTTATAATATACTTATTCAACAACCCTTGCCCTTAGTATGTACCTCTTAAACAAATGCAACTTTTATAGCTAGTTAATATGATCAGTCATTGGTAAATACCTTTCCTCAGCCTGTACCTCTAGCCCAACGTTAAGTGTCGAATGGGTATACGTCTAGCTGCAGAAAAGTATTATCAATAATTAGTTGCATATTTCAGAAACCCCAACCCCAGTACGTACCCCTAAAATCAAACCATCTCTTTGAGCTAGTTAATCTGATCAATCATTAATAAACCCTTTTTCCTAGCCTGTACCTCTGGCCCAACGTTAAGCGTTGAATGAGTATACATCTGGTTGCAGAAAAGCACCATCAAAGATAAAATACCTAAAAAACCTGAGCCTTACCTGTGACCTAAGTCCATCACTCCTGACTAGTTAAACTAATTCAACCATCATAGCCTTTTTTTAGGTCTGGCTATACTAGGACTGAGAATTATTGATATTTACTCCACGATTCTGATGAAGGGCTGTGCCCGAATATATAATCTTCAGTGTTTTTTACATTTCCGGATTCGAGGGGAGAGGCCAGGGAACATCTTAGCAACTCATCATCATGCTCCTCGCCGCAGCACTTCAAAACTTATCAACGTTTGAATCCAACATTGGCCGTCAAAGAGTGCTGGCAGAAAGTTTGAAAAACCCCGAAAAACTAGCCAAGACCGTTCTTCGTATTGAGTTCCTTACTGCTTGCCGAAGAGAATGCTTAGTTCCTCGTTTCATCCAAGATTCGTTAAGACCAGTGACAGCGATTTTTAACAACAATGATCGAATTCAGGCTCGTTCTACTTACTTTGCAAAGACACTTTTGAATGAAGCTATCTCGGAGTTCTTTAGGACGAAGGCTTTTTTAGAGCGTGAACGATCACGGAATTTTGAACTCCTTCGTACATTTTTAGATCAGAATCGTTTCGATTATGTATTCCGAAAGTGCCATCAAGTCTTTGACCAAACCATTTTTGACAACCGACGTCGTCTTATTCGGAAGTTTAGACAACTTCAAGAGAACTCTAGGAACAGCCAACGTCAAGATGTGTCAGTGAACGATGAAACTAAGAAAAGTGTGAACAACTTATCGTCTCAGGGCATAAATGAAGCGTGCTTAGGTGTTTTAGCGAAAAGACCGAACTTTGCAATGACTCAGTGCGTTACGAGAGAAGTGTTATTAGACGTAGCTAAAGGAGTGGAACGGCTCGCGTACGCCAAACGTTGGAAGAACAAGATCTCAGGACCAAATGGAGCCACCCGTACACCATCAGAGAACGCCACAGACGGAGCTCCCACCATCGTGCCAGCCGACCCTGCCTCTCCGAAGTCATCATCATCATCTGGCGGGGCAACACCAAGAGCGCTGGGCAGCGGAGCATCGGTTAAAGGACGACCCTGATGAGGGTGTGCGCCAACAGCGGGCAGGTCGCCTTCCAAACCTCTCCTTTAGATTTCCTGATACCGGTAAGACGTTTCCAGAACCTTCGAACAGGATCGTAGAGTCTAGCCTTCAAAAACTCAAAGATGATCTTCTGCGTACGTATAAAAGTCACAGAGCAGCTACCCATAATGTAACGGCTGAGCAACGTAATCTTGTCCATGAACTTGCAAAAAACAAAAATGTCATAGTTAAGCAGAGCGACAAATGAAAGGGTTTTGTAATTCTAGACAAAGATGCCTATATAAACAAGGTTAACACTATATTAGATGACCCGGAGAGCTATGAAAAGTTAAGAAAGAATCCTGTTCAGAATGTGGAAGCCAAAACCAAACGTACGCTCAAAAGCGTTGCGAGGGGAAAACTGCCGGATAGGACAGTAACAGATCTAACCCCCGCGCATAGTAGAACCCCCGTATTTTATGGCTTACCGAAGGATCATAAAAAGTCCCTCTCAGACCAGTCATATCTGCCTGTGGAGGGCCCACAGAGAAAACTTCCTGTTTGCTTGAGAGAATACTTAATCAACTTCTCCAGTTTGTGCCTACGCATATTTGGGATACCAAAAACTTTTTGAGGAGATTTTCAAATCACACCCAATCAGAAGGCATACCAGCAGGTAGTATTTTCTTCAGCATAGACGCTGTCAGTTTGTATGGAAACATACCCGTTCCTGAGGCTATCAAAGCGGTAGAAGCAAAGCTAGACAATCATTCACAGAATATTGATACTTTTGGCCTGACCAAAGACGACGTTTCTAAACTTCTCGACCAGTGTCTGAGTGACAATGTTTTCTCATTTGGGGATCAGTACTACCGACAAAAATTAGGGTTAGCTATGGGGAATCCATGTGCACCTGCCTTGGCCATTCTGTTCTTAGATATGTTTGAAACCAATACGTTAGCTACATGTCCTGTCAAACCAGAGTTCTTGGTAAGGTACATTGACGATTATGCAGGTATCTTCTCGCATGGGCAGGAAGCTTTGGATGACTTCCTTAGCTACATGAACAGTAGACATCCACACCTAAAATTTACCATGGAGCACACGGGTAGTGGGAGTGGGGTGCCCTATTTGGATACGTAAGTCACAGCAGAAACACACGGCCAAAACACTAAGATAGAGACAGAGCTCTACATCAAACCAACCAACTCGGGAATCATCCTCCATAGTACATCTGCCCATCCCACGTCTACGAAACACAATATTATCCGAAACATGTTCCACAGGGCTATGGATAACTCACCGGGCCCAGAGAAAGAGAGAAAAAGCGTAGATAAGATTTGAAATCTGCGTCTAAAAAATGGGTATCATGCAGGGCTTCTCAGGCGTTTGTTGAGGGCGGTTAGACTAGCTAGTACAGGTAACGGAATGAGCAAGAAAAAGAAAGAAGGCTCAGATTCTTATGATGGGTTCTTGACTTTGCCGTACGTAGACGAACAGCTACTCTGTAAAATAAAAAAAAGTCGTAAAGAAATCTAACCTGAAAGTACATATAGCCTGGAAGAATAACAAGAAACTTAAGTCGTCATTGGTTAGGTCGGCCATTTCTAAGCTAAAATGTCCTGGGGGTCAGAGGTGTCATTTATGCAAGTCAGGTTTTAAAGGCGACTGCACACAGAAAAATTTAGTGTATCAAATAGACTGTAGACTGTGTAACCAGGATCAAAACAGTGCTCAATACGTAGGGGGAGTCGATGAGGCCCGTCCGATTGCGATTTAACGAACATTTGCGGGACGCGAAAAATAAAACTAGGAACACACCTCTAGGAGATCATTTCCTCGAGAAACATGCAGCACAGGACACTCAGGCTATATCAGAACCACTTGAGCTAAAAGTAGTTCATGGGGCACGTGATCATCCAGATAGAAAGATAGCCGAATCCATAATCATTCAGGATCGTCATCCCAGCCTTAACGTACAAGGAACGTCCTGGCCTATTATGCGGGTCTAGGATAGGCCATCACTTAACAGCAGTGGCTTAAGAGATAAGGGAAGGATCAGCGTAAGTATATGTGTTCTGGGGTAGGACTTCCTTACATTATTGATAGTGTTATTGATGCTAGACGTATATGCTTTTGACGTTTAACTTTGGGCCCGATTTACAGGCTGGAAAAAGGGCTATGATGGTTGAATTAGTTTAACTAGTCAGAAGTGATGGACTTAGGTCACGGGTAAGGCTCAGGTTTTTTTAGGTAATTTATCTTTGATGGTGCTTTTCTGCAACCAGATGTATACTCATTCAACGCTTAACGTTGGGCCAGAGGTACAGGCTGGGAAAAAGTGTTTATTAATGATTGATCAGATTAACTAGCTCAAAGAGATGGTTTGATTTTAGTGGTACGTACTGGGGTTGGGGTTTTTGAAATATGCAACTAATTATTGATAATACTTTTCTGCAGCTAGACGTATACCCATTCGACACTTAACGTTGGGCTAGAGGTACAGGCTGAGGAAAAGTATTTACCAATGATTGATCACATTAACTAGCTATAAAAGTTGCATTTGTTTAAGAGGTACCTACTAAGGGCAAGGGTTGTTGAATAAGTATATTATAAAATTTATAATGTTTTTTTTGCAGCCACACGTATACTCTTTCGACGCTTAACGTTGGGCCAGAGGAGCAGGCTGTGGAAAATGGGTTTATCAATTACAAAAAAAGTTGACCTTGACCACTAGATACAATCTTAACTAAATAATTCGAGGGAGGCTTTTATTGTAAAAATATAACATCATGTTAAAGAGGAAAGTATGCAGTCTTTACACCGATCTAGTATCACGTCTACTAGTGCTAAATAGGTAGTTTTTGGTTAGCATTTTAGCCGCAGTCGACGGAAAAAGTAAATAAGAAGAACAGAAATATTCAAATAACCGATTAAGGTACTTCAGCGAGTTTTTCATTGTTAATGAAAAACTAGTGTTTGGCTGAAATAATAGAAAAGTCTGTCACAAATACTGGTCTAGGTTTGTCGTATTGTCGGCATTGCTTTTAGGTTAGAGGTATCAATATCGTTGTTGTCACGACATCCAATCTTATTTTTAACGATTCATTCTAAAAGGCATTTTTGTGGAAGCTCAATTCGAGGTCTGGCTATACTAGGACTGGGAATTTGTGATATTTACTCCACGATTCTGATGAAGGGCTGTGCCCGAATATATAATCTTCAGTGTTTTTTTACATTTCCGGATTCGAGGGGAGAGGCCAGGGAGCATCTTAGCAACTCATCCTGTATTTGTATTTGAATTAATTTTAAATAGCCTATAAAAAAAACTGAAAAATGAATCAGTGTGCCCAAGAAATGGAACACAAAATAAGCACTCAAGAAAGTTTCAATTACGGGCAGGTCACGTGTGACAGCCGTAGTCTAGTGGCCATCATTCCCTCCTCTCACACGGGAAAACCGGGTTCGACTCCAGGAAGATGCAGTTTGACTGTATGTAGTGTTGCCATGTTTATAAGCGTGAATATGGCATCTCTATTGCCGTCAAGCTGGAGCGCGTTGGGGTAGCCGTGGGCAGTCACGTGACCAGGCCGCCGGAGGTCGGGGCCGCGTCACCGGTGAGCAGGTCGGCAGTCGGCGCCTGGGCGCGGTCAGAGGCGGGGTGCTGCTGGCTGCAGCGGGATTACTTGTATGTAAGCGTCTTTTCTTTTAACCTTTTCGTTGTGCTGTCCTCGGAATTCAATACTTACGTTACCTCTGCATCGAAGCCTTTGATCTGGAGAAGAGACCGCCCGGAGAATACCACAGGAAACTTTGGCGACCAGGATGTTTCAACCAGTCTCACCCGCGGAGTATTGGCCCACACCAGGTGAGAAACCAAAGCTGCCATGGTCTCAATGGTATGCTGATTTTCTGGTTTATGGAGAGTCGTGGGGCTGGGAAGACTGGTCAGAAAACAGGTGCAAGGCGTTACTTCTCAACTCGGTGGGCGCAGAAGCGCGTCGACTCTTCCGTGCTGCGGAGTCTGCAGCGGTGTCATCCCCTGACGTAAAACCCGAGCCTCAGGCTGCTACAGATCAGACCCCGGACGATGTAAGCCATGTTCCAATTCAGTCTGGATACGACCGTGTGGTCTGCGTGCTCGAGAAACTCTTTGTGAAGGACTCAGACGTACGTGCTGAGCGGGTAAGATTCCGGCGCTGTGTTCAAACCCCGGATGACTCTGCTCTCATCTATTTGACAAATCTGAAGGAGGCTGTACAGAAATGCGAGTTTGGGGACCTCAGAGATGACATGATTCGAGACCAGTTTATCGAGGGTTGTTTATCTGACAGTCTTCGTGACAAGCTTTTGTTGAAGGATAACCTCACCCTGAATCGGCTGGAGGAGATTGCTGCATCCATGGATCGTGGTTTACAACGACGACAGGTGCTGAAGGAAGTAGCAACAGCTTCAGGAGCGGGAACTTCCATAGCAACAGTGGCGGATGTTGCCTTCCACAGCCAGTCTTCAAAGAAGGTGGGTTTGGCGAGTCGTTCTGACCACACGGAACCATGTCCGGCGTGCAGTAGGCCAGTCACGGGAGTGATGACATGCGATGCCCGGCCAGAGGTCAAGAATGGTATCGCTGCAAGGCTTTGGGTCATTTCATGAGATGTTGTCGCTCTAACAGAGGAAAACAGATCAAAGCCGGTGACAAAAAGCAGGTCAGCGCGGTGCAAGTGTTGACTAAGCACGTTGCAAGCTGGGGCGACTGAGTGTCCGTGGTATACGGTTACGGTCAGCAATCACGAGCTCACCATGCTAGTTGATACAGGAGCGGCCGTCAGCATCATTCCAGTCCAGATGTATCAGAACTTGCTGTCTGAGTTTGACCTGACTGAACCCAGGGTAAAGCTTCAAGCTTACGGGGGAATCACATCACAGTCAAGGGGTTATCAACATCCCGATGAAGTCCTGGTCTGGTCATAACGTGGATGCAGACCTATATGTGGTAGAAGCAGGCATACCACTGCTGGGTCGTGGCCTTCAGAAAGCAGTTTGGCTTGACTGTGCAGAATGGCAACACGGTGCGTTTGATTGATCAGATGACGCCGCTTCCAGCAATACGTGGGTACTGTCACAGAGTGCAGATGAAGCCAGACGTGATGCCGTCCAGTCAGAAGCTGAGGACGCTTCCCTACGCCCTCCGAGAGGAAGTGACGCAGCATCTGTTCGAGATGGAGTCCCAGAGTGTGATCGAGCGCGCCCCGGGCCACACTTCACCGTGGCTGTCTCCCATAGTCGCGGTTCGCAAGAAAACTACTGGTAAGCTACGTGTTTGTCTAGATCTAACTGATGTGAATCGGGCAGTGGTAGCTAACGGTTATCCGATCCCAGCCATTCAGGAGCTGCTGGACCGAATGCAGGGGGCCAAGCTGATGTCGAGCCTCGACATGAAGACAGCTTATCATCAGTTGGAGCTCTATGAGTCCTCGAGAGCCATAACTGCATTCCTCCATGAAGGTCAGTTGTGGAGATACAAGCGATGCCCCATGGGACTAAAAAGTTTGCCTCAGTGTTTCCAAAAGATGATGGAGTGTGTACTCGAGGGCATAAATAACGTCCAAGTGTATCTTGATGACGTCACGATTTGGGGACGCTCAAAGGCTGAGCATGACGCCTATCTGAAGCAGGTGATACAGAGGATGCAGAGCCACAACATCACGTTGAACTGGGACAAGTGCAAGATCGGCGTCACCTCCGTGGAGTTCCTCGGGTTCACGGTCTCCACAGAGGGCGTGTCTGTTTCACCAGACAGAGTGCAGGGCATCCGTGACCTGCAGACGCCAAAGACGAGGAGGGACCTCCAGTCAGCGCTGGGGATGCTGGGGTTCTACGCTAAGTTCGTCAGGGACTACAGCACCGGGGTGGAGCCACTACGTCGGCAGCTGCGCCAGGATGCACCACCATTCAACTGGACGTCGGAGATGCAGGCGGCTCTCGATGACGTCAGGGAGGCGATCCTGCGGTCGGACGTGCTGGCCATGTTGACCCTCCGCTGGAAACGTTTGTCGCCACTGACGCCAGTGACGTTGGTCTGGGAGCAGTGATGTCCCAGAGACATCACGACGGCAGAGAGCGTGTGGTGTGCTGTGCCTCCAGCACGCTCACTGCTGCACAGCGTCGGTACAGCGCGTCGGAAAAAGAGGCGTTGGCAGCCGTTTGGGCTTGTGAGAAATGGCACAAGTACCTGTGGGGACGGGACTTTGTCCTACGGACCGACCATGCAGCGCTGCGCACTTTGCGAACCGCCAGCGGGATCGGTCGTGCTGGAACGCGGCTGTCTCGGTGGGCTGCTCGTCTGATGACGTATTCCTTCACCATCCAGTACGAGAAGGGCACAGAAAACTCGGCAGATGGCCTGTCACGCCTTCCAGGGCCCAGCATGGAGGTGGAGGATGACGAAACCGAATTGGTGGCCACGCTGACGTCACAACTCCAAGCGGTAAGCCGAGGTGAGTTAGAGCAAGCGGTACTGGATGACCCGGTGTTGGCCATGCTGGCTGAGCAGATCCCGCGCAGGTGGCCCCGCCGATTGGCAGACGTGCCGGACCGGCTGCAGCCGTTCTTCAGAGCCCGAGAAGAGCTGTCGCTGGTGGACGGACTGGTACTGAGAGGCCACAAGATCATCGTGCCGGCAAGTCTTCAATCCAGGTTGGTGACACTGGCTCATGAGAGTCATCAGGGTGTAGTGCGCACCAAGCAGCGGTTGTGCGCTGCCTACTGGTGGCCTGGAATGGACAAGACAGTAGAAACGGCTGTCAAGAGCTGTGACGCCTGTGCCGTGTCGGATAAATCTGCAAAGCTTCACAGAGCCCCGTTGAACCCAGTTCCACTGCCTGAAGCACCGTGGGAAAAACTAGGGGTTGACTTTATCGGTCCCATGCAAGGACCCCGTAGTCAGCGGTATGCCGTCGTAGTCATCGACTACTACTCTAAATGGATCGAGGTCGGCTTTGTAAGCGAACATACCACTCAAGCTGTGATTGATGTTTTGGATGTGCTGGCCTCACGGGAGGGATATTGCAGACAGCTTGTCAGCGATAATGGGACACACTTCTACTCTGAGAGGTTTGCGGCCTATCTGAAGGCTGTGAGGATTGATCACATCCGTGTCTCTCCGTACCACCCGGCAGGCTCTGGAGCGGTGGAAAGGGCCAACAAAACGGTAAAGTCTGCCCTCCAGATGACAGATATTGAAGGCGAGGACCGGTGCTCCTTTCTGCGGACGTTTCTGCAGAACTACCGTGCCACGCCACACGCCAGGACTGGCAAGAGCCCGTCAGAACTACTGCACGGCCGGAAACTGCGGACCAAACTGGAGGCAGCGGCAGCAACTTCGGCTACGACACATCAGGTGGTGCCTCCTAGCGACTCTGAGGTGAGAAAACGTGTGGCGGATCGGCAACATAAGCAAAAATACAGTGGGATAGTTACCATCACGTCCGTCAAAGCCCGTTTGAAGCTGGTGATTGGGTGCGATAGGAACTAATGCCGCGTCCCCGAAAAAGGATGCCGCCACTTTTCAGGACCGAGGCGGATCGCGAGGCGTACCGACCCTGCGTCCTTTCACCTGGACGACGGAACGCGCGTGCATGCAGAACGCCTCACCAGGTGGTCAGCAACACCACCAGCGGGAGCAGACGGCGAGCCAAGCCGTCAGACACAGGAGGACGTCCACTCAGCTCCGGAGTCAGGGCGGCTGGATGACTCTGAAACGGAGTCAGAGTCTGGCTCAGGCAGCACTCCTCTCGGAGGTGATCTAGGGACTGTGCGGTGACTGAAGGTGAGGCGCTGAGCAGTGCGAGTGCAGAACCGGGCGGTACGGACTGTACTGTGGCTGGTGATGGACCGTTGAGCACTGCGAGTGCAGAACCGGGCGGTACGGACTGTTCTGTGGCTGGTGATGGGCCGCTGAGCAGTGCGAGTGCAGAACCGGGCGGTACGGACTGTACTGTGGCTGGTGATGGACCGTTGAGCACTGCGAGTGCAGAACCGAGCGGTACGGACTGTACTGTGGCTGGTGATGGACCGTTGAGCACTGCGAGTGCAGAACCGGGCGGTACGGACTGTACTGTGGCTGGTGATGGGCTGTTGAGCAGTGCGAGTGCAGAACCGGGCGGTACGGACTGTACTGTGGCTGGTGATGGACCGTTGAGCACTGCGAGTGCAGAACCGGGCGGTACGGACTGTACTGTGGCTGGTGATGGGCTGTTGAGCAGTGCGAGTGCAGAACCGGGCGGTACGGACTGTACTGTGGCTGGTGATGGGCTGTTGAGCAGTGCGAGTGCAGAACCGGGCGGTACGGACTGTACTGTGGCTGGTGATGGGCTGTTGAGCAGTGCGAGTGCAGAACCGGGCGGTACGGACTGTTCTGTGGCTGGTGATGGGCTGTTGAGCAGTGCGAGTGCAGAACCGGGCGGTACGGACTGTACTGTGGCTTGTGATGGGCCGCTGAGCAGTGCGAGTGCAGAACCGGGCGGTACGGACTGTACTGTGGCTGGTGATGGGCTGTTGAGCAGTGCGAGTGCAGAACCGGGCGGTACGGACTGTACTGTGACTGGTGATGGGCTGTTGAGCAGTGCGAGTGCAGAACCGGGCGGTACGGACTGTACTGTGGCTGGTGATGGGCCGCTGAGCAGTGCGAGTGCAGAACCGGAGCTGTTCGCTGATGGGTCATTTCGTAGGTCGGAGACTGCGGCGTCCGACTCTGGTGCGAACGATAGGTGGCGCCAGCGAACACGTGCCGGGCGGAGTGTACAGAAACCGTCGCGCTATGGTTTTGATTAATGGGGAATGAATGTAGTGTTGCCATGTTTATAAGCGTGAATTTGGCATCTCTATTGCCGTCAAGCTGGAGCGAGTTAGGGTAGCCGTGGGCAGTCACGTGACCAGGCCGTTGGAGGTCGGGGCCGCGTCACCGGTGAGCAGGTCAACAGTCGGCGCCGGGGCGCGGTCAGAGACGGGTGCCGCTGGCTGCAGCGGGATTACTTGTATGTAAGCGTCTTTTCTTTTAACCTTTTCGTTGTGCTGTCCTCGGAATTCAATACTTACGTTACCTCTGCATCGAAGCCTTTGATCAGGAGAAGAGACCGCGCGGAAAATACCACACTGTAGCATGCTAATTTCCGATTTTCTGCTTGCCTACTTGTTATATACCTACCAGTAGATGAAGGATCTATTCTAGGGCCAAACCCTTCTGGTTATACCCTCCACCCAGGTAGATAAAGGGGGATATGAGCCCCAAAGATTTTCTAACGTGACCGGTGTAGCGCATTTGTACATGCAAAGTGGTACCGGCTTGATATTCAGCTCCAACCTCCGATGCTTCCCCATCCCATAGGCGGATCCAGGATTGCCGATCGGGGGGAAACCTTCCCGGGTAGGGGCGCCATCCGGACGAGGGGGCGTCACTTTTGACCGGCAAAACCTATCAGGTGGGGGCAAAATCCAATTGGAGGGCACCGATTTTCGCAGAATTCTCCTCCATTGGAAACCAGTTGCCATATGTTTTCTTATTGCTTTGAAACGTTGATGGCCTTTCAAAAAATTATTTTTGTGCCCTTTGCTGAAGACCATTATGGGTCCTTGGCTGGTATTTTTAAGAGCCAGGAACCGCAAACTGAAACCGATGAAGAAAACAGAGGTGACTTTTCGAGATTTATTAAGTCCCACGAAGCACTGAATTTTACTTCTTGGGTGATATCTTCATTCTGTGGTCACCAGAACATATTTGAAAAATAGCGTAGTGGACGGGCGACAGGCGCTCCCCGAGGATTTTCGTCTGGGGGTGGGGGCTCGGCCGAGGAAGGGGGAAGGTGGCGGCAGGCTGATGGGAAGCGTCATGTTTTACAGGGGGCTGCAGGTTATTGGAGGGGAAAAGTGGCCAGAGAGGGTACTTATCACGTAAAATGGCGGCACGCTATGGGCAGGGCGGAAATGTGAGGGTAGAACTGGTACTAAAAAAGCCAGATGAATGCTCATTTCTGCTCTCGATGGGAGCCTGCAGCGGCCAATTATTACCAAAATCGTGTGAGGCATCTTCAGCCCTCAACATGTGGGGGGGGGTGGAGCGGAGCTTTGGAGTCGACGCGTTAAGGGGGGCTGGCCCTCTCCCTTTGGGAGCGCTACTGACCGGAGAATAGCTGAGTGTGAAACCCCTACTGAAGACTCACTCTTGATATGCGTCAGAATCGGGGGATCAAGGAGCGTGCACCCCGACCACCTTTCACCCGACCGGAAATTTCTCAATTTCAGTCAAACCTGGAAGATTTAATTAGAATACGTGTGTTTAATTAGACCACCAAGTGTGGAACGCACAAACACCCAAATCTGATCCCGTTTTTTTGCTTTAGAGGGAAACGTTTCTTGTCTGCACCAGGCTGGGAACGAACTGGTATCTCACCCCTAGTAAAAGTATTATTATTATTATGGGGCTTATCGACGCACCAACAGCCAGGGTCATGGCGTCGCCAACTCTTTCCCTGTTGGAAGGGTTTCTCGGGAGCCAGCTTGCTCTTGTTCAGGGAAGCCGCCGGCCTGAACCCGGGTCGGCTGCGTGGAGAAGCTACGCTGACCACCCACTACCGCGCCCCCTAGTAAAAGTATCCTACTGTGTTTCCTGCACAACTGTGCAGGACAGCCCATGAGGGATCCTATTATTAAATTAGAACAGCTGTCCTACAGTACCCTGCAGCAAGTCCTGCACGGTGCCAAGGTCATACCACAGGTGCCATAGCTTGTCATCATTGGGACCTGGTGCTGACTGTGCCATAGCTTACCATTACCGGGATTTGGTGCTGACTGTGCCATAGCTTGGCATCACTGGGACCTGGTGCGGGTTGTGCCATAGCTTGGTACTACTGGGACCTGGTACTGACTGTGTCATAGCTTGTCATTACCGGGACCTAGTGCTAACTGTGTCATAGCTTGTCATTACCGGTACCTGGTGCTGACTGTGCCATAGCTTGTCATTACCGGTACCTGGTGCTGACTGTGCCATAGCTTGTCATCACTGGGACCTGGTGCTGACTGTGCCATAGCTTGTCACTACTGGGACCTGGTGCGGGTTGTGTCATAGCTTGTCATCACTGGAACCTGGTGCGGGTTATGCCATAGCTTGGTACTACTGGGACCTGGTGCTGACTGTGTCATAGCTTGTCATTACCGGGATTTGGTGCTGACTGTGTCATAGCTTGTCATTAACGGGACCTGGTGCTGACTGTGCCATAGCTTGCCATTACCGGGATTTGGTGCTGACTGTGCCATAGCTTGTCACTACTGGGACCTGGTGCTGACTGTGTCATAGCTTGTCATTACCGGGACCTGGTGCTGACTGTGTCATAGCTTGCCATTACCGGGATTTGGTGTTGACTGTGCCATAGCTTGTTACTACTGGGACCTGGTGCTGACTGCGTCATAGCTTGTCATTACCGGGACCTGGTGCTGACTGTGTCATAGCTTGCCATTGCCGGGATTTGGTGCTGACTGTGTCATAGCTTGTCACTACTGGGAGCTGGTGCTGACTGTGTCATAGCTTGCCATTGCCGGGTTTTGGTGCTGACTGTGCCATAGCTTGTCATTAACGGGACCTGGTGCTGACTGTGTCATAGCTTGTCATTACCGGGACCTGGTGCTGACTGTGCCATAGCTTGTCATTACCGGGATTTGGTGCTGACTGTGCCATAGCTTGTCATTACCGGGATTTGTTGCTGACTGTGCCATAGCTTGTCACCACTGGGACCTGGTGCTGACTGCAGTGGCGGATCCAAGGGGGGCAAAAAGGCATTCCCCCAAACGGAAAAGCTCGGGGCAAAACTATGTTTTTGCTCCCCAAAGTGATCGACCTCCTTTTTCCCCAACTCCTTTTTAGTTTATAAGCAAGATTCTGGTGCTTTAACTCTCAACTTCAAACAGAACCAGTGTGCCGGTGTGCGATTTGAGCATCTTCTGTATGCTGTCGAGTGAATATGTGTATGAATGAGTGAGTGGGTACTATTAGTACCTGTTTTATCCGTTTTAAACATGGGCACTGAGGACTGTAAATAAATTAATTGTTATGTCTATATATGGTACGTGCAAATGAGCGTACTTCACCGTCCGCTGGCTGAAAGCCTGAGCTCTACTGGCATGAGTCAAATTATGTTCATGGAGCTGTTTGGAGTGCCGGCTCGCGATCAGCTGTGGGAGACATGGGCTACAAATGTGGTAAGAGAGAGACCCATGCTGGCCCTGATGGAATGCTGTACGGTTCGGCTTACTCATACTATAAGGTGTATACGATTGTTTAGCCTATTGGTCAGGAAGTCTCCCACACTCCCTCCCTGCATCTCTTCCTTACTTCCTTCCACCCTCCCTCCCTGCTCCTCCTTCTTACTTCCTTCCATATTCTTCCTCCCTGCTTCTCTCTCTCTCTCTCTCTCTCTGCGCGCTCTCTCCCCCTTCCCCCTCCTCCTTCCCTTCTAAATTCCCCTTCTGCCTTGCCTCCTTCTTTCTCTCTTGCTCTTTTATAATAAATTATATATAATTTTGTGACAAGCAGCCTCAAATGTTTTTGTGTGGGTGTGAAATATTGTTGATATCTAGGCCAAGCTTATATTTATGTAGACTTGACCATAAGAATTGTTCTTATTTCAGTTTAGGAGGCGGGTGCGCCACCTTGAAATTTTGCGGGATAGGGAGGGAAGGAATGGTACATGTGTTATCACCTTCATTTTTTTACAAGTAGCATTGCCAGCAAGCATCAGTGGTTATTCGAGGAAGGAAGGTCTTCATATGAAGTTTTTTTCTTTTTTGTTTTGCCCTGGTTGCTTTATGGGGAGGGGGGGCTGGCGTCGCCGCGGCTTGCCGGCGGCTGGCCGTACGGCCGTAGGCGGATGACGTCCGCTCTGCGGTTGCGTTCCGCCGGTCGCTGTACCGGGATGGCCTCCCGCCGCCCGCCGCAGCGGCCACTCTGCAGATCCGGGTCTTCGGTCGCCGCGGTCGATTGGCCGCGGCGACCAAATTTTCGCGTTTAATCTTACCTTTATCTTAGTATTTAATAACTATTTCTAGTATTATTAGTATTTATAGTATTGTTCTGGATTCCCCAGATGTGGGACAGAAAAAGCTTTAAGGCATATCTAGTAGTTTTTTTCTTTCTTTTTCATTTTGTACGTATGGATCTTAGACAGGACGTCGTTGCTCCCTATCAAGCGTTGGTCTTTCGGAGTTGCTTTAACTCTGCCTTTTCAATTTTGATAAAACTGAACACGAAACAAAGCTATATACTACACAGCGATACACTGACAGGTGCAAGTCAAGACCTAGAAGATAGCTGTCGTGATGTTATCTGAAATATTTGAGAATCCTTTTAAATATATAGTACTGGAGGATACTTCTGATTTAAACCATAAACTTGTTGAAATAACAAATAAATGCGAATGCCATGTACCTCCCATTAAAATGAATATATCAAACAGTTTTCAAATTGTCCATATAAATGCGTGATCAATCAAAAACAAGTTTGATGAAATCAAAACCTTTCTATCACAATCCGGCATAACTTGGTCTATCATTTGCATCGCAGTGACATGGCTGAAAAAAGGAAATTGAAAAATATTTTGATATAGATCAATATGAAATATATTCATCGAGTCGGGAAAATAATCAGGGGGAGGAACAGCAATATATGTGAACAAAAAGTACACATCTAGAAGAAGGGAAGATCTCGAGTTTGAACAAATAGAATCCACTTTTGTAGAAGTAGAGAACGCAGGAGATAAACATGGGAAACATTTCGTGATTGGTGAGGCTTATAAACCTCCAAACCAGGATAGCAATAGCTTTCTGGAACATTTTGAAAAAGGTTTTGGACTCAATAAACCCGTGTAAAAATGACTATGTATTGGCAGGGGACTTCAACTATGATTTATTAAAGACTAAAGATGACAAAAACGCAAATAAGTTTCTAACCCTGATGTTATCATACAACCTTTTGCCTCTGATCTCAAGGGCAACTAGGTTTGCGTCGAATTCTCATACCTTATTGGATAACTTTTTTGTCAGTAATACAGATCAAGTTGCACATTCAGGTATAATTGTAACAGATATATCTGATAATTTGCCTATATATATATATATATATATATATATATATATATATATATATATATATATATATATATATATGAACTTTAAAAAAGAAATTAGTTAATACAAGAACGGCAATTATGATAAAGGCTTTCGACTGGTCCAAAGAAAAAGAATTCAATGATTATATTGTTTCGGAATTAGCCAATTTTCAAAACATCAATGATCCTGATGAGGCTTGTGAAGTTCTTATAAATACTTATACAACTGGAATTGATAAATTTTCGATATCATTTAAACCATGTAGAAGGAAAACTCCAATTAAACCATGGATTTGTCCAGGGATACTAGCGTCTATAAATTATAAGAACAAACTGTATCATAGGTATATTTCACACAAAAATAGGAAAAAAACAAATAGTGAATATGATCCTGTGCTGAGACAACATGAAAATAAATATAAACTTTATAGAAACTACCTGACTAAAATTATTAAGGAAAGTAAGAGGAAATACTACATGTCTGCGTTTGAAGCTCATAAGGCGGATGGAAAACAAACATGGAAACTTTTGGATGAAATTATGAATTGAAACACTGTGAAAAGTACATCATATCCCTCTGTGTTTTTTATAATAGTTCCGGGGAGCACAAAGGATGATGATATAGCGAATGGATTTAACGATTGTTTTGCTACAATTGGATCAACACTTGAAAAAGCCATTCCCGTTTCGAACATAAATCCTATAGAATATGAAGATTACTCACACCCACCATTTACGGCTGAACTTTCAACAAACCACCAACAAATAGAAAATATCATCAAATCACTAAAATAAGTGGGTGGTGGCATTGATGGAATTAGCACAAAGATTTTGCATCCTACATATAAAAGTTGTCTTTGTAATTTGACTTATTTTTTCAACCTATGTCTTAAGAAAGGTATATTTCCAAAGATGTTAAAAGAAGCAGTAGTGGTCCCTATATTTAAATCAGGTGAAAAAGATAGATTTACGAACTATAGACCCATTTCATTGTTACCCATCTTCTCCAAAATTTTGGAACGGGTACTATACCAATATATCTCTGATTATTTGATCGAAAATAACATCTTATACCCATTTCAGTTCGGCTTTAGAAAAATGCATAGTACGTACATGCCTCTGGTACATCTTTACGACAGCGTAACAAAATGTTTAGAAAAGGGGAACACATCAGGTGGAATTTGTTTAGACTTGAAAAAAGCATTCGATACGGTTAGTCTAGGCATACTATTGCAAAAACTAAATCACATTGGTATTAAGGGTAAATTATATAATATTATTTCTTCATATCTAGCTCACAGATTTCAGAGGACTAAAATTAAAGGGGTCATCTCTCATGCAAAACAATTAGGGACGGGAGTACCACAGGGATCAATACTAGGACCGGTATTGTTTATTATATACATTAATGATCTGTATCGAGTGTCCATGGAAACTAGATTTTACTTATTTGCAGATGATACTGCTATTATAATCTCGGGGGATGGTGTGAAAAGTGTACAGTCAAAAATCGATAAAGTTCTTCCAGATGTGTCAAAATGGTTTCAGTAAAATCGTTTGTCTCTAAATGCTTCAAAATCTCATTATCAGCTTTATTCTGGCGCTAACATTAGAAATTTTGATGTAAGACTAAATGGAATGCAGCTTAAACGTGAAGAAACTGTAAGGTATCGCGGCGTTTATATTGACGAAAAGCTTAAGTGGAATTCGCACATCCTTCATGTGTCTTCAGTTATCAGCAGAAATTTAGGTATCATGAGCAGAGCCAAGTATTTCCTATCATCACAGGAACTCGCTCATTTGTATAACGCCTTTATATTGCCCCATCTAAATTATTGTGCAATGGTTTGGGGTAGTAATTACGAATCCACTCTCGATAAGATCATCAAATTACAGAAACGTGCTATTCGAATCATAGACAAAAAACCCTATTATTACCACACAAATGAACTGTTTCTAAAACTAAAAGTACTTAAATTCCCTGAACTAGTCTCAGAACAAAAAAATTATTATATTGTCGAAAGTATTAGATGGTACAATGCCAGATGTGATATCTTCTCGTTTTCAGAAATACAGAACAACGAATACGAGACTGATTAGACATTTTGAAATACCTCTGGCTAAAAAAAATTATAGGAAATTTGCTCTGGCATGCTCTGCACCTGAAATTTGGAACAAAACTATGTTTCCAACTTTTAAAAGTATAACCGAAGTTCCTCTAAACAAACATGTGCTTAAAAATATATCAGAGAACTATTCTTTTGCAATTATAATGAGCCTCGATGACCGGCGCTGATGGTGGTGGCGATATACCAGAGCACAATGTGAGTGGGTGTGGGCGTGCGTGTATGTGAGTGGGATAGTGTGCTTGTAGGTGGGCGAGAGGGAGTGCTTGTGGGTGGGAAGGTGGATGTCTGCGATGCGTGGGTGGGTGACTGCGGTGCTTGGTGTGTGTGGGTGTATGTGCGTGTGCGTGTGTGTGGATGTGTAGGCAGGCGTGCGTGCGTGGATGCGGATGTGTGTGTGTGTGTGTGTGTGTGTGTGTGTGTGTGTGTGTGTGTGTGTGTGTGTGTGTGTGTGTGTGTGTGTGTGTGTGTGTGTGTGTGTGTGTGTGTGTGTGTGTGTGTGTGTGTGTGTGTGTGCGTGCGTGCGTGCGTGCGTGCGTGCGTGCGTGCGTGCGTGCGTGTGCGTGCGTGTGTGTGCGTGCGTGCGTGCGTGTGTGTGCACTAACGTTAATTGTGGAAATGCATCTGTGTGCATGCATGAATGATGTAGTAACTGTGCTCTCCCCGAATGTTACTAGTTTCACTATTCCTTTCGGGGAGGGCGCAGGGAATCAACTAACCCTTATCAGCAAAAAAAGTTAAGTTCAGTGTAAGTGTTGGGCCTCGGACCGGAAAAAGTATCTCAAGCCCATATTATTCAACCCCTGACGTTTTTTTTACTTTTCGCCTCAAATACCCAAAATTCAAAAATTCTACCGGGAAGTGATGTAGCGCAGCTTTCACGGCGCGCCGTTTTTTTTGCTTTTCGACTTTTGACTTTGGTTTGCCCCTCCCAAACCGACCGGCTAGATCCGCCACTGGCTGACTGTGTCATAGCTTGTCACTACTGGGACCTGGTGCTGACTGTACCATAGCTGGTTGCTACTGTCACCTGGTGCGGGTTGTTCCCAGAAGCGGGACATCGCGGTGACGGTGGCCCGCAGCTGTGTCGGTATCTGGCATCTGAAGCTGGGGAAGCTGCTTTGCCGGCTGGCCGACTCGCCGCTGGGAGCGATCGTCACCCACGCGCTGGTTACTGCCGACGGCAGGTACCCGCAGCCAGACCACGCTCGCCGCCAATACCTGTCGCTCAATTGACGTCCTTTCGTGGCGTATGCAACCTCTTGAGAACTAATTCAATCTTGCACTTGCACAATTCTTGCACATTTGAAGCATCCAGAAACTAATCAAGGTTCGGAGGTATTGTGTCTTTACTGGACCATTAGTTTTAACGATGTGCGCAGGTTGCCTCTTATGATGAATTTTCAGGTATTTTCATTTGGGAAAGTTTGACAATATGTAAGATTGATGTTTCCACGAAACCTCAAAAAGCACAGTGGCCTTCCGACGTGCGTTTCACGCACTGCACACTGTCGTGCCGGGAGTGTTCAGTTCTGGCTTTGCCGTTTTTCGCTAGTTACATCATCAACACCGAGTCGGGCGGTGATTCTGATCTGGGACGTGGCTTCTGGACAAGTGCTCTTCAGAGCCGAGGAGAGCAACGTCAAACAGCTGCGGCTCTTCGACAAGGACACCAAGTTCCTCTCCGTCAGCAAGGGCGGAGTGATCGGCGACGCCAGGTGTACGGTAGGCAGCCAATCAGGAGCCATGTGTACGGTAGGCAGCCAATCAGGAGCCAGGTGTACGGTAGGCAGCCTATCAGGAGCCAGGTGTACGGAAGGCAGCCTATCAGGATCTAGGTGTACGGTAGGCAGCCTATCAGGAGCCAGGTGTACGGTAGGCAGCCAATCAGGAGCCAGGTGTACGGTAGGCAGCCAATCAGGAGCCAGGTGTACGGTAGGCAGCCAATCAGGAGCCAGGTGTACGGTAGGCAGCCAATCAGGATCTAGGTGTACGGTAGGCAGCCAATCAGGAGCCAGGTGTACGGTAGGCAGCCTATCAGAATCTAGGTGTACGGTAGGCAGCCAATCAGGAGCCAGGTGTACGGTAGGCAGCCAATCAGGATCTAGGTGTACGGTAGGCAGCCTATCAGGATCTAGGTGTACGGTAGGCAGCCTATCAGGAGCCAGGTGTATTGTAGGCAGCCAATCAGGAGCCAGGTGTACGGTAGGCAGCCTATCAGGATCTAGGTTTACGGTAGGCAGCCTATCAGGAGCCAGGTGTACGGTAAGCAGCCTATCAGGAGCCAGGTGTACGGAAGGCAGCCTATCAGGAGCCAGGTGTACGGTAGGCAGCCAATCAGGAGCCAGGTGTACGGTAGGCAGCCTATCAGGATCTAGGTGTACGGTAGGCAGCCAATCAGGAGCCAGGTGTACGGTAGGCAGCCAATCAGGAGCCACGTGTACGGTAGGCAGCCAATCAAGATCCAGGTGTACGGTAAGCATCCAATCAGGAGGGCGCTGCCCTAACCCACTCACTTCACACGGCTACGGGTCAATGGAAGGTGGTTTACTGGTCATCTGCACCGTTTCTATTCGCATGGATAATTACATAATCATTATGGCCTGCTGAAAACCCACAGGTCGGTGAACCTCTTAGACCTATTGTCCCAGCTGGCGGGAACCTATTGGACAAGTTATCGTGATCTTTACAAGTTATCCTAGGTCAGCTTTAAGCCTAGCTGTATAATTTGATCAATAGCATACCTAGAGACTATGCTCACATAACACAATTACTCTTACACGTTCAAACGGTGCATTAAACCCATGGCAGCACCCATAATCTTACATTTCGATTCTGCACACCCCATGAGCCGTAAAATATTAGTTTTACATCCGACAACTAACCCGGGCCATCAAACTATCATCAGATAAGGTAGCAATAGACTGTAGCTTACAAAGGGTGTCCATTGTTATTTTTAGAAAATAATTACCCACCTACACTCATTGCAAAGGCAAAAAAATTGTTACTTCAGTAGACATGATACTATCGGATCCAAACAAAAACTCCGGTCTGCGACCTGGGCTAACGCCCCACCGACGCAGGAGAGCCGCGTGACAATGTGCTGAAAGCAAACCATATTTCCTTCTCGATGTATCTCTTCATAAGCTTGTAGGTCAGTGTTATCATTCTTGTCTTCCAAATAACTAATAAACATCTCGCGGTCAACCCCGGATTCGAACCGGGAACCCCTGATCACAGGTCAGGCCCTCTAATCACTAGACCACTGCACCACGCTGTACCGACTGCCACTAGCCCTACACCTGTGACCCTTCAAGAGCTCACTGGCCAGTATTACTCAACTAAAACTATGTCGTGATCGTGGCGCCCGGTGCTGTGTTGTATCAGAAAAGGCATGGTATAAAGTTGGTACTAGAAGACGAACCAAACATGATGTATATTGGCCTAGAATTACTTGTGCCGGCGACCCAGGACCGTAAGCTAGCTTCATGCCAAATTTCACCTACCTACTTCAATTCGTTTTAATGGCCATGGTGAGAGGCAAACACGGTCCTATAAATTTAGCTCCTTGAAATACTCTTTTGGACGAATTACTCGAAAACCGTTGGGATAAGCGGGTTAAATGAATGAAATGACCGCAATTGATTCTTCTATTCAGCCATGTCAATTCTGAGCTTGTGAGTGACATGTGCTCGGATTCGAGAAGCTGCAAATAAAAGGTTTTTCTACTAAAATTATATTTATACATATAAAACAATGAATTTCAATATCATGATATCCATCTCCACATATTATCAGGTGTAAGCAATGTTCTTTCATTATCTGAAATGAAAAGATAGCATAAGTCGGAACAGGGTGAACTTATCCAATTGAAAATCATATCACATAATAGGCCCACCGAGTTCTCTAAAATATGTTCCGGTATTTTTGATATCGATGACCTAAGTTCGGGTACGAGGCATGACCTCTCCATTGGAAATACATGGGAAAAATGGTTTTTACTAAATAACTCAGTAGCGGATGGTGATAGAGCGTTTATTTTAGCTGCATTAGACTCGCCTTGTCTTTGCAGCTCTAATGATATGCATTTTATATAATTTGACCTTGACCTGACCTCAGGTCCGGTCAAATCCTTGATTTGACCTAGCAAGGTCAAATTATATATCATTCGATTTGGCTTGCTGCGAGGATTCATAAAGTTTAAGTCGTTTTGCACTATCTTTACTTGTTCAGATGAAATGGCCGAAATCCTTAATTTACATGTTATCCCTATGACGGCATGTTTTGACCTCTCGTGACCTTAAATGTGACCTGACAAAAAATGGTTCAAATATTTTCGATGGAAAAGTGGATGGGCTACCCAACGCCGTTTACCGTTTTTCGCTACCTACCGTGGTTCTCGAGATCTTAGGGGGGGCGGGTTGCCCCTCCTCCCGTCAAAGCGAAGGTGGCTCAGAGCCCCGTCAATGCGTGTGTTAAGAAATAAAAATGAGAAAATTGCAAAATTGAAAACATTTGTTCCGAAATTTCTCAAAAATATTTTGAATTTAGATTTGGGGTCCTTAGTTTGGGCATCTAGCGTAAAAGGGCTATCGCCCTACACAATTGCAGAGCCCTGGCATCAACTGTCAGAACCGCCAAGCGGCCAGAATAGAGCCGCTTGAGAAATCTCAATCCGCTTCGCTCCATGGAGTTCGTCGTGCGGCTCTGACAGAGAAGAATAATAAACATGACATATATCCCAATATATATTTTGGCATTTTGGCAACTTTTTCTTTAACGTTTCGGGACTAGTCGGTTTCTGATTTTCTCGGATATGCTGATTTCAAATTTGATCTTGAAATTTTGAATTTCGATTTTTTCAGACCGCCCCTGCATCTTCAATTTTTCGAAAAACAGAGAAAATGCAGGCTTTTGAAGCCCCAAGCAGCCATCACTGAAAATAGGAGAAGAAAATGAAATTGAACAGTTAAAACGGTTTCTTACCTACAGTTCTGCACAAACTGCATGCTCACGGATTTTCCTATGCCTAATTTATTGCGCCTCAAACATTGCGATTTTATGCCTAACAGTGGTATACTGCGCCGCAGGGCACCTTACGGCGCGCTGCTCTCCGGGCAGTCCAGGAAGCACGCTGACTTAAAACGTGGTACTTTTGCATTATTTTTCGCGTGAATCCAATCAGGAATGCCAGATTGTATGGTTTTACAGCACAAGAGATGACAGGGGTGGAAGTAAGCAATAATTTTTCGGGAGAAAATTAGCGAGAATAGTGAAGAAAACTTAATCTAGAAAAAAAAACAGGCACGTCGGCAGGTTTCTGTAGGTGTTGCCTCTCTTGATTCAGAGATACCACGATATCAGCAAATTAGGCATTATGACAACAAGTGCAATGAAACGCATAAAAAACAAAACATTGCCAGAGTATCTTTATTGCTTGATGAATAAAGACTTCCACTGTCATGAGCTACAAGGACAAGGGCTAAACCCAACGCAGAATCGACTCCGAGCACCACTGGCGTCTATTTTCCCTGACGGCGGCGAAACGTCATCTTGTTGAGCGCCTTGCCATCTTGGCGGTCAGCGCCGCACACGCTGGCAACTGACTCGCTTGTCAGTTTTACGGCCCTCTCTGTTGACTGAGGGTGGCACGGAATGCCCGTCCGGAGGGTGACCCGACTAAAGCCCTGAGTTGGGTCTGTGTAGAGCCGTTCAGGAAGGGTGGCTCCACATGTTGTGCTTGGCAGACCCCTTTTACGCTGCTGTGCAGCTCCATGTAGCTGGTCGCGCACCGCTTGAGCTGCCCCGGCAGCACCTGGTAGCGCCAGACACAGGCACTATGCGCTCGGCCCTTCAACGTTGGGCCTGTGCGCCGACCAGAGGAGCTGTCCGCCGGCTGCTGGGAGGTGCTGGGAGAGCACTACCCGCTCTTAGAAGCGACGTGCTGCTCACTGCAGGAGGTATTGGGTGTACGCGCTGGATAGGGACCGGCTTCATCTGCGCTGGTGTTAGCCTCGCGCTGTCGGGACACGACGATCTCACTGACAGCTGCAGCCATGCAGGTCGCCTCTGCCAGCGCCTCTCCAAATATTGCTCTGCGGCTGCAGCGGAAGTACCTGACACGGTGACGCACTGACAGTCGTGCAAGGTAGCGTGGCGAGGAACGTCTCACGGCGCATCCGGAGAGCAACATTCTGGTGATGCTGGGTGACGACGACCAGCAAATCAGCAGCTGCAGCTGTCAGTGAGATCGTCGTGTCCCGACAGCGCGAGGCTAACACCAGCGCAGATGAAGCCGGTCCCTATCCAGCGCGTACACCCAATACCTCCTGCAGTGAGCAGCACGTCGCTTCTAAGAGCGGGTAGTGCTCTCCCAGCACCTCCCAGCAGCCGGCGGACAGCTCCTCTGGTCGGCGCACAGGCCCAACGTTGAAGGGCCGAGCGCATAGTGCCTGTGTCTGGCGCTACCAGGTGCTGCCGGGGCAGCTCAAGCGGTGCGCGACCAGCTACATGGAGCTGCACAGCAGCGTAAAAGGGGTCTGCCAAGCACCAAATGTGGAGCCACCCTTCCTGAACGGCTCTACACAGACCCAACTCAGGGCTTTAGTCGGGTCACCTCTCCGGACGGGCATTCCGTGCCACACTCAGTCAACAGAGAGGGCCGTAAAACTGACAAGCGAGTCAGTTGCCAGCGTGTGCGGCGCTGACCGCCAAGATGGCAAGGCGCTCAACAAGATGACGTTTCGCCGCCGTCAGGGAAAATAGACGCCAGTGGTCACCATCAGCTCAAATTTCATCATAGATACTTTCAAAGCCTCCGATGTAAAGAAGTCAATTTCATCAAAAATATAAAACCTACATTAAATGAGGTTGGTAGCTCATGGCCTATAATTAAATTCATTGTTTGATCCCATACTAACATTTACCATCTCAAGTCCAAGCATTGCTTATGTGGGACTTACGGGGATGCTTAACGTCTGCTGCCCTCGGGCCATTTTCTAATATTGATATATTTGATAAGCTATAGTCTGCTTTGAACTGTTTAGAAACTGCCAATTTAGAAATGTAATTGAAATATGATGTATGTATGTATTATGGCATCACAATGTATTTGGGCATTCTACATAGAATATTATTTCATAGAAAGTGTGTAATTTAAATATGTATTTATCTTGTATAGCAAATGTTTTTTTTAATTTCGTGACAGTGAATTTTGTGTCGTTTGAAAATTAGTACTGACCATGCACTGGAGTGTGAAACAGTTGACTGAATTTTGGTTATTTAGAACGGTATATTTCAAACCTCGCCCCGATGGGGGGTGTTTGAACACCCCCTCGGGCTTTTCCTGCTGCACGAAAAAACGGCGGCGCGAAGCACCGCCGTACTCGGCACGCCTCATCCGTGGGTCATCTCAGATAAGGTCACAAGTGCTGGTCAAGTGACCTCACCTCCAAAAATTTTAAGGTGGCATAAGTAAGAAAAGGGTGGATTTATCGGGTTGAAACGTATACCATATAATGGGCCTATATAATATATAACCATATAATAATAAGGTAAATATATAACCTATATATATAATACCATAAAGAGTACTACAAAATGTATTCCGCGATTTTTCATATCGATGATCTAGGTTCAGGTACGGATTATTACCTCACCATTGGAAATGCATGGGGAAAACAGCAATTGGGCTGTTTTTGTCTAGAGGCAGCTGCGAATTCCTTCATATTCTTCAAACCATAGTATCCTGGGCCCCTTTCCAGGCTCATATTGCAATTTTTGACCTGTGACCTTTGAGAGGTCATCTGGGGCTACTTAACCAGGTTTCAGTCTTAGGTCAATGATTTTGCAGAAAATGACGATAAAACTTTAATGTTGATACCGTTACGTTTAAAATGTTATTGCGAGTCGATTGATATGCATGTGGACTATAATGGGGTGGATAATAACCTTGACCTGACCTTAGGTCTGGCCATTTTTATGTTTTGACCTAGTATAGAGATATTATACATCATTCGATTCGCCGTAACGAGAGGAAGCGAATGCTATCTTAAAATTATTCTAACTCCACCCTGTGAAACGCTTAAAGTCCGGAAACTCTTCTCTAGCATGCCACCTTCTTTGACCTGTCATGACCTCGATATTGACCTGAGCCAAAAATGACCAATGCAGTTTCTGCATGAATTTGTATGAGATATCCGACAGCTTTTGCGTTTTATGCCATCCTGCATAGGAGCCGAGTTCGAGGGGAGGGTGTTTGAACACAACCCCCCCTCCCCCCACCAGGGCGAAGGTGGCCCGGAGGCCCACCGGTGTTGAAGGCCGAACTCTTGTATTTCCCTATGCTTTGTTGTTTTGCGTGAAGTGGATGTATCAGTGGCATCTGAAGGTCGAATGTCCGTGATAAAACGCAAGTACGTTTTTGAACTTCGTTTACCTTTATACACATCCGCTTCCATCGATAACCTCTGTCCTCAACAAGACGCCAAGGGTTTTTTGACAGTGCAAGCATATTCCCCTTAAATTCGACATGGCTAAGAAGGCACGGAGAGAGATGAGAGAAAAACTAATATTAATGCCTGGAGTCATTGAAGCACAAGAGTGTGAACAGACAAGAGCCATACTGCTGGCGAACAGTTCCATGGTGATCGGCCAGGAGCGGTCTGTACGATAGCGTGGCGATCGGTGAGGAGCGGTCTGTACGATAGCGTGGCGATCGGTGAGGAGCGGTCTGTACGATAGCGTGGCGATCGGTGAGGAGCGGTCTGTACGATAGCGTGGCGATCGGTGAGGAGCGGTATGTACGATAGCGTGGCGATCGGTGAGGAGCGGTCTGTACGATAGCGTGGCGATCGGTGAGGAGCGGTCTGTACGATAGCGTGGCGATCGGTGAGGAGCGGTCTGTACGATAGCGTGGCGATCGGTGAGGAGCGGTATGTACGATAGCGTGGCGATCGGTGAGGAGCGGTATGTACGATAGCGTGGCGATCGGTGAGGAGCGGTCTGTACGATAGCGTGGCGATCGGTGAGGAGTGGTCTGTACGATAGCGTGGCGATCGGTGAGGATCGGTCTGTACGATAGCGTGGCGATCGGTGAGGAGCGGTCTGTACGATAGCGTGGTCTGGAGAACACTTCCTCTCCAGTCACATTACACTGTTCTTGGTGCAAAAGCACGCATGGCCTCGGCGAATGAATATTTGCCTACATTGTAACGATGGAGAATATCAAGGCCAGCGCTCGTTGATTTGCCACGCTCTGATGAATTTGCGCTGGCATGTAATGAACCCTGATCCGCAAAAGTCGAATTGAAGGCTAAAGTTATTGTACAGTAATGTCCTGTTGAGGCCAAAATAATGATGGAAGAATATCCTATCTTACACTAATGTCCACACTTGCTGTTGGATGTAATTCAGAGATGGGACTGGCAAGCTCAGAATGCCTTAACACGCGCATTGGAGGGGGGGGCTCGGAGGCCCCTCCACCTGTTTTTCCGAGGTGGTCGGAGAACCGCTCGTAATCGAAACGCGATACCTTGGCACAAACAGAATTTAATAGAGCGTCGATTGGTGAATAAAGTTTGAAAATCGGCCTTCTTTTTTTACTTATAGGCTTTCAAAGTCGGACCTGCATTTTGAGATCGCCGTAACCGCGCGGTCTGACCAGTTCACTTGCATTCTAGACCGAGTGGATACGTCATAACGCCATGTAACCGAGATTATGTGTCAAGGTCACCTCACATGAAAGTCAAGTTCAAAGGTCTCAGGTCAGGGTCATACCTGCACTTTCAAGGTCAATGATCCCAGCGCTTTCCTTCTAATGGCGTTACTAATAATTAATTTTTGGGGCTTATCGACGCACCAACTGCCAGGGTCATATGGCGTCGCCAACTCTTTCCCTGTTGGAAGGGTTTCTCGGGAGCCAGCTTGCTCCTTGTTCAGGGAAGCCGCCGGGCCTTGAACCCGGGTCGGCTGCGTGGAAACCAGCTACGCTGACCACTCCACTACCGCGCCCCCAATGGCGTTACCCGGTCTGACGTATATTATGCTATGACGTCATAGTTAAGGTACCTCAATGTAAGTCAAGGTCAAAGGTCATTGGTAAAGGTCAATCCTCATTTCCCGCCAAACAGTGGATATAGTGCTAGTCAATGACTAGTAGTCATAGTGTCTATTACGGGTAGTTTAACCATATTGTGACATAGGTCAATGACCTTGAATGACCTTGACCTCAAAATTGTAGGAAAGATTCTTTGTGACCTTTCCTCTATGACCCTGGTCCGTCTATAGCTTATTCCCGTCTTTGTCTCGCATAATCAAGGCATTTTCCAATAGCTCCCCAGTGTGGCCAAGATTTGACCTTAATGACCTCGTTTTACCTTGAAGATATTGAGCTAGGGCAGTGAAAATTGGTCATGATGTAGATCACTATAGCTTCCACCCATTCCCCATCTGGCGTTTTTCTACACCTCTCAGTTTCCGAGATCTTAGGAGGGCCTACCAGGCCCCCTCCAGTGCGCGTTAGTGCCAGACCCCTCTCCAGTGCGGGTGTTAATAATCGTCCCGGTGGGCCTCCGAGCCACCTTTGCCGTGGTGGGGGGTGTTCAAACCCCCCTCGAACTCGGTTCCTATACGGGAAAGCGAAAAAGGTGATCGCTGGTGGATAGCTCATAGGAATCCATGAATAAACTACATCGGTCACTTGTTGGCTCAGGTCAATATTGAGGCCATAAGAGGTCGAAGAAGGTGGCATTTTATGGAAGTGTTTCTTGGCTATCGCGTCTGACAGAGTGGAGTAAGAACAATTTTTAGGCACCGTTCGTTTCCTCTCATCACGACGAATCGAATGATGTATGATATGGTTATAATAGGTCAAAATTTAAAAACGACCTGGCCTCAGGTCAGGTCAAGGTCACTATCTGATCTAGCATATCCAATATGCATACCAATGGATTCGCAATAAAGATATAAACGTAATGACATCAAAATAAAAGCTTTATCGTCATGTCCTGAAAAATTATTGACCCAAGTCTGAAAATCTCCTTAGTAGGCCAGATGACCTCCCAGAGGTCACAGGTCAAAATTGCAACATGAACATAGAAAGTGGTCCAGGATACTACGATTTGGAAAATATGAAGGTATTATCAGCCTTATCTACACAAATACAGCCCAATTTCTGTTTTTCCATGTATTTCCAATGGAGAGGTCATGGTCCGTATTTGACCTTAGGTCATCGATATGAAAAATCCCGGAAAAATTTTGTTAGAGCTCTGTGGGGCCATTATGTGTTGATGACCTAACCTTAAAATGTTGTATTACGTCGCGGAACTGATCAAGGATAAGGTGTGCCAAGTCGGCGGTGCTTCGCGCTGCCGTTCGTTTCTTCGTGCCGCTTGAAAAACCCGAGGGGGTGTTCAAACACCCCCCCACCGGGGCAAAGGTTAACTATAAAGGAGAACGGGCACGCGCGTTCATGCTGCGCTTCTCTGTAGACGCCTGTAATGCATTATAAGTTTTAAAGGCTCAGCAACAAACGATAAACGGATACAGACTACTATAAACACCGACTACCGTAATGTTTTGACACATTAAACTAACTCTCAATAGATGCTCGTATGTCCTGAGGCCAACCCGACACCAGCTGAATAATGTAACCAAACGGTCCGCGCTGTGGGGCTCCAAAAAATCATGCTCACATCTAAAGTCACTTTCACGTCATCATCATCTGAAAGGATTCCATTTCCCCTGGAGATCATCGTGAGCATACGTGATTCTTTTTCTTGTTGACATGACATATGATGGGGCAATGAGAATGAGGAAAATATATTTTTGATAAAGTATTAGCTTCCTTTCTTTGCTTTTGAAGGTCGGTCAGCAATACGTTTTCCTCGCTTACTAGCCTGAGGTGGTTTTGGAATGGTGTTCATTCATGCGTTGTCATGCTTCCGTATTAATTAACTCTCACGTCATCATCTAAAATAGGTTCAAAACGCGTTATTAGAGGCGTACATTGGACGTGTCTGCGCCTCTGCGCCCCGGGTCCGGCGGCTCGGTGGTGTTTCCACGCTTGACACGCAAAACAATCTTATCGGACCTGTATTGGCTATTTTCACTGAAACAATCTTTCAGCAGCCATAGGTACATACGAGTGCACGTGTGGATCATAGCTCTGGGTAGCATTAGGTCAATGATGCGACGAGTGCAGTACAAGATCTGCCACTCTGCTGTGGTTGTTGGGTGTGAATTCAGATGCGGCTACCTGCCGGCTGACGCCTGAGGTGGGTTTTCAGGCGCGCGCCCGCACAGTACCGGGCGGAGAGGTGTTGTACTGTGTGGAGTACCCGATCCGACTGCTGCGGAGCGCCGTGGTGACCACCGACCAGCAGCATCTGGTGCTGCCGGGCTGCGAGGCCATGAAGGACACGCTGTTCGTGCACCACGCGCACACCGGGGCGCTCATCAACAAGATGGTCCTCAAGTACCCCAACTACAAGGACTTCCACCAGATGGTGAGTTGTGGCCTGTGCCAGTTGAGGGGTGAGTGCCTCTGCCGCTGCCGCCGGCGCAGCCGTCGCGGCGCCGTACTGGTGCGTTGGGTGCGGCATTTACCACGTCTCCTCTGCTGCTGCCGCCGGCGCAGCCGTCGCGGCGCCGTACTCGTGCGTTGGGTGCGGCATTTACCGCGTCTCCTCTGCCGGCCGGCGCCGTACTGGTGCGTTGGGTGCGGCATGTACCGCACCTCCTCTGCCGGCCGGCGCCCGGCTGCACTGGCCTGCTGCCTCGGGATCCGTGAACGCCGTATCAGCTATGTACAGTAGGCTGTGTCACCCATCGCAGAACATGGTGCCCCTATGATTTTATCATGCCCCTCACGTCTAGGAACAATGCCGCACCATTCATTTTTTCTTAAGTTTAAACTCCAGCCTGCTCGTCGCCGGAGAAAATAGGGGTATCTCTCAGCATTAGCACACTAGCGCCTCCCCGTGGCTGTATTGAAAACTAAGGGCTCAACCGTACTCGTCTGGCTTTAGATTAATTACTGATGGATACAAAACTCAGTGAGTCTAACAGCATCCACTAGTTCTAGAAAGCTGCTGAAAATCATGCTGCACCTTCCATTGAGGTATGATCTTTATATTATGAGCCACCTCCTTTGGCTGATCATAGCTCCAGAACGGAACTATGACTTCCCCGTTAGGTACCAGTGCGGCGGCCAATGCTGTTTTCCCGCATAATAAACATGCAGGATTAAATCCTACATGGTGTGCCATTTGCGGTAGTAGCCAGGACGGCGCCCAGCGGCGCTGAGGACTCCCCGTCATAGGGAAAACGTTCGATTTTTGGGGAAAGAACATCATGATGAGAAAATGGCAAAATTTTGGGTATATCCAGCTAGCATGTTATAGCAAACAGTTCATCGTTGTTTAGAACGATCCCGTTTTATTACGTGATGTTAGCCGAACTATCCGCCGATTGGATTCCTGTGAGACATTGCAGACTCCCTTTAACATGGGCCTAAAGCGGTATTTGGTGTCCCCATTTGCTTCCCTGCGGGAATTCAGCCAAATCATTCGGACGGTGGAATAGATAGCGGCACCTTTTTCTTACCAGATTGTGAGATTTAAAACATTTTGGGTACATGTTCACCATTACTTATTTCTGGCATCCGTCTTTTTAAGTTGAAATCAGGCTAGTTTTGCGGCCGTCTTGGTGGTCACTTGAAGTGGTTTAATTTTGTCGTGACATTTTTCACGCCGCATCATTCATTACTCGAAAAAATTATGCATATGGTGCGCTTTGCCTCCTGTCATTAGCTTGTAAAATGCTTAAAACTACCCAATTGCGTGGAATCCTGCTGAACGCCAGCAAATGTTTTAGTTGCACTGAGGGACTTTAAATCCCGCAGAGTGAGAAATCGTGTGGGTGACTGGTCATCTCTCCAGCTTCAAAAACGCTCACTAGATGTCCAACAGTGTTGACTTTTGACACTGGCAGACTCGGCGGCGTAATTCCGGGAGGGTACTGCACGTACCTATTGTCATGAAAGGGTGGGTACGCATTCCATCTCGTGCGGGTCGCTCAGGTGTTTGCTCACAGTTCCCCGAGCGGGACCGCCGGCTCGGCGACTATTTTTAACAGCGGACGGTTCCGTGGAGGCCGAGGCTGCTGGGAAACAGGTTTCAGAAACACAATGGCACGAATTCAGAAGGCATGAACAAAATTTAATATGTTTTATGATAACGCTCCCCGTCTAACTGGATTTTGGAGTCTGCACTGGGGTAAATAATTTATACGGATAATTTTTATTCCCATTATTTTTCAAACACTGAAGTTGAACAAAAATATAGCATTCCTATAGCAGCCAATTCATAAGCAGGCGCCATGGACCGACCTGGAAATATGTCATGATGCCCGCACTTTAGGGATACAGCGGGCGTAGAAAACTTGACAGAATTCTGGAAAGTAATCATTTATATATCATAGCAAGTATATTTCCAATGTCTAAAAGGGCTATTCATACTTGTGATAGGTATTGTCCAACCTTAAACAAGCCGGGGCAGGTGGACTCTGAATATGTTCACTTTGATGTGCCAGTAAATGATGGTTTTCTCTGTTCGGTCTTAGATGCTTTCCCCATGCATCGTACTTAGTATATTAAAATACGCTAGCATAAACGCGAAACTCCCTTAATCACAAAACCTGAGCACGCCTATAGCAACTTATGATAATAAAACAAAGGTTAGGAAGTTACGGGCTTTTTATAGGGCATTCTGTGCAAGGCACCTTTGCCCGCATCTAAAGTAGCAAAGCAAAGGGTTGGGAGTGTAGTATGGCTACTTGTGCTCTTATCAGCTATCTTGCGAGCAGTCTATTCACATTCCAATTACATTTGAGCCGCACCCCCCCCCATTTTAGTATTGAAGCCATTTCTCACTTCGTTCGTTACCGGCTTCCGGCAACAACAACAGACGACGATGAGACCGGACAAACTGTTAGAATAGAAGCCGTTTCTGAATACGTTCGTCACTGGCTTCTGATAACAACGACGACGACGAGACGAGACCGGAAAAGAACTATTAGAATATTTAGTTTAGTTTAGAAGCCGTTTCTCACTTCATTCGTCACCGGCTTCTGACCACGACGAGACTCGCCGAGCGGCCAGTATAGAACCGCTTGAGAAATCTCAATCCGCTTAGCTCCATGGATTTCGTCATGCAGCTCTGATTATAAAGGGAATTTGGCACCTTTATAACGTGATTTTAACTGAGATAGCCAAGTTGTAAAGCAAGTCGGAAAACCCGGTACTCTATACATCATTCGTCTTGGAACTCGATATTTCCTTAGAAAAAAGCTAAAACCTACCCGAAATGTATGTATGTACCTACCTCTCATGTATTTCTCGCCAGGCGGCCATTGTTGTGAGTGTGACAACATATGCTGACGTCACGATGAGCATCAGCCAATCAAAGCCCTTGAAGCGTCTCGAGTATGGTAGTGGTTACCAGATCATGACACTATCCATAGGCGGATATTTATTTATTTTCCTAGATGAGTTTTAAAAATCAGAACATCGAGGTTATTGTACATTTTTTTCCGAGAAATCATGAGTGGTTTCATTATTTTCGGCCAAAAGTACGCCTAACACTACACTAATTTCCAGGATTCGACCAAGGTGCCACATTCCCTTTAAGGACAGTTTAACACTGTTTTGACGTTTCATTAAAGGGAATGTGACACCTTGGGTGAATCCCGGAATTTAGTGTAATTAGAAGTATTTTTAGTAAAAAATCATGAAAACGTCCAAGATTTCTTTGAAAAATGTACAACAAACTCAATATTTTTATTTTCTAACCTGCTCCTCAAGGAAAAAAACAAACATCTGCCTGTGGATGACGTCGTGATCTGGCAACTTCTGCCATATTCAATAAGGCTTCAAGGGTTTCAATTGGCTGACTTCTTACCGTGACGTCATAATGTCCTCATGCCAACAAATGACAACTGTGGCCGGCCCAGGGGGTTGCGCTCCGGCTTTTTAGCATAGGCCAAAAACGGCGACCGCAAATCTGGCATTTGCCATGGCGATGACGTCAGCAATCGCCTAGAAATGCTTAGCAGCGCATTGCCGCTGTGTATTGTAGAAGACGGGGCTCAGCAGATAGGTTGCGTGGTAGGGACAATAATACTGTTTTTTGCGGACGTCGGGTAATGAACCCTGGGTCTACCCCTCGCCAGATGCATCCTGAAACCGTACCAACACTCCACGATCCGTAGCCGATTTACATTGAATGAATGGGCGGCTCCACCTCGAGAGGAATTGCTGACGTTACAAAGGTAAAACAGAGGCTGACATTTTTTGAGAGCGGAACGTTCTACCTGTACATTTAAAGGCCTTGGGCCGGCCGCTTGTGTACATTTCAGGTAGGTTCTTAGCTTTTCTCTGCGGAAATTGTTAGTTACAATACATGTGATATATTGAGTACCGGGTTTTCCGGCATGCTTTACAACTTGGCTATATCATTTAAAATTACGTTATAAAGGAGCCACATTCCCTTTAAGGAGGGGGTGGTTGCCCGGCACCCTAAAACATATAATTCTGCAAATCCATGCTCTCAGAATGCATGTATGCAAGCATTTTACAGACTGTTTGGCAGGTATTATACCCAGGCTGCCTTGGAGAAACACAGAGGCGTAGCCAGGATTTCGCTCAGGGGAGGGGCGGCGCCCTGAAAAGGGCTCCTGCGACAGCGCCAAAAGGGCCCTGATGGGTAAAAAGGGCCCTTCTTTTACAGAATAGAGTGCTGAAGAGGGCTTAAGAGGGCCCTGTCTGGTATAAAATGACAAATTTGGCCACAGAGCATAGTGCGGGCGAGCTGCGCAAAGCGCGGCTCGTGTCCTAAGGGGGCCCTTCGGGCCCTCAGGGGGGGCGGCTGTCCCTCCTTGGCTACGCCCCTGGAGAAACATATCCTGAGTCATGGCGCGCATTGAACCGGTTTACCCCCAATGATGTGTTTTAACGGAATGCATTGATATACAAATATTAGAAAACAATCAAAGAAAGGATGCGGATGATGCACGGGAATAGGCATGATGGTTTTGGTCCGTATTGAATTAAGTGTCATCGCATTTAGTCATCAAAGGTATGCACTTAATTTTTTGTCATATTAACGTTCCATGTTATTTCATTCCAGCGTGCATGGTTGATTAATTCCGTGAGAATATATCCAATAACAATATGACACTATTTCCATGAATACTATCACTTCACAATTAATCCACGATTATGAACCACTTTTCGTGGGGTAACAGAGCATGTATGTACATACGCTGATTCCTCTCTCGCTTCTATTGCCGGTACTTCCTTGAGCGAGGTATCGTTAACGCAGTAGGTACCATCGATCTTCCGACTGGTTCTAGCAGAAGGCAGTGTAGTCGCCGGTCTTAGAATATTGTCAAATCGTATGTTTAAATTAGGAATAGGTGTAGTGAATGTCATCATCTTAAAGGATGATTAGCAAAACAATTGCGTTTTTTCACTCACAAGTCTTAAACAGAGTGCATATGTTCGGATAAAACATAGCTTTAACTCTGACACAGTGTAAAAACTGTATCCATGATGAACTGCCGAGGATCCAACGTTCACTTGCCCAGTAACGGATCTAATCAAAAAGTTGGGGAGACTATCTGGGTAAAATCGTGATTTTATTTTAAGAAACGACCAAAATCAGACAGGGTGTATAAGATCTGTCTGTTGGCGAGAAAGGAGGGAAGGGGACTCGGCCAGGCTGGTCTTGACTGGACATCACTCAAGACAAGACGCGAAATCCACAAACTGCAGTTCTTCCACAACCTTACCCGTAGACATTTGCGCAACTATATCCAAAGCGTTTTACATAATTGGAGGCAGAATAATACGAACAGATCACTCCGAAACGCGCACGAATATGTTTTTGGCCAGTCACAACTAAAACAACAACTACTACGCCAACAACAGACCACGACGAGACCCGTCTGAGCGGCCAGAATAGAGCCGCTTGAGAAATCTCAATGCGCTTCGCTCCATGGATTTCGTCATGCGGCTCTGATTTTCAACGAAATACCAGAACAAATCAGGATAAGCGCATCAAATCAACCCTTCGAAAAACTAGTGGGAAAACATTTGCGAAGTAGGCAACCACCCAATTATTATAAATATGGCTCAAAATTCTAAGCTCCCTCTTGATGTCATTGAGATTTAAGAGACGGCATGTCAAAACTGAACGCCCGGGAAATCAAGTCCAATATTTGCATGCCGCACTGGGCTATAAAAAGAAGAGACAAATACTACTTTTGCTGCCAAGAAACAAATCATCAAGTTAGTAGAAATAGCATTGGTAAATTATGACAAGTTTAAGCCAAAATGACAAGAGCTAGATATGAATTTAGGAAATAAAGTGAAAAAGGGTCATGCAGTACAGTAACATTAATTATAATAATACAATATATTTGACTAATTAAATGTTCATTATAATAAATTCAAAAAGTAATTGCCGCGGCGGAAGTGGCATAGCCGTAGTGGGCGGCCAGGTTGGGGGCGGTATATTGACGGATATTAATGGTACAAAAATTCGTGAGGGGCTAGATAGTTAAGAGCGTTGCTGCGCTTTTTCATCGATCGAGACGTTTGTTTGACGTTTGAAATACTCGGATAACAAAATAAACGTTGTTGGCGCATGGCCAGGCCCGACCCCTGGATCTGCTCCTGAGTTTGCCAGTCTATCGTCACACTTAGTTTTGTAACACTTGGTCCTGAAAAAAATCAGCTTAGCCTATTTGATTGAACTTTGTAAGGTGTTATTTCTACCACTCCTGATTCCGAGAAGTGTCAGGGTGACTAAAAAGTCGTGGCGGGAAGAAAACAAGCTCGTCCCCGTCGTCTCGCCACTCCTGCCGCGATCCCCTGTGGGGTTGTCTGGGTGGGATCGAACCCACTCACAGGTGGAGGTGCGTGACCATTGTAGTCAACTGAAAGCGAGTCGCCAAAATAGTGTCGTCAGTCAAGGATTTGACAGCCTGAGGCCTCCCTCTTTTGTAAAAGGGTCGAATGATACCCAGCCGTGCTTTTCGTATCCCACAGCTTGTACAAATACGTATTTCACCATGCCCAGTGCCTCAACACACTCTCCCATAGGCTAATGAAATCGAAATGAAAACTCTGTCCCTATCCAGTGATTTGTTATTAACTGTCGCATTGGGGATGAGGTGGCTTAGTGGATAGCACCCTCGTCTTCTAAGCCACCGGTCCCGGTTCAAGTCGGCGGAGCCTCTGAATAAGTCGATCTGATCCCCAAAATCCCTTCCAACAGGGTGAGTTGGCGACGCCGTATGACCCTGGCAGTTGGTGCGTCGTTAAACAACAATGATAACTGTCGCATTCACTTGGATGGCCCAGGAAATCTCCTGCGGGTTTAATGTTAACTCGGGAAGGGCTCAAAGGCCGGTAGATGTGCAGTCCCCCACAATTGAAATTGCCATAACTAGGCTCGACCGGTTTTGGACGGATATCTCGCAAGCTATGGTGCATCCAGCTTCACAAACAGGCTCATCTTGTGTATTTTTTCAAGAGCTTTGCAGTGGTCACCATTATTTCTTAATTTGACTTCTGCGTAAGAAAATATTACACAATTACTGATTTTGATGATATGATGATGATGATGATTGGGGTTTTCGGGCACGTCAGCTGCTGAGGCTATATGTGCCCATCGTTATAGGGTTAAATCAGTTCCAGTGGATCACTGGTTGAGTTATGGCGAAAAGCATGTAGTGGGTTGGGTTGCCCAGCGTATCTACATGCAGCTAGTTAATGATAGAGCTGTAGGTTTTTAGGTACGGCTGGTTTGGCGTGGGTTATATATAATCTGGAACTTGATTTCCTTTAAAAACTGTAGGACACTACGGATGTCTACAGCTGCAGTGTCACCGAGCAAGTTGGCCAACGGTGTTGATGGGAAGAATCTGCTGCGGATTCTACAAATCTGTTCACAGCCAACGGCAGCATCGAGCACATGTTCGAGGGTCAGCCGGTTTCTACAGTAAGAGCAAATATTTGGGTCGGAGCCAGTCAGATAATGAGCATGTGTTGCGTGTGTGTGCCCTATTCGTAACCTGGTCAACGACACCTCCTCTCCTCTGCTCCGCCGACTACTGGATTCCCATTTCCCTATCCTTAGCCGAAGACGTTTAAGTGTGCAGCTAGGTTCTGCTTCCCATCTTGTCTGCCATTCCACTCTCAAGAGCTCATTAAATTCGGCTTTCAGGTCACTGGCGGGAACTTTAAATCGATGCATCGGAGGCTGCGCGCATGCTGCTTTAGCAGCTTCGTCTGCCCTCTCGTTTCCAGGCACCCCAACATGGCTTGGAACCCAGAGGAATCTGATCGTCATATATTGCGTAAAAAGAGCTGTCAATAGCCTTCTGATCGCTGGAACAAGCCAGGATGATGCTGGTTGGTGCGACTGAAGTGCTGCCAACGAGCTGGCAGAGTCTGTCACTATGAGAACTCGGGTCTCAGAGCCGAGGCGTAAGTGTCGTAAAACTCTGAAGATTGCGTAAAGTTCTGTAGTAAAAACAGAGACTGCTCGTGGGAGGCTAAAACTCTGGCACGATCCCATGCCTGTGAAGGCGCATCCGGCTCCATCCGACCCTTTAGAGCCATCAGTGTAGTAGATAGCGTATCCTGCATATGTATCAATTAATTCCAGTGCTAGTTGTTGCAGCTCTGCAGGTGATGTTGTGGTTTTATTGAACCGTAGCAGGTTTGTGTCGCACTCGACAGGGGCAAGTCGCCAAGGCTCGGGACGTTGGGGGCGCTTCTTTGCTATCGCGCTGAAGTCTATGTTTGATTCTTGTATCCACTCTGAGATCCGCATGCATAGCGCTTTAGAGGAGCTGACCCGTCCTTCTGAAAATGATTGTATTAGGGAAGGCTCAAATATCCACTTGAATGCTGGGTGCTCTGGGTATTGCCTAATATTGGCGGCATACATAAGGCTAAGGCGCTTTCTTCTCAGGTCCAGAGGAGGCTCGTCTGCATCCACCAGTAGGCTGGCTCTACGGGAGGTGCAAAATGCACCTGTCGCGACACGCACACACGCATGGTGGACAGCGTCCAGGGGCTGTTTCACGCTGTTCAGGGCACTGTCATATACAGGCGATCCATAATCTAAAACAGGTCGAATGAGGGCGCGATACAGCCGGAGAAGGGTGGTTCTGTCAGCTCCATATGATGTGCGGGATATTACTTTTAGAATGTTCATACGTTTAAAACACTTGTCTCGGAGCAGTGATATGTGAGTGGCGTATGTAAGGCGTTTGTCCAGTGTCATCCCTAGAAATTTTGTCTGCATTACGACAGGCACTCTCCTGCCGTACAGTCGGAGGCTAATATCAGGGCATGAGCGGCGGCGGCAAAAGTGCACACACACAGTTTTCTCGGTCGAAAACTTAAAACCGTTTCTCATACTCCACTCAGATAGCTGGTCAAGGCATATCTGAAGTTGTCTTTGGGCTGAAACAGACGTGGAGGTGCTGACCCACACCGCAAAGTCATCTACAAACAGGGATTTCTCGACTGTCGGTGGTAGAACGCTGCAGATGTCATTGATTAAAATCCCGAACAAGGTCACGCTTAAAACCCCACCCTGGACTACGCCACCCTCCTGACAGAAGCTGTCTGACAAGGAGTTGCCCACCCTCACTCTGAAATTCCGTTCCTTCATAAAATTGTCAATGAAGTAACCCATGTGACCTTTAACACCGGCTTGTCTGGTTTTCTCTAGAATTGCGTGTCGCCAGGCCGTGTCGTAGGCCTTTTCAATGTCGAAAAAGACGGCGAAGACATGTTGCTTGGAAGACAACGAACGACGGACTGAGGTGTCTAGCGAGACGAGGTGATCCATTGTGCACCGGCCTGCACGGAACCCAGACTGATCATTTGAGAAAAAACCGGAGGTTTCCAAATACCACACCAGGCGTGCGTTTACCATGCGTTCCATTAGTTTACATACACTTGAGGTCAGGGAAATGGGTCTGTAATGTAGGGGGTCGTTGCCGTCCTTGTCAGGTTTTAAAACTGGAATGATAGTGGCCTCTCTCCATGAACTAGGAAAATCGTGCGAGATCCAGAGCGAGTTAAAGAAAGCCAGCAGTGCAACGAGCGACCTTTCATTGAGGTGCCTTATCATGTCAATATGTATGGTATCTGGACCGGCGGCTGTGCTGCTCGCCCGTGAGAGTGCCATTCGAAGCTCTCCAAGAGAGAGAGGGTCATTAAATTCCAATTGTTCTGCTGAGCTAAAATTTACTGGAAATCGCTCTTTCTGCTGTTTGTACCGTTTGAACCTGGGGTCGGTACAGCCCGACTGCCATCGGGAGGTCCAGGCCCTTCCCAACGCATTTGCGACATGTATAGGGTTGGTGATGTTGCTACTGGGACCAGAGAGCACTGGTAGCAATGCAGCAGAACCACGGCCGGATAGGCGATGTACTCGGCGCCAGATTGTACTCAGTGGTGTAAGTCTATTTATGGTGTCGATGTATGCTCTCCACGACCTTCGCTTTGCGTCTTGAACAATCCGTTTCGCAAGAGCCTTGGCGCGTCGGAATCGTATTAAGTTGTCTGTTGTTGGGCGTCTTGAAAACATTCTGAAACATCGTCGTCGTTCATTGATAGCTTTTTTACATTCATCGCTCCACCACGGTACAGGGATACGGCGGGGGGGTGAGCTTGTTTTGGGGATATAGGTATTAGCCGTGTCGACTAATCGGGAGTGTATTGCATCGTAAAAAGTTGTTGCTGTTTCGTCCTCGTCCGGGGTAAAATCGAAAACACAGTCGGCTGTGAAACCCTCCCAGTCTGCACGTTTAAGGTTCCACTGCGGTGTCCTCAATCCTGGATGAGGAGTCTGGGACCAGAGCCAGATCGGGTAATGATCGCTCCCTCACGGGTTCGAGTGGGTGCGCCAACTGAAACGATCGCCTACTGATGAAGAGCAAAGTGACAAATCGATGGCGGATGTTGCTCCTGACGGTAGTGCAATGTGAGTAGGGTCACCAGTGTTAAGAATGCACAGGTCATTACGTAGAACTACATCCTCTAAGTGTCTTCCACGTCGGTTGGAGCGTGGGCAGCCCCAAACGGTATTATAAGCATTAAAATCGCCTAAAATGATATTGTGTCTCGGCAACTGCCTCACTAAATTCTCAAATGCACCAACGGGGAACGCCTCGGCGGGAGGGACGTACACAGAAACAATTGTTAATTTGATGTTATTCAGGTCGACAGTCGCTGCTACTGCCTGTAGATCAGTTTGTAGGTGGAATGCAATTGAGGGTGTGCTATAATGAACAAGAAGGGCTACTCCTCCGTGGGCGACAGAGGTGGTGGGAACGTCGTAGCGATATGTTTTGTAATGGTGTATGTTACATGTGTGGTTTTGTTTTAATTTTGTTTCTTGTAGTGCAACTGCAACGGGAGTTTTGGCGGCTATCAGCGCCTGGAGGTCACTCGTGTTTGCTCTAAATCCCCGCAATATTCCACTGCAGGAAAGTTGTCATCAGAGTGAAAGTGGTGAGTAAAAGGAGTCCGTAATTAATATTTGTCATGTTCATTGTTGGTGACTGGGCGCCTGAAACGGCACGCCTCCGCTCAGCATCTCTGTGCGGGAGTGACTAGTGCGTCGGTCCTGCAGCCTTTCCCTTGAAATAGGGCGCCTTGCATGCTCTCTTGATTGGGAGCGGTACCTATCCCCGCGGTCCAGTGTTAGCGAATTTGAGCGACCTCGTTCGCAGCTCTGCCTCTGGTCTGGGGGGTTTGTTAGTTTGTGCTGAGGTAGAGTGGGGTTAACGCTCAGATAGCTGCGATAGACTTCCTCAGTCTGAGGGCTACACCGTGGCGGTGTCTTCGTGACGGCTGGAATTTCCGGCCGTGGAGAGGGGGTTGGTGGCGGGGGCATGCCTGTACCTTGGTCGTTTTGGGAGTTTACTTTCCCCATTGTTGTTGTGGTCACGAGTTTACGCTTTTTATTTTGTTGTTGTTCTTTGTTTGTACTTTCTTTAACGCGTTGTGTTGGTGTTTTTACCGATTCTCTGGCTTCGGTCGCCTGAGGATGGTCAGCTCTACTGAGCGTGGGTACGGAGCACTCCGTCGTCGCAGACGGTGTAGCCGGACTTTGGGGAATATGTGGCTGGGTTGGCGAGTCCTCTCGGGCTCGCTTGCCAGATACTTCCTGTGAGTGCTCGCTGTCTGGGGGGCCGGCCTGGCTGGCCGCCTCAGCGTTGGGGACCTCAGATTCAAGGGGGTCCGTGCCCACAGCAACATCGTGGCACTCCGGGAGTGGAGTTTGTGTTGCCTTTTCCGCTGTTTCCGAGCAGCCCACCGACGTGGTGCGGGTGATCTGTGTGACAGAAGATCAGAGATCAGTGAGAGGAATTGACGGAGGGAAAGGTCTGTTAGCTGGCATATGTTGGAATCTAGGTTGAGTGCAGTGTCGGACTGTGTGGGGTTTTCAGCTGATGGGGCGCCGAACTGACCTCCCACCAGGGCGTCTCTGTACGACGTGCTAGTGGGGACAGGAGCAAACCTGGGGGTGTCTGGGTCGGTGCTACCTTGGGAGGAGGTGACACCTTCTTTTTCTGTACCTCCTTTGCCTCAACCAGCCTGGGACAGGATCGGCTCCATGCCTCGTGGTCACCTCCGCAACCTACGCATTTGGGTGTGCTGGCATCACAGTTGGCAGAGTTGTGTTCGGTAGCAGAACATCGTCCGCAGCGCTCTTGGCCCTTACAGCTGCTGGCGATGTGGCCGAATTTCTGACACTTAAAACAGCGAGTAGGGGTGGGCACGAATGCACGCACTTTGACGGATATCCACCCGACTCGCACCTTCTTGGGCAGAGCCGTTCCCGAGAACGTTAGCAAAAAGGTGCCAGTATCTATGCCTTGGCCATCCCCTCTCCTAAGCATTCTCTTCACTTCAGTGATTCCCTGGTCTCTTAGCCCTGCGAGCACATCCTCGTCAGTAGAGTCACGTAGTTCGGCACAACTGATGACACCGCGAGAGTGATTCTTCGTGTAATGTGGGGACACACTGACTGGGACTGACAGCATCCTGTTCGCCGTACGAATTTGCAATGAGGTGGTATTCAGAAGCTTGCTGGAACTCAGCTTGTCCCCCATCTCAACTGCGATCCTTCCGTCTCTGTATCGGTAGGTGTGCTTGGGCTTGTAGCCCTCGAGAGCGCCGTGCAGTTGGAGTGGGTTCAGTTTCATTGAGCTATCCTTGACCTGTATGACGAGAGTCAAAGGGGTTTCCAGGTCAGTGGCCGTTCGCGCAGGGGGTCGGTCAACAGTAAGATCCATCGTATCAGCGGTATCAGGAGCAGTAACAGCGGTGGTCAAGTTCGGAGCGGGGGTCGTAGTGTCTGAGGTCAATCCGGAAGAGCGTGGAGTAGGTGCAGCCATGGAAAATGAATTTACCTTCGGCCCCCCCCGGTTGCCAGCTGTCAATAGCTGGGCCCAGGGGCTGGTACAGTGCCTACGGGGGTAAGTGCGCCCGTCTCAGAGGGGCGAGAGATACTCACACAACCCCTCCGATCAGAACGCACCCACCCCCTTGACGCCATCAGCCCAGTGGGCCGGCAGGGCCATGAGTCGGGACAAAGCAAAACGCGGCAGCCCTCACGCAGCGGAGACTGCGGTCCACCAGGCGCGCGCAACAGGCCGGAGTCTCGCAAATCGACGGTTTCCGAAACCCCGACTCGCGTCGCGCCCGGCAAGAACTATAACAGTCCCCACCGCGAAAGGGCGCCGCGCCGCACGCCCGAAACATAATCCCCCCTGCCCAGCTGGACCGAGCAACAGTGCCCGTAGACACTGCCGCGTAGCTAGGCCGCCCGCGGCAGCCTACGGACGGCTTACCCCAGGTTGGATCGAGATATCTGGGCCAAAGGGGGCGTGTTGGAGCCCTCGGGACTGACCCGCCCGAGGGGGACCTCAACCCCCCAGGATTCCGTCAACCTCGTCGCCGGGGCTCGAGATAGGCCTCGAGTGGGCGCCTTACACCCATAAAAAGCCGAAGAAGGCAACTAACTGTGGAACCAATAACTAAAGCGTAAAAAGAGGACAGGAACTAAAAATAATCAACAAAATAAGAAAACAAAAACAAACAGGAGCTACATACTGGGAGGTGCAGGACAGAACTGACCCGATCCAATACGGTTACCGACCAGGTAACAAAGGGCCCGTAAGGCAGTCATTAGCACCACCGCGGACTAGCAATTACTGATTTTGCTGCACTCTGACGGGTAGCCTTCGGCTGACTTGCCACCGCCTCTGATAATCCCTGACCCTCTCGTCCATACCTGGAACACGTGACCTCACAGATGAATGGACATTTGGAATTGCGCCAGCTCATTCGTCCGTCTCACAAATCTCGTCGTGTCTAAGGGGCACACGTATTGCAATTGCTCCCACTGTGTTGCTATGTGCTGGACATCTGGCGTCACTGGCCTGGGGCAGTGCAGTGGCAGAACCACGAGTCACTTTTTGAGGAGGGGGCAATATGCAATACGATGGTCACAAGTGGGAAAAACCATCGGAACATATTTTTGCGGGAAAGCAAACACATTTTCCCTCCTGGATCCGCCCTTGTGCTTGGGTTACGAAACATGTGAGCTGTTACTGGCTGCCGGTGCTCTCATCACCTGTCCGATTATTTAGAGAGGAAAGCTGGTGAAACGGCTGAACCAGTGAGATAACTTTGTTTGCAGGTTCCAGTAAAAACATTTTTTCAGATAAGCGTCAGAAGAGGGGGCAATGAGAGCCATAGGCGGATCCAGGGGAGAAAGGGATGCAGGTCCCCCATCGACCCTCGGTGCTCCTAGAATGATCACTGCACTCCTCTGAAGAGTCGATGGCGCCCCCTGAAATGTCACTTCCCCCTCCCCACCCCCCGCCCCACACACACTAGGATGCGAAAATCGGCGCCCCGCCAAAGGATTTGGCACGCACCTGAAAAGGTTTTTCCGGCCAAAAGTGGCACCCACTTGGTACGGATGGTGTCCAACCCCCCCCGGCAAGGTGCCCCCATCGGCGACCCTAGATCAGCTTATGGTGGGGGCAGGCCCCCAATTTTCATTAAACATCCCGATTTAAGAAACATTGGGAAAAATTTGACATTGTGTGGGCAACATTTTGCGAAGGTCACAAGGAGCCTGAACCCGACGAGGTTTTGTTCTTAGAAGGGAAATTTTCTTGTCAACAGGAGGTTGAAATTCACTGGCTCCATCACTGTTTCGTCGGTGGCGACGATTGTGTATTATCGGACTTTTTTCTCAAAATAAATGGGCTTAATCCCGTCTACAAAAATGTTTAACATTTCCAGCCAGCCCGAGAACCTTTGTACAGTTTTTTTTCTCGGGAGCAACAACACTCTGCCATTGCTCGACCCAAATCACACAGCCGTCTCCTCTCAACCAACGACAACCATTGCTTTACCGGGGAGGACGGAATTTAATTGAACTGGGCTCTAGATTGACATCACATGGTGCAAGCTCGTCAGAGCGTTTATGATAGTCTCTAATAATAATTGCTGGGGTTAAACGACGCTCCAACTCCTAAAGCTATATGGCGTTACCACTCTCACCCTGTAAGGAGGGATTTGGTGCATTAGATCAGCATATTCAGAGGATCTGCCGGGACATGAACCCAAGGAGGTGAACCCAAGGAGGTGAACCCGGGGGAGCTGAGCCAGGGGATTAGCGCTAGGTTTTTTGCGTCCTTTTGGAAAACCCTCACTTGTCGGAAGGATATTATCATATTTTATGCTGAAAAATGTTAAATATTGTTTAGCAGTATTACAAAGGTCTAGAAGCCTATGAAGTACCTTCAGCGGCGATAGTGATCGTTGTTGTGCGTATCACCAGCAGTAAAAGTGGGCAGTGATATATCTAGCCGGTAGGTTTGGTGGGACAAACAAACAAAAAAAAAAAAAAAAACCCACTCAGTGAAAGCTTTCGCCACAATATAACTAGACCGTAGGTTGGGGCGGGGGAGTGGGGAGTAAACATTAGTCGAAAAGCAAAACAAACAGACTGGGTGAAAGATGTGCACACAAGATGCTTGTTTTCGATATCCAAGGATCATTCACCAAAATTCGATTTTAAATATCAAAAGGACCAGGCTCTAATATTCGCATTGAAGTTGACTGGCGCTGTTTGCGGTTGATTGGTTTAGTTGAAGCACAAACACCTTGCTTCCGAACTTATAAGGAACCGGGGGAAAAGGTCAACAGCTTGGGGGATGGGGACAACATCATGGTTTTGCTCTGAGATTTTTTGTTCGGCCAGCAAACACGTATTGTCCCCCTCCTTGGGTCCGCCACTAAAACTGGGTGCGGTTTGAGGGGTCTCGCTACCACGTGCGACCACCGGGGGTAGGAGGGCAGTGAAAAGTGAATGTTTCCCTGATAAAATCCGCCAACTCGAGAGCTACTACTCTTTGGACTTTAGTGCGACATTGGTTCCAGCTAATGTTGCTGGTAACATTTTTGAGGTGTCGCTGAAATAAAAAAATATTTTAGAATTAACAGTTTTTAAATATTCTGATTGGGCGAAACCAGAATAGTACCCGTGGGACCTTGTAACCAAAGCCTACGCTGCTCCCTTGACCTGAGAGGGCATATTAACAACAGCAACAACAACAACAACAAAACATGACTAATAAAACTGGACAGGGAAGTTGAATATTTGCGGACCGTCAGCTCAAGGAATGAAGCTAACAACCCAGCCCTTTGTAGTAGCTTAGAACGTATAGATAGCACACAAAATTAAAAAAGTTGTGTTTTTGTGAACTGAAAAATATATGTATAATGAGCATAATGGTAACAAAAAACTTGATTGTCTAGGACACATAAATACTCGTTGGGACAGAATTGGGATGCTTCAAACTACGACACCTGCTTTGATTGGTTTAGGACCTTCCGCAAAAAGTCAGTAATAAAAAAACTGAACGATGACAGGTGTGTGAAAGCTCCGATATTGCAAATTTCGAGAAATGTGAGTAGAAAGTGTTTGCTTATTCTCAAACTTTCACATGGGACCCAAGGGGAACATGAGTGTTAAGTTGGACTGATTCGGGTTCCGCCCGAGCGATAATTATCATTATATTGTTTTTGAACTTCATTGCGTTTACATCTTCAGCCTTGATAAGCTTTTTAAGAACTCCCGCAGCTTAATATTGAGACGCTTGGACTAAAGGGTGTTTTAAGCTCAAATTCTGCGGAGGTATCATCGGTGCAATCTTTCGAAAGCCTAATTGGCTCAGAGAGGCCAGCTATCACCTCAATTTAGCATATTTGCTTTAGTTCTGGTTACCCGGATAAGAGGCGCATAAGAATTTATCACTAACTTGATATGATTTTGTACGTAATATATATATATATATATATATATATATATATATATATATAATGAAAGTGGGAGAGCTGGAATACAGCTGAGGAGCGGGATGAAGTTAGGTTCACCGATGATGGCTGTTAGGTAAGTTTGTGAGTTACAATGTGTATGATTTGCGCTGTTGTGTTTTGAAAAGATGACTAATTGTGTATACTCGAATCCGATTGATTTGTTGAACAGCGGTAGTTGTGTACAACCCCCACCCCTGTTGTGTCTTCCCCAGGAACTTTGTTTGACAAGTGCCAATGATTTGAAGTCGATTATCTTGCCAAGTGATTATGAATGATTGTAAAGTAGTTTGCCGTGACCCGTGTTTATAGGTGTTTAATTAGCAAAACTTAAACGGAAGTGATTCTTTACATAAATAGCTCATGCCAAACTAGATTTTTCAAGTGCAATATTTGTACCCCGGAGCTCATTTAAGTTTTGAACACCTTGAAAATAGTTTAATTAAATAAACTGAAACCGGTCGGTGAAAGAGAGACTTATCTATGAGTTTTGGACAACTTATACATAATTTAAACCAGGAAAACAAGAACCTAATTAATTCTATCGTAAAAACAAGCAAAAAGTTATCAAAAACAGTTTCAGCAGTTCAGTTCAATAGGCGTTGCATTGAAGAAAATATAGTGCAAAAATATACTAATATGTATATATATATATATATATATATATATATATATATATATATATATATGCATATTGCATATAAACATATAATTTTTGGGGCTTATCGACGCACCAATGGCCAGTGTCATATGGCGTCGGCAACTCTTTTACTGTTGAAAATATATCCCGGGAGCCAGCTTGCTTCTTGTTCAGGGAAACTGCCGGGCCTTGAACCCGGGTCAGTTGCGTGAGTCAGCTACGCTGACCACTCCACTGCCACGCCGCTAGCATTCCGTCGAAGTTAAAGACCTCCTCCATCTGAATACTGATTTATGCAAATCAGAGTATTTTTAATGTAAGGTGATGACCATTGTTGGTTGGCAGCCCCTACCAATGGTGCCCAGCCCTTGGAATTTTCCCCTCACTGGCAAACAGTACCCTTCTAGTTCGAAATACCTGAAGGCCTTTTCCCGTTTGGCAAGGGCTAATGCCACCTTTGATAAATGTCGTTATGAGCACATAACGAGGCAAGCAAGGGCAAGGTAGGAAACCGAAGAGCCCAAGAAAGAAAACAATAGTTCTTTTTCTATTAATGTCATGTTCCCCTTGTGCCCATCTCCCAACAAGATGCGAGTTGGCGACACCATATAGCCTCAACAGTCGGTGTGTTGTAAAACCCCAGAGCCGCTTTGAACCCATTTCTTAACTTTTCCATAGACAAATGTGAAAACAGGCAAGACCTGAATGTGTGTATGTCACCCTGGACACATGAGAATAATGTTCTTGGGGCTGAACGACGCACCAACTGCCAGGGTCATACGGCGTCGCCAAATCCCACCCTGTTGGAAGGGAGTTCGGGGATCAGATCGACTTATCCAGAGGCTCCGCCGGGACTTGAACCCGGCACCAGTAGCTTAGAAGACAAGAGTGCTATCGACTAAGCCACCTCATCCCCTGGACACATGAGCAACGAGAAAACATTGAGATAAAATGCAGACAGCATATCTGATCCTAATCTCGAAACATTCTCTAAATAAATATGAGGATTCAGTTCTTATGGAAATCGATCGTTTTAGTGGCAATATTGAACTCCTTCACTAATGCATCTATCTACAATATTTTCTTGTGATTGAGACCCCATTAGCCAAACGGCACTTTGGCATGCTCACTTCGTGTTATTCATAAGGAGTTTTTAGCGATGTGGCATGCATGAATTGTAGCAGAATATGTTAATCATTTACATTTTAATAATTTCTGGTCCATAAGTCCTGATTAACATGTAATATATAAATATTTATTTATTTATTTATTTTGTATCACAATGGTGACAATAATATCAGCATAAATCACAACAGGAACAGACACCCATGGAACAGACATATATGCTCAACCTGATAAACAATTTGAATTCAAACTGACCCAACAACCTCAGGTCATTCCATTGATAAGCTAAGCGGGAAATGTAAAGGAAATATATGCCCATATACATAAATTCAATCGCCATGGTGCTCCTCTAGGGCCCCATCCTCGTTTTTTTTGGCGAATGATTCGGAGCCGATTTGAATGAAGGACTCGTCGCCTTACACCACTTTATGGTTATCAACCTGGCAACTTAATGCTGTGAATTAATTACAGTTCAGGTCAGGTGAACAGTTTTAACGTGATTTCCAACCCTATGTGAGACAATTTTGTTATTCTTAAATAAGGGCGACAAAGTCAGGAAAAAACGCAGCTCCTATAGCAGGCCCAGGTCGAGTTTCCTCTTTGCTCAAAAACTTTTCGAAATAAAAATTGCCCAGATATCGTCTAGTTATTATTTTGAGATCAATTCAATAAGGACGCTACTAGGGATCACAAAAGGTAATATTTTCGAGCTTGTTTGTGTCTATATCTTTAGAACAAGACGGCAAGGAGTTTTCAGTGCCATTCCTATTTTTCCTATCACTTTTGACTCCTGAGTTAATAGTGGAAAGGAGTTGGACTGCCCCCCCCCGTCGCAGTGGGTGCGAAAAGAGGCCAGGGTTGTGTCTGGTTGAAATACTTGGCTTTTTCCCATTACTATCCCTTGCACCTGACTGGATTCAGCCTGTTCAAATTTAATTGGAAACGTCTTCACTCCCGCCCCGGTAGGGGTGTCTGAACACCCTCCCTCAGCTTTTTCCGGCTGGAAACAAAAATGCCAGCGCGAAGCGCCGTCGTATTTGGCGCACCCTATCCGTAATTAATTCATCAACTTTTCTAGAATTTCAAGATTGCGTCACCTCAGGTCAGGTTAGCAGTGCAGGTCAAGTTACCTCACCTCCAAAAAGTTTAAGATAGCATAAGTAAGAACGGGGTGAATCTGTCTAATTAGAATTCATATCATTTGATGGCCCCACCAAATAGTGCAAAATTTATTCCGGGATTTTACATATCAATGACCTAGGGTCAGGTAGAGAACATGATCTCCCTAACAAAACGTAAAACCCCCAACAGGAAAGTGCGACGCAAGGGCGTGGTGCGTCGATAAGCCAATAATTGAGACATGATCTCTCCATTGTAAATGCATGGGAAAATGGAAATTGAGAGAAAATGACTTTATTGCTGTTGATACAGCACAAAATACCTTCGCATTCCCCAAATCGCAGTAGCCAGGTCAGACGATAGGGCCCAGAAACTGCTCTCTACCCTGCCAACTTCTTTGACCCGTCATGACCTCAATATTGACCTGAGACAAAAATAAACAAATGCAGATTCTGTATAAATTCTTATGAACTATTCACCAGTCTTCGCGTTATTTCTCGATCCTGAAAAGGAGCCAAGTTCTGGGGGAGGTGTTTAAAGCCCTTCCCCACCAGGGAGAAGGTGGTTAGGAGACTCGCCGGAGCGAGTGTTAAAAAGCAAAAATCCGGCACAGGGTGCCTTTCTAAACCCCATGAACTCTAATGCACCCGAATAAATATTTCAGGAATGAGCCTGTGAGCCTTATGCGGCTGGAAACAATGTTTGAAGCCATAACTCAGACATACCCAGTCTCGGAACTCCCGTGCCCAGGCGCCTCGGTTACTGGACGGACCGCCTGGGGCTAGGCACCTGTGAGACAGCACTTATCACCTCGGTTCAAAACACTGTGCCCCCTGCGCGCCACACACTACTTACTACGTGTGACCTTGCCCCTGTCGTTGTAAACACGTAGTAATCACGTGACCCAGGTATGCGTGCCAGTCGAGCGAAGGGTCGGGGATTATCAGAGGCGGTGTCAAGTCAGCCGAAGACTACCCCGTCAGAATGCAGCAAAATCAGTAATTGTGTAATATTTTCTCACCCAGATGTCAGATCAAGACATTATGGTGACCACTGGAAAGCTCTTGAAAATATACACAAGATGAACCCGTTTGTAAAGCTGGATGCACCATAGGTTGTGAGATATCCGTCAAAATCTGGTCGAGCCTAGTCATGGCAATTTCAATTGCAGGGGACTGTACATACATACAATAACGGAATGTGAGTAGAAATACACTGAAAGCGAACTAATTTCATAGATAGAAAGTTCAAAACAATATCCTCTGCAGTTTGAGGTCAAGGTCATTCGGAGTCACTGACCGATGACGTAACCATGTGACATATTCCCAATAATGTACAATATGGCAAGCAACATAGCAACCCTTGGCCGGAAAATGAGGGTTTGAACTTGAAAAAGAACATTGTGAACTTGACATGTAACCTTGACTTTGACATTGGGTATCCTTTTTTATAAATTTTGTCATTGTTCGGTAAGGCTGCGGAGTCGGGTCTCACTAAAGTCATCAAGGGACTTTCAGGACCGACCACACGAACGAGCAACCTAATGGGGGTTTTTAGAAGCCAAAGTTTAAGTCAACACAGGCCGCTTGTCACCACAGTCAGTTGCCAGCACACGTCGGGTAACTATGACGGAGCGTCAGAAATCAGCGGCAGCCTCAGCACTACAGGGACCGGAGCAACGCTCTAAACGAGTTACGGGCGGCAATGTACTTAACAATTAATTAAATAACACAATTAAATATCTCTGACTATGAAGTCATCGCATAAAATGTGTCATTCTTAGTAATTCTATTTGACCGAAACACTCGAATTTGAAAAAAAACAACACTCGTCACTGAAACTGAAACACTCGCCGAAACACTCGTTAATGAATTTGTGAATGATTGCATGAGAATATGCGCACAAATCTCCTTAGGTTGTATAACAGTATGATTGTATGCGCGTTGGGCCCCCTTCGGCGCTGCAAGAGGTATAAGGATGATTCACCATCGTGAATCTAGAGAGGGAAGAGGGTGATAGCCTATCATCTCTTAAGACAATTCTTGACAGATGGAATTTTTTATGAATGGCTTTATTGGTGATTACGTGGATAGCCTTACTGATGTCTTTTTATTGGTGATTTAATGGAGCCATTGGTATTTTCATCAATGTACCACTTCAATGTAAGCGCTATATATGGGCTTAACCTTAAGAAAGTTTATGTTTTGAGAAGTTTTTTATGGTACATTGGTAAAAAATTCACCCAGGTAAGTGTTCCATTTCGAATGACAATTTCTTGCTGGTTTTCAGAAGATCAGGCGGCACCAGCTTTAAGTACTGTTTATTGCTGAAAAATTAAACATCTAAAACGAACAGTCTGAGGTCGAGCGCTGTTTTGCAACACGGCCGGACAATATGTGATTAGAATGCCTTGTCTGTGTTTGCTAATACGAGGGGCGGTCAAAAAGTTTTGCGAACTGGTAGGGAAAAGTAAAGGAAGGGGGATAGCTGCATGTGGGGGTGTTAGGTCAAGTTATGACAAGTCACGACCTGCAGCCGCTCACACGTGCCTCGTATATCTTAGAAGCAGTAACTGATTGCATATCTCCAAGCAGGAATTCCTCAGCAATGGAGAAGATTGAGCACCGCGCAGCGATCAAATTTTTTTACCAAGGAAGGCAACAATACCAAACAGATCCATGAACAAATGGTTGCAGTTTACACCGACACCGCCACTTCCTTTGCAACCATTATTCGCTGGAATAGGAGTTTTGCTATGACCGTGAGTCCCTCGAAGGTGACCCCCGTCAAGGATGCCCTCAGACGTGACCACCGAGGACAATGGGGTCGTGGGAGAGGATGATCCTCGAAAATCGACAGATGAAAGTCGAAGGAATTGAGCTAGGATTAGAGTATCTCATGGAAGTGTTTCACCATCATCCGCGAGAATTTGTCCATGGCCAAGGTCTCGCCCCGTTGGGTCTCAACAAACCTCACACCCCAGGATTGACTGCAACGCCGTCAAAGTTCGGAGGAGCTGCTGCCCTGCACAACCAAGACCCGGCGGGATTTGAGTCACGCATAATGACCGGTGATGAAACGTGGGTCGATGACTGGGATCCCGAGACCAGGCTGGAAAGCTTGACCTGGAAGCACAAGGGTTCTCCAACCCCCGTCAAATTCCAGACCCAACCCTCAGCCGGGAAGCTTATGACCACCATATTCTGGGATTCTGATGGAGTGCTGATTGTGGACCATGCGCCTCGTGGAGGGACCATCAGAGGCAAATATTACGCCGAGGAACTCGCTCAGCTGAACCAGTGCATCCGTCAGAAGCGAAGCGGTAAGTTGACACGTGGTGTCCTGCCCTCCACGACAACGCCCCAGTCCACAAGGCCAAAGTTGCACAAGCTGCGCTGCGCGAGTGCGGGTTCGAGGAGTTACACCATACCCGCTTCACTTCAGATCTGGCCCCAAGTGACTAATTTTTGTTCCGTCATCTCAAGTCTGCACTGCGTGCGTGCCAGTTTGAGGACGATGAAGACGTCCAATACGCCCTCCAGGAGTGGATCAAACTGCATTGGGGAGATTTCTGGCTGACAGGAATTCAAGGCCCGAGGGAGAAGTCCCGCATGTGCATCAAAGTCAAAATGGGTTATATTGAGAAGAAATAATACATTTTTCCTCCTATCTCATTTCTTTATACCCGAATCGCAAAACTTTTGACCGCCCCTCCTGTCTCACCCCAAGGAAATTTTAAATATGACTTAGAGAGTCAATGTGCTGGACGTAGAAAACTACATGAAAGCTCGCAGTCTGATCCCCAAAACCCTGCCAAAAGGCCAGGGATGACCTGGGTACGTCGCTTAACCTCGGCTATTTTGGTACACCCCAACAATTACCCAAATTGCTTAACCGCCGGAAAGTTACCTATGAACTCCTCTCTCGGAAAAATCCTTCATGAAAACGAAATTCATGTTGCCAATGGCAAAACTGTGTGACTTCGTTCATGGGGTTTTTCACGCGTTCATTGCGATGACTATTTCGTGCCCATCCAATTATATGGTGAACGCATTGTTGGTGGATGAGCACTGTATCTGGTCGTCAATGGGTGGATGTGGGCAGTGGGCACCCCCTCCCCCAGATTTGGTGTCTTACAATTTGCATTAACTGTTCTCTATAAATCCACACGCACTATATATATATATATATATATATATATATATATATATATATATATATATATATATATATATATATATATATGTTACAGGCAACTGAGCAATTTCACCGCTGGTGGGTCCGATTAGACCTCCTTTGGTTTTTCGCAAATGCTTCCGAGTCAATTTAAGTGAGAGCCTCGTCACTTTGCACACTCTAGAGTAATTGGCTCAACAACGGATGACCAAAATTGGCATAGGGCAGGCCAGGTCAACGAGTTTTTAAGATATTTAGGACGATTATAGTATTCCAAAATGAGGCTAACCAAACCAGGGTGTAACTCGGCTTCTAGAAGAACTTGATCAAGTTTATAAGTGTATATTATTTGTTAATTAAAGTTTATATTATGCGAAACCCTTGGAAGGACAAATCGGCATGCTGGCATCCATTCTGAGGTCAAGTCAATAAAAAAGGTCACCAAAGGTTACCAAAGGTCATGGTTTTGGAGTTGTTAGTGTCTATAATTTTTAAACAAGATATGATACATCAATAAAGTTGGCATCATAGTGACGAATATGACGCAAGGAGTCAAATGATGTGCAGCATGTTTCGAAAGGTCATTACTTGGTCTTGACTTGAGACCAGGGTTGCGGTGGGACCTTTCAAGGTCATGTTGCATATCATTTGAATTATTGGGTCAAGACGAACACATTCATGCCTTTCACCTTGTTCTAGGTCTAATGGTTCCCGAACTATAAAGGGTTTTCTAAATGGGACAAAATTTGACCCATATTTGCCTTCTGTGACGTCACGGGTCAACAAATATGGTTCAAATTCGTCTTTGGAGCTGTTTTTTTATTTTTCTTTCCCAGGTGGCCACGACGATTATGGACATCGTTGATTAGGTCGCATAATCACTGTCTTTTACGGCTTCAATGTCCGAATCCTTTTGTCAGTTTTACCTCACCACCAATTTTTGTCAACAAGTACTTTTTTAATCTTGCTTAGTGCTTCTGTTTATAGGGTAACCCATACTCCTCTTCGTCCCACAGATCGTGAAAAATGAATGCGTGCTATTCATTTGCTAGCATTGGTGTGTTAGCTGATTTGTCTGGTTTCGCAGGTCGAGAAGGCTTTCGAATCTCACACGAGACATGATGCTGAAAATATGAGATCTAATCAATTATTTGTATGTTTTTCTCCAGTGGTAAACTACCAACATTGTAAATGTTGTGGATCGGTTAGCAGCCTACCAGAAATATCTTAGTTTTGCAATGCAAAATATTTCAAACATATTCGGTACACCAATGTTTGCTGGCCAAACATTTCTTTTCAGGATAAAAGCCGTGTAGAGTGATGCTTTCGAAGGGTTGCATCTTCAAAACTGACTTGGAAACTGTTACTTCTAAAAACATTTGTTTCATCATATCTAGTCAGAGTATCGAAATGTTTCAGGAAAAAATTTTGGGGATTTGCGTGGCAAATTTGAAAACATTATTCAACTTTATGTTCATCCGACATTTTGTAGGCTTTAAGTATTATGTAGTCACTTGTTTCCAAATAATGTTCGAGACCATACCAGAATTAAACCAAGCTTTCTTAAACACCTATGCTGAAAATTATACAATATCAGTCATCTAAACAGAAATATTACAAAGTTTCCATTGTAGTATTTAAGCAAAACACTCAACAGCCAACTTATTCCTAATATCGCAGCACTTTGCAGCGCAACGATCCATGTCACAAAGATTGGTAACATCTTCAAGGCAAGCGAAATCAACTCCGTTCAATCCAATACAGCCTACCACATGGGCACAATATGCATATTCAGGACGATATACATGCGGTAGAATGAGCCAGTTTTGATTTTCTGATTACTTGCTCTGTTTCCCATTGTCTCGCATTAGATTCTCACTGTTAACCCGGCCCCTCCTGGGCTCGTTTTGTTCAAACCACCGCCTGGGAGAGCGGTACGATCGGACCCTCTAGGATCTCAGGAACCGGAAGTAGGTAATACGAAACAAAATAGAACATTGCCGGAAGTGCATCACCGTCTTCTACGTTGGAGCCGAGTCTGAACCAGATCCATTGACCCGTGGCGTCACAGTGGGCCAAAAGGAGTCAAATTTAGACCAATTAGTTAGTTAAGGACTTTTATAGGGCGTTCTGTGGAAAGCACCTTCGCATGCCTCTAAAGTGTGTGGGAGAATTTTTCGGGAGGGGTGTTTACTTAAATGACGCAGAACAAAGGGGCGAAGCTTTTTCAAGGAATGGGTCGTGAAGTGTAGCAACACTTGCGAGGGTAGGGGATTGCTACGACAGAGATGCCGAGCCTGGATGTTGGGCAACCGTTAGGATTTAACCCTCGCCCCACCGGGGGCCATCGATGGTCCTCCCAAGGTTTTTCAGAATAGCAGAAAAACGACGAGACGCAGCACCGCGGTTGAGGGCTCTACCTCTTACCCCATCATTTTCCCACCATCCCTGACATTTTTTATCCCGGGTCACCCAAGGTCAGGTCACCAGACGAGGTCAACCAAGGTCACCCCACTTCAATTTTTGAGCTCTATAAGAGCTACATTTATTAGTCGATCAATTTGAAACATGCTACACTTTATGACCCTTTCAGGGTCTACAACGTGTATATCCGGGATTTTTCGATTTCCTGACCTGAGGTCAGGTCACGAGGTGACCTCTACCATTAAAAAGCATAGGAAAAGCTGTCTTATGATCTAAGAGTTACAAAAATGATTGAAAATGCTCAGACTGCTCAGAACAGCGTTCTTCGACACCCTTTCGCGGATGCCATAGGTCATAGGGTCTGGCCTTTTCCTATCAAATGTACTTTACCAGATCTCAATAGCTCTAATGGCATAAGAGTTATGCCCCGTTTGCTTGAGCATTGCGTATTTGAGTGAAAATGGCCTATCGTGACCTAACTTGACCTCTGAAGGCCAAACCATTGACCTGAGCGCTTAATCATGCGAAGTAATTTCTTACTGAATTCACACGAGCTTTCTAATGCACTTCGCAGATTTGCGCTAACCATGTTCGGAGTTAGAAGGGGGCCATCGATGGCCCCCGATGGAGCGAAGGTGGCGCCGGACCCCGGTGGGGCGCGGGTTAAAAGGGTACGTGAAGAAGCTTGTCATCGCAAATGTTAGTGATTTTATAGTCTTTTCCCCCAATTTTGTTACCTGTTATCGAATGACCGTTTTGCTTACGTTACTCGAGTTTCTCCATTGAAAAATAATGTTGGGCAATTTGAAACACGCGCAAGCACCATGACGTGTTGCCGCAGGTCTAGAGTGGTAAGCGCGTATATTTTTCATTTCAAGTGCTTTTGAATGATTTTTCAAAACGTAATCTAGTTCTAGAATTCGGTGACCCCTGTTTTTTCAGACTCATTTTAGGAGAGCAAAATTGCCTTACATGGTTTAGGAAGGGTGCCATAACTTGTTGACCTGATCTGACCTGATGTTAATTTTTGGTGGTAAGTTGTCAAGTTAATCACCCTAAAGGCCAGCAAAGTGACGTACGTCTTATTTAAATCGGCGCATAATAGTTCGCGAAAAACCGAGGGAGGGGTCCGATCTGACCCTCACTACGGTCTCGGGAACCGGAGCTGACACGGAAAAACTTGAAACGGCGCTGGAAGCGTCTTAATGTCTTCTACTTTCAAAGCCAGCTTGAACCATGTCTGTAGACCCGTGACGTCACAGAGGGGTAAAATGAGTCAAATTCTGACCAACTTAGCTTTATAACCTATCACTTTATAAGCTTTATAACTATAACTATTAGTTTTTTACCTTTATAACTCGCTAACCATTAGACATAGAACAAAGTCAAAGGCATCGATAAGTTCATCTAGACCCAAACATTTGAATGATATGCAACATGACCTTGAAACGTACTGTCGCACCCTTGACCTCAGGCGAAGGTCAAATTAAATAAAAACCTTTTCAGGCTCATGTTGTACATCATTTGAATCCTTGGGTCATGCTCGTCACTATGAAGTGCAAATTTACTGCTGTAACTTACCTCGTCCAAAAGTTAAAGACCAAAGAAACTTCGAAAACTGCGACTTTTCGTGACCTCTGGTGACCTTGTTATTGACCTGACTTCAAAATGGTTGCCAGCAGACAGGTTTGTCCCTTCAAAAGATTTCGCATGATGTTTAGAAACCTAATCTGGCTCTTCTCTTCTAGACGCCGAGTTATACCCTGCCGGCCTCATTTTGGAATACTATAATCATCTTACATGGGTTTCGAAATGTCTTCAAAACTCGTTGACCTGGCCGGCCCTGATGCCAATTTTGGTCATATGTTGTGGAATCAATCACTCTAGAGGTGTGCAAAGTGACGAGGCTCTCACTTAAACTGAATCGGAAGCATTTGCGAAAACCAAGGGAGGTATAATCAGAACCACCAGCGGTGAAATTGCTCAGTATAAATCAAAGTACTGAATGTGTATCTGACCAAAGAAATTAGTCACAAAACCTATGTATTTTTGGAAACGGCAACTGAGAAACACAGGCTCCATAAAGAAATTCCTGGCCTCTGGAGTGTTTGGAACACTGGGCGAGATGAAATAGATTGTTTGGTAGCGAATAACTGCTCGATTGGATGCTTATCTGAGCAAATTGCGTTAAGCAGTTTGAAGAATGCCTGAAATTGTAGGCATTCTGCAGAATGCCTAGGCATTCTTCAGAATGCCCAGACGCTTTGGCAATGTGCAGATTGCCTAGGCATTTTGCAGATTGCCTAGGCATTCTGCAGAATGCCTGGTTCTTCACCCTGCCTGTAACAGATTATATATATATATATATATATATATATATATATATATATATCATTCGTATGAGTCACGAAAATGCGTTTCTAGCTTGTTGAAATTAGTGTTCGCCGAGAAAAATAGTTGAATCTATTCTTAACATGATGTCCAAAACACGATTGGCGGAAGGATTCATATATCTGTGGGTGCTTGGACAACCCCATTGAAACCTTCCAGTTGTGTTGAAATATAGGTACTTAATTTTTTCGTGCTTTTCATTTCAATGATTTTGAAAGGGTTTTTGCTCATCAACAGGCATGTGAGAAACCTAAAACACACTTTGAATTATGTTATCACATTTTATTATGGTAGTCATTGACATGGTTTCAAATTGGAGTACATCCAATCATTATCAGGAATTCGCGCCCCTGGTTCGCGGGTTGCACCCAACCCTGGCTGGAATGGTAGGTAGGTAGCTGATACCATAGGTAGATCCAAGGGTAAAGGGGACGCTTTCCCTGATCGATCCTCAGCGCCCCAGTGAAAGGTCGATGACGCCCCCTAAAATTGCACTTCCCCCCAGGATGCGAGTATCGGCGCCTCTGAGGGATGGGGCGGCTTAGTGGATAGCACCCTTGACTTCTAAGCCACCGGTCCCGGGTTCAAGTCCCGGTGGAGCCTCTAAATAAGTCGATCTGATCCCCAAAATCCCTTCCAACAGGATGAGAGTTGGCGACGCCGTATGACCCTGGCAGTTGGTGCGTCGTTAAACCCCAACAATTATTATTATTATTATCGGCGCCTCTGCGATAGGATTTGGCACCCATCTGATGTTTCCTCCCAGAAGTGCTCATCCCCCATGGTTTGGATGGCACCTCTCGACCATGTGCCCATCCTGATAAAAAATCCTGCATCCGCCTATGCGGACTCCGTGGGCAGAGGAACAAAGGGGAGTATGTTATTCGTTAACCAATTTTCTTGAGTCTTAGAGCACTGCAGTTGCAGATGCTATGTGTGGTTAACCAATTTTTTTCAAATTTACCTGGGGCTCCATTTACGCAACAACAGTGTTCGGTATGTATGGTAAAAGAAAGCTAGAGCAAGGGCGAATAAGAGTACGCAAGAGATGAGAGCAAGCAGATATTTTGGTTCCTTAGCAAACACTGAGGTGGTGGAGGCTTAAGTATAAGATAGCGAAACCAGTGGCTTGGCTGCAAAAAAAGATTTGGAGATGCCTTTGTTCTTTCCGTGAGGGCACAGAGCAAATTCTGTTCTTTGGTACCCTTGATATTATATCAAGAGACCGGGGAAACTTGTATACCCTGCTCCTAGTATCAAGAGTTTCTGCTTAGGGGAGAGCGGGGAGAGTTGTATCATGGACAATTTGTATCAGAGCGATTTTTTCCAAAACTATCCAAGAGATGGAGCCCCCGACACGACCAGATGATGCGGCAGGTCCGGCAGCTTTCGTCATACTGCCGTCTGCTTGGCTTGGCGGGTTTCGTGGTGAGTGCAGAAAATGTGTTTTCGGGATGTTATTCTGAAAAATTTCGTCGTAAGAAAATGTGTGTTTTTGTCATTCAGATGATCACGAATCGTGAGGATCGCTGTGGCAGTGGTATTCTGTATTCTGTATTGGTAAAAAACATCAACAGGCATTGCCCAATTACTGATGCAGTCATGTGATTTAAAACTTTAAATTTCTCGATATTGGGTCCCATAGTCTTACGGGCGTCTTTCTCAAGAGTCAATATTTACTTTCAGCTGGCCCCGAGAGTTAATCTGGGGGTCCGAGAGTTAGTCTCATTTGATCCGCAGAGTGCTGGTCTCAGGAGGCCCCCGAGGGGTAATCTTGGGAACCCTCGAGATTTAGCCTGAGGCTATGCCCCCCTAGTTGTTGCATAAGGGGCCCCGAGAGTCAATCTCAGGGAGCACCTAAAAGTTAGCCTCAGAGTGCTCCCGGGAGCTTGTCTCCGGTTCATACGAGAGCTAATTTTGGGCCTTTGAGAGTAATTCCCAGAGGTGCTCCCGAATTTTGGTCTCACGGGCCCCGAGTCAGCTTTAGGCCTCTGAGGGTTAATCTGGGCTTTCGAGAGGCAGTCTCAGGAGTGCCGTGCCAAATGCTCAGTCTCAGGGGTGCTTCCACGCCTCCCTCCTCGAGTCTTAGTCTCAAGGGGCGCCCCAGGGTTGGTCTCAGAGGGCTGTCGGAAGTCATTCCCAGCCCCCCGCCCCACCTCAGAGACAGCCTCAGGGGACCCCAAAGCTAATCTGGATGGCCCCGAGAGTCAATCTCAGCCCCCCTCCTCCAGAGCAAATCCGGGGGCCCGATAAATAGGCCCAGAGGTGCTGCTGATAACTAACCTAAGGAGCCCCGAGAGATTCTCAGGAGTCCTTAATTTTGGTCAAGAGGCGCCGTAAATCAGTATCAGAGACTCCCTGAGATCTAATCGGGAGAGGGGCCGGAAATTAACCTTGTGAGTAGCGCCAAGTGTTGGTCTTAGGCGGCCCAAAGCTAGTCTCAGGTCCCCCAAGAACTGATTTCAGAAGCCCGAGCTATTTTCAGGGGATCTTTCAGTTCTAGTGTAAGGAGGGCCAGAGAGCTAATCTCAGAGATCCGATAGTTAGTCTCACGTGGTCTCCAGGAGTTAGTCTCAGGGGTCATCTGAAGCTGCCCTCAGGTGTCCCCAAAAGCCAGTCTCAGCGAGCATTTCTACCTCTCCCCTCAAAGTTATCCTCAGGGCCCCACGGGAGTAAGTTCTAGGGGGTCCCAGTAGGTAGTCTCACGGTACCCCCAAATTCTGGCTTTGGGGGACGTAAGTACTGATTTGCGGGAAAAGTGTTGTTTTCGGGGGTCCCAGATACTGGTTTCGGCGCCATGTTAAGTGCTAGGCCCCTGCAGAGATCTTTGCTCGACCCATGGGTCAGGGGGCGGGGGCGGTGGGTGATGGTCCTGGATGGCTTAACACTGGCAAAGCAATACAAGCCCTGTACAAAGCCTATCAGAGACCTAAAGTCCAAGGAAGTATTCACCTCCCCAAGCCCCCGGGATATCCAACAAATGGCTAGGGAGGAGTAAGGAGCGGTTTCATCTGTAGGACCGTCCATGGAATAGGTTTTATATAGCATCTGGGGCACACTCGTATATCGGTTTTATTGAGCGTCCTTTTTCCTTTCCATTTCTTTCAGATTTTAATAACCCAGAGATATCGCTTGAGATCCTAGTTAGGCTCAAAGATTTTCGAAAATCATATGCCTCGGAAAACTGTTTCTATTCCCATTGCGTACCAAAAAGACAAATTGAAACACGTGGATCAGGCACCATTACTGAAGGAAAGGCAAAAATTAATCTAATTTTAGCATCCATAATACCAAATCGAACAGGCAATTTGGAACTTCAGCTGATTTTCAATATTATCTTAGTCCCAATAACTACCGTCCTAAACATTCTGAAATAAGCAACTTCCGAATATTTTGGTAGGAAACCAGACAAAAAGGGCAATGACACACATTGATGAGCATAATCCCAAAACGAAAAATAGGTATGAAAGGTTTACAATAACAATGACAGAGTTATCCAAGGCGATAGTTATCTCAGGCACCTATTGTTTTGGTAATTTTCTCATTTACAACATAGAAAGTAACTGAGTAAAGAAAGTAACATAAGAAAGTAACTGTGGTGAATTCATCAGGATCTTTCCGCGGAATAGACGTTATACGACGTCCGGAACACACCACCATCCACCATATCCCTTGTATTCTTATTCATTTCTTCCATTTCTTTGGAAATTTTCTGACTAAAGAGTTCATGAATTCGACACCCGGAAAGAATTGGTAATCATTTCTCGTAGAAGACCATTTCTTCGTACTCAAAACGACTGACCTTCAACAACGTCATGCCTGATTACCAGAGTGAATTGAGGTAAAGTCAGTTTTACCATCATGCACCCAGCAACATTTGATTTCCCGAAATGTGCCACAAAACCGTTATTATAGCCACGCTGTCATATAGGTATGGGCCAGCCTTAATATTTGGTGACCTAAATTTACCAGCACTTGGTCGGATCGAGAAAAATCAAACTATAAACAAAATAAGAAGAAACACTTAAAAAGGAATAACAAATTTCCGTCGTGTAAATGTTATAATGCCAAAATATTATACGACACATATTGGAGATGGGCCCCGACTACTAAGGGGGCCCCGGCCTGGGCCCCCCGGCGTGGGGCCCCCGACGGTAGTCGGACCCTCCCTTGGCGGAATCCTGGCTACGCCACTGCTAGAAGACGTTGTACAAACCTTGTAACTTAACTATGGTTAACCTACATGGCAAAGACAATGGCTGACAACGTCCCCACAAGCCCTCTACTGGGTCATGATTACCCCATAACAAGGGTAGAACAAAGCCTTGTGTCCGCCTTGTACGCAACCGCAGCCATCCTACAAGAGCGTGACGAGATTAGAACCTTGCTTACACAACCGCTTTACCAGTGCGTAACGGGGAGGGAACAATGGTGTTGCAAGGCTTCTTACAAGGGTAAAACGAGACCCGGATTGCGTCTTTACAACAGCGGCAGATCCAGGACTTCATTTGGGGGGAAGCTTGGGCGCTCGCGCCTCCCCGCCATAGTGTCTGGACAGCATCCGACTACGCATTTACTTTAGGCACTCTGACATTTCATGGTGTGGAAGGGGGCTTGAGCCCTCTTAGTCCCTTCCCTTGTACCTACCTCTGCTTCAAAAGGAACTTTTCAGTCTCTATGCAAAAGCTAAAGCGTTTTCTGGCCCCAAATGCAACCGGAAGACCATCGGTAGAAAAAGGGTAAGCATTGAGCCACCTCTCAAGCAAGAAAATAACCCGCACGTTTTCTTACCCATATCGGTAAAACACAGCATCACTCATCAGGCGCCGATCCATCTGAAGACACCAACAAGATCATATTGGAACTCAACTCACCCTATTTTTCAAACGGGCCCATAAGGCAAACACAAATAGGTTCTACCCACTGCAGGTACCTAAGCCGTATGATCAAATAGTCTGTGCTCGTTTGACACGAAAATATGAGCCTTAATACCAATGTGGCATACATGCCTGAAGTAACCACAAATAAACAGAAAGAAATTTTTACAAGGGCAAACCTTGTCAGACCCTTGTTTACATGGAAAATTACTAGGGTAAAACGGAAAGCTTGTACGTTCAAAATCCGTGCCACGAAAACAAAGGGAAATACAAGGAAAAACCATGTAGAACAATGGTAGAACTATTGTACGACAAGGGTTGCTAGAAGACGTTGTACAAACCTTGTAACTTAACTATGGTTAACCTACATGGCAAAAACAATGGCTGACAACGTCCCCACAAGCCCTCTACTAGGTCATGATTACCCCATTACAAGGGTAGAACAAAGCATTGTGTCCGCCTTGTACGCAACCGCAGCCTTCCTACAAGAGCGTGACAAGATTAGAACCTTGCTTACACAACCGCTTTACCAGTGCGTAACGGGGAGGGAACAAGGGTGTTGCAAGGCTTCTTACAAGGGTAAAACGAGACTCGGATTACGTCCTTACAATAGCGACAGATCCAGAACTTCATTTCGGGGGGAAGCCTGGGCGCTCGCGCCTCCCCGCCATAGTGTCTGGACAGCATCCGACTACGCATTTACTTCAGGCGCTCTGACATTTCATGGTGTGGAAGGGGGCCTGAGTCCTCTTAGCCCCTCCCCTTGTACCTACCTCTGCTTCAAAAGGAACTTTTCAGTCTCTATGCGAAAGCTAAAGCGTTTTCTGGCCCCAAATGCAACCGGAAGACCATCGGTAGGAAAACGGTAAGCATTGAACCACCTCTCAAGCAAGAAAATAACCCGCACGTTGTCTTACCCATATCGGTAAAACACAGCATCACTCATCAGGCGCCGATCCATCTGAAGACACCAACAAGATCATATTGGAGCTCAACTTCCGTATTTTTCAAACGGGCCCATAAGGCAAACACAATTAGGTTCTACCCATTGCAGGTAACTAAGCCATATGATCAAATAGTCTGTGCTCGTTTGACACGAAAATATGAGCCTTAATACCAATATGGCATACATGCCTGAAGTAACCACATACCTACCTACCTGGACCTGGATTGACCATTCCAAAATGCCTCACTTTTCAAATATTGGAACAGAGAACAATACTTTCCACTCGCAGATCACTGACAAATATTCCAGACAGCTTCCAAAGTTCCACGATTGATTAAAATAAGTCACACTTATTCTAACCTACACGGCATGCGTGCCAGGCCACTGTATATTGCCACGGGGAAACAGAAAGCAAGATGGCGACCGTAGCCCGAGCAGGTATTTGAAACCATAGTCAAACGACAATGGCCGAGCAAGGGTGCAACAACGCCCTAGCTTTACCTACCAGCTATTTACAATGCCACTACAACGCCTAGTATTCAGTTAGTGCAGCGCTGGTTCGCAAGCAAGGTATGAACCAGGTATGAACGAGGCGCGCACTATTGTGGCACAAGGCAAGGTTGTCATTCCGTAGTAATTGCATTGCTTTATGCTAGTGACGTAACCAGGGTTGTTTTACTTCGGTAATTGAACTACGGTGCAACTATTGTTCTGCAATGGTAAAACTTTTAGAAACACAATTTTAAGCTTGTACCTTGTAATAAATTCTTTCTGTGCACATACCTACTTACCTGGACCTGGATTGACCATTTCAAAATGCCTCACTTTTCAACTATTGGAACAGAGAACCATACTTTCCACTCACAGATCACTGAAAAATATTCCAGACAGCTTCCAAAGTTCTACGATTGATTAAAATAAGTCACATTTATTCTGACCTACTCGGCATGCGTGCCAGGCCACTGTTTATTGCCACGAGTAAACAGAAAGCAAGATGGCGGCCGTAACCCGAGCAGGTATTTGAAACCATACTCAAACGACAATGGCCGAGCAAGGGTGTAACAACGCCCTAGCTTTACCTACCAGCTATTTACAATGCCACTACAACGCCTAGTATTCAGTTAGTGCAGCGCTGGTGCGCAAGCAAGGTATGAACCAGGTATGAACGAGGAGCGCACTATTGTGGCACAAGGCAAGGTTGTCATTCCGTAGTAATTGCATTGCTTTATGCTAGTGACGTAACCAGGGTTGTTTTACTTCGGTAATTGAACTACGGTGCAACTATTGTTCTGCAATGGTAAAACGTGTAGAAACACAATTCTAAGCTTGTACCTTGTAATAAATTCTTTCTGTGTGGTATGATTTAGACATCAATCGAAAGCGAATTTTGGAAAATTTACGATTATTCGTATTTTGAGAGCTGTTTTGATATTTTTGCTAGTTCAAAGTAGTCTTAACACGCGCATTGACGGGGGTCTGAGCCACCTTCGCATTGACGGGGGGCGGGTACCCGCCCCCCTTAAGATCTCGAGAACCACGGTAGGTAGCGAAAAACCGTAAACGGCGTTGGGTTGCCCATCCACTTCTCCATCGAAAAAAATTTAAACCATTTTTTTCAGGTCACATTTAAGGTCACGAGAGGTCAAAACATGCCGTCATAGGGATAACATGTAAATTCAGTTTTTCGGCCATTACATCTGAACAAGTAAAGATAAAGCAAAACAATTTGAACTATATGAATCCTCTCAGCAAGCCGAATCGAATGATATATAATTTGACTTTGCTAGGTCAAATCAAGGATCTGACCTAACCTGAGGTCAGGTCAGAGTCAAATTATATAAAAGCATATCATTAGAACCGCAAAGTCCAGGCGAGCCTAATGCAGCTGAAATAAATGCTCTATCACCATCCGTTACTGAGTTATTCCGTAAAAACCATTTTTCCCATGTATTTCTAATAGAGAGGTCATGCCTCGTACCTGACCTTAGGTCATCGATATCAAAAATACCGGAACATATTTTAGAGAACTCGGTGGGGCCATTATGTGATATGAGTTTCAATCGGATAAGTTCACCCTGCTCCGACTTATGCTATCTTAATTTTTTTTAGGTCGGGTCACTTGACCTGTACTGGTGACCTGACCTGAGATGACCTAACCTTAAAATTTTCACAGAAGTTGTAAAAATGATGAGGGGAAAGGCATACCAAGTACGGCGGCGCGTACGCGCCGCCGTTTTTCTGCTATCTCCGAAAAACCCGACGGGGGGCGGGTACCCGCCCCCGTCAATGCGCGTGTTAAAAATGAGTTAAAAAAGACGGGCGAAAATATTTCACGCAAATGAAACATGTTTATAGAAAAATATCCTACAATTCACCATTAAAATGAGCGTTTGGTGGACGGATGTAAAGGATTTTTAGCACTTTTGTAAAGATTGTTGGTCCTCTCTTCTCTGTATTCCAGGCTGGACTGCCACAGATCACAATAACAAGCGCCAGGTCGCAAACAAGGTCACTTTGACCAGTGTCACCACAGTGGTTCCGAAACCGGTGCACCCTGCGAAGCCAGACGACTTAAGTACGTGTGCACCTCCCAGTGGCAGAACCACTACACTCCCCGCTACTCAGGCTATTACACACAAAGCAATAATAACAGCCAGCTTGGTAAAAATTAGGTTTTTTTGTTGGCCTAGAAGATCGTCGAAGCAGAGGGTTGGCATTTCCACCTAAACTTGATTCTTCCAACGATTCAGAACGAGACATCAGTTGTGCAGGCTGCTTGCGTTCCAACGATCCACCACTTGGGGAAACAGGAAGCGATGCTGAGCGAGACCCAAGCTGAGAAGGCTGAGAGCACTCCCGCGGACCACGGCCCGACGAAGCAGAGAGCGGTGCTGCCTCTGGCGGCAAGCCCCGAACTGAAGCTTCTGGTGACTCAGTAGTGATGGTGCCACCAGTCAGCAGCCCCGCGACACCTGTAGGCATGACAGATCGCTCAGAAGCTGGAGTGGTTTTGGGAATGGAAAACGGAGACTTCTCAGCTGTGGTCTGCGCTGCGGAGGGGCTGGACAAACATTATCTTGCATGTCACAAACGATCCGAGTTCTCAGCTGATTACCATGCCTTCTCCAAATTCTGCCATCACACAGCTGCACGACGTACGAAACTGGGCCATCTATTGCTACTATGACTCCAGGTAACCAAAATGCTCCAGCACTGTAGTTCCGCGCAAAAACAAGATCTCGAATGGAAAACAATCGAGTTTGGGCAGACTTATCGAATTGCTCTCTTTGCTTGATCTGCCGTTGTTGAACATTACTACTGAGGTCTGGATATAACAGGTCTAACCTGGTTCGAAGTTTCCGTCCCATCATCAACTCAGCTGGTGTGACACCCGTTGTGGAATGCGGCGTCGTCCGTTGCCGCATCAACCATCTGCTCAACCGGTCCTCCCAGGTGCCGCCGCCGTCGGATGACCTCTGGAGCGCCAGCTTCACCTCCTTGACGACACGTTCCGCTTGTCCATTTCCCTGCGAGTGACGCGGATCAATCGTCCGATGTGAAATGCCGTTATCCTTAAGAAACTTCTGGAACTCAGAGGACGTAAACGTACTTGCATTATCTGTGCAAATCAGATCTGGGAGTCCCCAACGGGCGAAAATGGAGCGAAGCTTAGATATGGTTGGTTCTGACGCCGTACTGTTCATGACATCTAACTCAATCCACTTGGAATGGCTATCAACAACAACGAACACGTACCGGCCTTTCTGCGGCTCAGCAAAATCTGCATGTATTCTGCTCCACGGCTTCTGCGGCCAAGGCCACGGGTGTAACTCACGGTGTGGCGGCGAGTCGCGACTTTCCTGGCAGCGGGTGCAGCAGCGGACTGCAGTCTCGACGTCTCGATCCACTTGCGGCCACCAGACTATGCTGCGAGCCAGAGCCTTCATACGTCCGATACCAGGATGCCCAACGTGGAGTTCCGTAAGCACGGCGTCCCTGGCAGCATCTGGAATGACAACGCAATGACCCCACAACAAAACCCCAGCAGTTTGCGATAATTCATTCCTCTTCTGAGCATAGGGCTTCAAAATGTCATGAACTTCATTTGGCCAGCCTCCATGTTGAACCATACGCATCACTCTGGAAAGAACTGGATCAACACGCGTCAATCTTTCAATCTCTTTGGCATCCAAAAAATTTTCCTCAGCAAGCAGGACTAGCTCCTCCTCTGCAACGCCCTCGTCATGTGGGCTGGGGAGACGGCTCAGAGCATCGGCGTTAGGTATTTCTGCAGAATTTTTGAAATGTATGCGGTAGTTGTAATTCGACAACTTGAGAGCCCAGCGTCTAATTCTAGCTGAGGTCATGGTAGGCAAATCTTCATGTTCACCAAAAAGCTTGACAAGTGGTTTGTGATCAGTCACTAACAAAAAGGGCTTTGTTAACCCACACAAATACTGGTGAAACTTCGTAACCCCCATGATAATAGCCAAAGCTTCCCGCTCAATCTGAGAATACTTCTGTTCCGCGTCTGTCAGTCTTCTCGAAGCAAAAGCCAGAGGCTCTTCAATTCCCTCAGAATTCCGTTGGGCTAAGGCGGCACCAATTCCCTTGCAGCTTGAATCCGTTGTTAGAATTATCTGTTTTTTTCAGGGTTGAAATGGTTGAGAAGAGTCCCCGATGTCACAGAATGCTTCACTGAAGAAAAACTTTCTTCCTGTGCCTTACCCCAAACCCAAGGAGCACCTGACTTCAAAAGATCATACAACGGAGAAAGTATTTGTGCTCGACGCGAGATGAACTTCGAATAATAAGTGACTAGACCGAGAAATGCTTTTAACTCCTTAACATCAGAAGGCCGAGGCGTATCAACAATCGCCTTTACTTTGTCCGGGAGAGGGCGCACGCCATCCTTGCTCATTCGATGACCTAGATAGTCAACTTCATTCAGAAAAAATTGACACTTGCTCTCTCGAACTCGGAGCCCGGCTGTCTGAAGTCTCTTAAAAATCTCCTCCAAAAGCTCCCAATGAGCGCTAACTGAGTCACTTCCAGTGAGCACATCGTCTAAATAAACGACGGTATCAGGCACGCCGTTCAAAACTCTCTCAATTTCTCGCTGAAAAATTCCTTGCGCGCAATTGATTCCCCAGGGGAGTCTTGTGAATTGAAGCAAGCCTCTAGATGAATTGATGGTCAAGACATGTCTGGAAGATGGGTGAACTCTGATTTGGTTATAGGCGTGAGCCAGGTCGATTTTGGACCAGACTTTTTTGGCTCCAAGTTTTGCGAACATCTCTTCCGTTCTCGGTAATGGATATCTATCCAGCTTCACAACCTTGTTTGCAGTCAGTTTGAAGTTGGAACAAACTCTAATTCTACCGTCTGGACGCACAACAGGAACAATGGGTGCAGCCCACTCTGAATCCCTCACTGGGACAAGTACTCCACTTGCAATATCTGCATCTAATTGCTCTTCTACTTTTTGTTTATAAGCAAAAGGAAGTGATCGAGCTTTGTAAAACTTTGGTGGTACGCCCTTATCTATATCTAGCTTTACTTCAACGTCCTTCAATTCTCCCAGCTCCTCACGAAAAACCTCACCGTACTTGCTCTTGAGACGCTGCAGAGGTGGCATCCGAATCGCGTGCACTTCAGGCCAGCAGATCGGTATCATCTCTAGCCAGTTCCGGCCGAGAAGACAAGGAGCAGATCCTTTCACCACCACGACTGGAACATCCCTGTAGGTATTCCGTGGTAGTCAACATCTGTGTGGAATTTTCCTATCACTGGGATGACATCACCAGTAAATGACTTCAGCTTAATAGAGGAATATTGTAGCTTCGGGCGTTTTAGCAACCGCTTGTAAGTATTTTCATCAATCAGAGTCACTCCCGCCCCCGTATCGAGCTCCATGTTAATATTAATGCCACGCATTTTAATAGGACACCAAATAGGTGGAGAGCTCACCTGTGTACGGTTAACGACATAAACAGGGTGATGAGAGCTGGACATGTTTTCGAATTGTAACGATTCTTCCGCTACATCGACGTCCTCTTCATCCACGTCTTGATAACGAACATATGTTTTTCGTTTGATGAACCGACAGCGCCTAGCAATATGACCTAAATCTCCGCACTTGTAACATTTCGCCGACTGGAACCTACATTCACCTCCATGAGCATTCCCGCAGCGCCAGCAAAGCGAGTACTTAACAGACTGATGACTAGAAGCCTGACCATGAGGAGAACCGTTCTCCTCCGCCCTCCTGAAGGCTGCTGCACTGCCCTGAACCTTCATTACAGAAGATGGGTCTCCGCTGAAGCACGCCGCCTCTCGCTGGACAGTTTCCCTGGATTTCGATATCTGAAGTGCAGATTCAAGCGTCAAATCGTTTTTGCTGAGAAGCTCCCGTTGACACTTAGTGTCATTCAAGCCACACACTAGTTGGTCCCTCAGAGCAGTATCAAGGTACTGGCCGAAATTGCAATCCTTAGCCATTTTTCGAAGCATGGACAAGTATTCAGAAACCGACTCCTTTGGCTGTTGCAATCTCTTGAAAAATTTGAACCGCTCAGAGATCTCAATATTTCCAGGAGTGAAGTGTGCGACCAGCTTCGCTCTAATATCATGCAAAGAGGCAGCATTCAGCGACGTCGGGAGAAGCAAATCTTTGATCTTTTCAAAAGTTGCCGGTCCAATTGAAGACAAAAAGACCGACTTCTTTGCGGCTGCTGCAGATATTTCATTCGGCTCACAATAAAAATCAAACATTTCTAAATACGTTTGAATGCTCTCATCCTCAGGATTAAAGGGATGCAAGTGACCGTGCACCATACTTGCGTGTCTGTAGTTCCGGTCTCCTTAACGCACGTTGAGTCCTTCTGAACGCCACTGTAAAGATTGTTGGTCCTCTCTTCTCTGTATTCCAGGCTGGACTGCCACAGATCACAATAACAAGCGCCAGGTCGCAAACAAGGTCACCTTGACCAGTGTCACCACAGTGGTTCCGAAACCGGTGCACCCTGCGAAGCCAGACGACTTAAGTACGTGTGCACCTCCCAGTGGCAGAACCACTACAACTTTACTGAACATTTAAAAAATATCATTCTGTCTGACACGCCCTGTAGAATATCCCGTAGTGCCACAACCTAGCACATTTGAAAACGTGCCAGAGGCCTTTCGAGATAGCTTAATATTTTACAGTCACCAGCCCAAATTTATATGATGTTCGAGAGTTAAAGAATGTTCGATACTCCTACTGTATGATAATCGTTTTTAGACAGTTTATAGTCGGTAAGATAATCCATCAGATATCTACACCCAAGATTACTCTACTTATATCTGATCTGAACCTGCACCAAGGCCTGAGTTTCGGCTTCAATCGCTGTTCGATTTGCGCTTATTTGACTCGGTGCTCTAAAAATTTTGCAGGTGTACTATTTCATAACCGCATACCAAACCATGGTGTTTCTCGAAACATGGGGTCCAAAGTCTTGCCCCGAGCTGAGCCAGACGCACTGGTATCCGGCACCGGCCTCGACGTGGATACTGAGCGAGAGGTGGTCTACGCTTTCCAAAACTTCTCGAATGAAGAGATTGTGTTGAGAACTAGGGCGGTTACTGGGCGCCGGCGGCTGCGGCGCTGGGCGGCGCTGGGCGGCGCTGGGCGGCGCTGGGCGGCGCTGGGTGGCGCTGGGCGGCGCTGGCGGCATGGCGCCGGCGGCTGCGGTGCTGGGCGGCGCTGGGTGGCGCTGGGTGGCGCTGGGTGGCACTGGCGGCAATGGCGCCGGCGGCTGCGGCGCTGGGCGGCGCTGGCGGCATGACGCCGGCGGCTGCGGCGCTGGGTGGCATGGCGCCGGCGGCTGCGGCGCTGGGCGGCGCTGGGCGGCGCTGGGTGGCGCTGGGTGGCGCTGGGCGGAGCTGGGCGGCGCTGGGCGGCGCTGGGTGGCGCTGGGCGGCGCTGGGTGGCGCTGGGTGGCGCTGGGCGGAGCTGGGCGGCGCTGGGTGGCGTTGGTGGCATGGCGCCGGCGGCTGCGGCGTTGGGCGGAGCTCGGCGGCGCTGGGTGGCATGGCGCCGGCGGCTGCGGCGCTGGGCGGCGCTGGGCGGAGCTGGGCGGCGCTGGGCGGTGCTGGGTGGCGCTGAGTGGCGCTGGGCGGAGCTGGGCGGCGCTGGGCGGCGCTGGGTGGCGCTGGGCGGAGCTGGGTGGCGTTGGTGGCATGGCGCCGGCGGCTGCGGCGCTGGGTGGCTGCCATGGCGGTGGACGCGTCCTGTGGACCTCCACGTGCTGCCTCCAGAATAGGGACGGGTCAGGAGCCGAGTGAGGACTCTAAACATTTCACAAACTCCTTTTGGTTAAATGTGTTCATATGAGTATGATTTGAAGTGATAATGTCAGCAGTTGTATCAATGGCAATGTATGCTGTTTTCTATGGTTATTGATTGGAACGGCGCCAAGAATTAAGCCTTCTGGCTTTTGTGCCAATCTCAAAGCGTATGTGATGTAATAAAGTGTGGGGACGGAAGATAATACATCTAGCTATCTATCTATGACAGGGCGGTCAGTGACAGTGCGCTATTGTTGCCGCTCTCCGCCAGGTGGGTGGCAGGGCGGTCAGTGACCGTGCGCTATTGTTGCCGCTCTCCGCCAGGTGGATGGCAGGGCGGTCAGTGACCGTGCGCTATTGTTGCCGCTCTCCGCCAGGTGGATGGCGGGGCGGTCAGTGACCGTGCGCTATTGTTGCCGCTCTCCGCCAGGTGGTGATGCCTAAGAAGGCTACCCAGGTGGCGCTGATCGACTCGGACAAAGGTAACGTGCTGGACGTGCGCACGCGGCGTTTCCTGCGCGCCGTGCCTCGCTGGAACGGGTGCGTGACCAGCGATGGAAAATACGGCCTGTTCGCACCCGCCAGAGGAGGACTGGAGGTCAGTCCGGCGACAAGGCCAGAGACCAGTGGTCCGGTCTGGGCGGCAGGCCAGCATCTCCAAATCTGCTGGTACAGACACACGTGATGCATTTCATCTGTGCGGTTGATGCCAGAGTACCAGCTGTTCATATTACTCAGAAGAGCGCTGTTAAGAATGTCCTTGACCTTTCTCAGTTGCCACGGGTGCTCTTTGTGGGTACTTCATTAGTGCCTTGGCTGTCAACTTGATTAATGTAAAGTTAATATTTCGAGTCTTCTGGAGCTCAGGGAAGACGTTTTGCTCGCTTTATTACTTCAAGAAACGTGGTTTTCTTCGCCACTCGTTTTTTTCTACGCAACACTCACCCAACACAGTTTTTTTTATAAATTTTGTCAAGTTGTTCCTAGTGCGACTGGTGGAGTCGGAGCCTCACTAAAGTCATCAAGGACTTGTCACGGAGACCCCGACCCCACCTCCCGAACGAGCAACTCCCTCAATGGAGGGTTGATTTAGAAGCCAAAGTTTAACGTCCCACAAAGCACAGGGACGGCCGCCCCGCTCAGGTCACCCTCTCACCAGTCAGTTGCCAGCCGACCTGTACGTCGGGTAAACTATTGAGCGCCGGAGCGTCTCGGGGAACCGATCCCAAGCCTGGACATGCACTGCCACTGCATGCTTCGAGCAGCGGGCCGGAGCCCAACGCTCTACCAACTGAGCTACCGGGGCGCCCTTTCTAGCGAATCTACGTCAATATTGAATGGTGCCGGCCTTTGAGGCCGATTTGTTCGGGGCCTGGCCGTGGGTGGGAGCAGTGGTGCTTTCACCGCTGACGTTGCTTTTTCTTGTTTGCACCATGGATGCCTTCTGTTGGTCTGTTGTCTATCTAATCAGAACTGTCCTTGACTGCATGCCAATTTTCGGTCTATTTTTCCTGTGTTTGGATCAGGGGCGTAGCCAGGATTTCGCTCAGGGGGGGGGCGGCGGCCAAAAAGGGCCCCTGAAATTACGCCAAAAGGGCCCCAAAAATGTCGGCAAGCAAGCAAAAAAACCTTCACCGTGGTTTTGGCGTCAATTGACCTAAAGAAGGTCGCTTTAAACCAGAGCGACCCTAAGATATCGCCATGACAAGTAATTTGTGTGCCTACCAAATTACTTCAGTCACTCGTGCTCGAAAAGCGAAAATGGCCGAATGTATTTCTTCCTCTTCGGAAGAAACTTCTTTCAAAGATAGATAGATTTCGGGGTGTTCCACTGAGGAGCATAATTATGCGTAGAAAATTTGGTCATTAATCTATCTCCTCAAATCCGGATCCATAATAAAGCAAAAGAAGAAAAATGTTCTGAAATTTGGTGAAATCTGAAATTCCAGGTCTCAGCTTACATCATGATCAAGGGCTTCTCCAATCAATAAATTTCATGAAGATTCTGAGCAAATTTGTCGGCCAATTTCTGTTTTTTTCCATGCATGTTAAGTGCATAGGTCATGATCCGTGCTTGACCCTATGTCATCTATATGAAAACTCACGGAATATATTTTGCAAACCTCTATGTGGATATGTTTCGATTGGATAGATTCGCCCTTTTCTTCCCTATGCCACCTTAAGCATTTTTTAGAGGTAAGGTCAACTGACCTGTACTAGCGAACTGACCTGAGATGACCCAACCTTAAATTTTGGGGAACGTTGCGGAATTGATCAAGAATAAGCTGTGTCAAGTATGGCAGCGCTTTGCGCCGCCGTTTATTCGTGTCACCGGAAAAACCCGAAGGGGTGTTCAAACACCCCCACTGGGGCGAGGGTTCAAAGGAGGCACCAGCTGGTTCTGCTGGTTGTGGACAGCTCTTTGGGTTACAATGGACCATACTGGCTGTAGGCGAGATGGGTTATAGAGGCATAATAAGCACAAAACATCTTGTGGATCACAAATTGTCTGCTGTTTTAAATAAGTCTACAAGCTACACAGGTCCTCGGTGGATTTAGACGGTCGAACGGGCCCTCGGCATCGTTTATAGAAGGCCCAGCTGACTAGAGAGGCCCTTCTGACGATATAGAGCCATACGGAGAACAGTGGATCCCACTGGTTCAAAGGCTCCACTGTTAATAAGGGTCTTGATAGTTAGAGTGGGTCCTACAGTCTAAAAACGTCCCTGCTTGCCACATGGATTCCTATTTAAAGAGGGCCCAACTGTTCAGACAGCCATGGACAGCTGCTTAGGGTCAGCTATAGCGCTGCTGGCTATCGCTGACCCTGCAAGTCGCAGTGGGCCCTGGTGCCCAAAGTACCCTGCTGGCCATGGCTTTGTCGGTTTAAGAGGACTCAGCTGACCAGAGCGGGTCCTACTGTCGACGAGGGCCCTCTTTCAGAGATTTCTGATGGTCAAAAGATCCCCACTTATCACAGAATGGAGAACTAGAGAGAGCTTGAGAGTGCCCTATCTAACGTGAAGTTCCAAGACGGGATACAAAGAATAGTGCAGCTGGGCAGTGCGTCCTCCAGGGGGCTGCCGCCCCAACATCGTCTCTTTGGCTATGTCTCTGTAGGATCTCCAGCTGACCAGAGAGGTCCCTGATGACGATAGAGAGTCTTGTGGAGAACAGTCGGTCCTGCTAGTTCAAAAGCCTTTGTGGGGTCCTGATAGTCAGAATGGGCGCTGTGGACCAGTGACCACAATGCCAGTGGTCAGAGTGGTTCCTGCTAGCTACAATGGCCTTCACGTTTAAAAGGGGCTCAGCAGGTCCGACAGGGCCCTGACGGTTTTAGCTGGCCCTGGGACTCACAGTGGGCCCCGCGGCCAAAAAAACCCTGCTGGCCAAAGTGGATTTATCGTTAAAGAGGGTCCACCTGACCAGGCAGGGGCCCAAATGTCGACCCACCTGACCAGACAGGGCCCAAATTTCGACAAAGGGCCCTGGAGACCCCGTGGTTCAGTTTTTAAAAGAATTTCGATGGTTCAAAGGGCCTTTCTTGTCACAGAATGTAGTGCTGTGGAGTGCTTGAGATAGCCCCGTCTGACATGAAGTTCCACGGCAGGTCAGAGTACGATTGGGTAGGGGCAGCGCGTCCTTGAGGGGGTCCTCAGGGGGGTCACCGTCCCAATCACCTCTCCTTGGCTACGCCTCTGGAGGGGCCCTGCTAGCTATAGAGAGCCCTATAGAAAATAGTCGGCCATACTAGTTCAGAGGCTTTGCTAGATAAAGAGGGTCCTCACAGTCAGAGTGGGCCTTGTGGGCTAAAACGATCCCTGCAAGTCACAGTGGCCTCCTTACTTAAAGAGGGCCCAGCTGGTCCGACAGGGCCCTGAAGGTTTTAACTGACCCTGCGACTCGCAGTGGGCCCCATGGCCCAAAAACCCTGCTGGCCATAACGGTATTATCGGTTGAAGATGGTCTGGCTGACCAGAGATAGTCCTACTGTCAACGAGGGCCTTGGGTGGGGGGGGGGCTGATAGTGGTTTAGGGGACCCTGTGGTAAAAAGCCCTACTTGTCGCAGAAATGGAGTACTGGAGAGGACTTAAGAGGGCCCTGTTGGGCATGTAATCACAGAGTATAATGCGGGCGGGCCGCGCTTCGCGCTATCCTCGAAGGGCCCTCAAGGGGGCCACCGCACCAGCCGCTTCTACTTGGTTACTCCTATGTAGAGGGCCCAGCTGACCAGAGGGCCCTGCGGAGACTAGACGGTTACACTAGCTCAAAAGCTTCTCTAGTTAAACATGACACTGACTGTCAGACTGGGCCCTGTGGGTTAATATGGACCCTACTAGCCACACAGCCTCCTCACTGAAAGAGGACCCAGCTGGTCAGACAGGTCCCTGGCGGCTATAGACCGGGATCTGACAGCCTGCGAGTCGCATTGGGCCCTTTTGCCCAAATAGTCCCGCTATCCATCTTGGCTTTATCGATTAAACAGGGTCTATCTGACCAAAATGGGCCCTACTTTGGATAGGGGGCCCTGACCACCAGTGGTTTAAAGGGTACCTTTTTACTGACGGTTTTGATGGGTAAAAACAGCCCTAATTGTCACAGAATAGAGTGCTGGAGATGGCTTAAGGGGGCCCTGTCTGGTATGAATTCCCACATTTCGCCCCAGAGCATAGTGCGAGCGGGCCGCGCTTCGCGCGGCCGGTATCCTCAGGGGGGCCCTCTGGGCCCTCAGGGGGGGCGCGGCTGCCCTAGCCGCCCCCTCCCCCTTGGCTACGCCCCTGGTTTGGATGTGCATTTCTTGTATTTTATAACGTGCGTTTCTTTCTCAAAGAGAGTCACTTTTCCATGCGCACTTTGGGGTAGGTGATAGAGCTGAAGCACGGCACGGCGGTTCGGACCCTGATCCCTCGCGTGGCCGAGGGTGTGTTCAGCGTCATCACCACCTTCACCAAGACGGACCAGTACGTCCTCTACTACCACAGCGGGCGCAAAACACTCCGCGTGTTCCGGTGAGTGTCTCAGCTTACAGGAGTATAGCCGCACAGCTTACAGGAGTGAAGCTGTAAAACTTAAAGGAGTGCAGCCGTACAGCTTCCAGGAGTGAAGCTGTGCAACTTCCAGGAGTATAGCCGCTTAGCTTACAGGAGTATAGCCGCACAGCTTACAGGAGTATAGCCGCACAGCTTACAGGAGTATAGCCGCACAGCTTACAGGAGTATACCCGCACAGCTTACAGGAGTGAAGCTGTAAAACGTAAAGGAGTGCAGCCGTACAGCTTCCAGGAGTGAAGCTGTGCAACTTCCAGGGGTATGGCCGCACAGCTTACAGGAGTATAGCCGCACAGCTTACAGGAGTATAGCCGCACAGCTTACAGGAGTATAGCCGCACAGCTTACAGGAGTATAGTCGCACAGCTTATGTACATGAGTGAAGCTGTACAACTTCCAGGAGTGTAGCACACAGAACTTCCCGCATTTCGCCTCGTTCGGGAATATCATTTTTGGAAGAGAAAGCAAATTTATACCGAGTCCTAACTTGTGCATCTACCTCCCGCTTAAAAACTGGAGGAAATGTTTTGAGGCGCTTACATGCTTCATATGTCCTTTACTTTGTGAATATTTCCCGATTCCTGTCCGAATTGTTTGCGATACAGTACCGCCGTATTGATCCGGTGATAGCCGACTGCCGCGTCTCCACAGCGTTAAGCCAGGTCTTCCCTGAGCGTGGTGGATGGTTAGATGCGAATCGCCATGTCCATATTGGTGGAAAGGCAGATACTAATTTCTGGGGGATTATCGACACCAGGGGCGTAGGAACGGTTTGAAAAGTGGGGGCCAAACTTAGAGGGGGTCCACCTCAAGGGGGCCCCAGCCAAAGGGGGCCCATAATTATGAACAATTTAGATAGCTCGTTTGGTTTTTATAAGGCACGTATAGGTTGTCAATATATGAAAAATCGAGAAGTTGAATTTTTCCCTATGGTTTTGAGGTCACCTATTATAACCTATTAAAAAGTAAAAAAATGGGCTTTTTACCTATACCCTTTTTCAAATAAGAAAATCATTTTTAAGCTCTTTTGGAGGATTTCAATCATGTTCTACCACGAACCGTTGTTGTTATATTTACAGATGTTTAGGTCCTTTTCATCATATTTACAAAATTTAAAACTGTTTAGAAAACTACAAACAATGCTTTGATACCAAATAACCTCACTTCGCAATGCCTAATAAACTTGTATTTACTGTTTTAATGACAAAAAATGGGAACATTTATTTAAGTCATTACGGATCCCTTCTTTACATCTTAAGAGATTATATTTAGGTAAAGGCTGATCACAATAAATCCACCTAGCTATATGTTGATGCCTAAGATGCAGAGTTCCAGTATGACTGCAAGTACAGTGTACTTGATGGCCAGCTTTGTGATGCCGAGGAGGTGTGGGTATGGTGGTATAGTAATTAGCAACCTTGCTATCCACGCAGCCGACCCGGGTTAAAGCCCGGCAGATTCCTTGTGCAAGGAGCAATTTGACTCCTAAGAAACCCCTCCAATAGGGAAAGAGTTGGTGACGCCATATAACCCTGGCAGTTGGTGCGTCGATAAGCCCCAACAATTATGCTGGTTTCCACGCGGCCAACCCGGATTCAAGGCCCGGCGGATTCCCTAAGCAAACATCAATCTGACTCCCGAGAAACCCTTCCAACAGGCAAAGAGTTGGCAACGCCCTATAACCCTGGTAGTTGGTGCTTCGATAAGCCCCAAAAATTTTTGTGATTATGCCGAGGAGATCGAGCTTTGATCCTGAGCACCAGTTCGATGTGCTATACCCTTTAGCAGATATCAATCTATAAATCAAGCTAATTTTGAGCAGTTTTAACTAATATCTAATCTATGTTTTTTACATCATACAAATTGTTTCAAAAGAGGATCAGAGTCTAGTTTTTTCTACCACTTGTTTTTTTGCTCTTTTTCTTATTTTAAATTTGACCAAAATATATCGCGAGATGTTTTCGTGGCAAAGATGTTGCCGGGTCCTCCTCACGGAGAAGGACCCGGCGTCAACAATGGTGGATGGGTAGATGCGAGTTGTCCTTCCCATGATGGTGGATGAGTAGATGCGAGTTTTCCTTCCCATGATGGTGGATGGGTAGATGTGAGTTGTCCTTCCCGTGATGGTGGATGGTTAGATGTGAGTTGTTCTTCCCGTGACGGTGGATGGTTAGATGTGAGTTGTTCTTCCCGTGATGGTGGATGGGAAGATGCGAGTTGTCCTTCCCGTGATAGTGGATGGGAAGATGCGAGTTTTCCTTCCCATGATGGTGGATGGTTAGATGTGAGTTGTTCTTCCCGTGACGGTGGATGGTTAGATGTGAGTTGTTCTTCCCATGATGGTGGATGGGAAGATGCGAGTTGTCCTTCCCGTGATGGTGGATGGGAAGATACCGAGTTTTTCCTTCCCATGATGGTGGGTGGGTAGATGTGAGTTTTTCTTCCCCTGACGGTGGATGGTTAGATGTGAGTTGTTCTTCCCGTGGTGGTGGATGGGAAGATGCGAGTTGTCCTTCCCGTGATGGTGGATGGGTAGAGGTGAGTTGTTCTTCTTGCGATGGTGGATGGGTTGATGTGAGTTGTTCTTCCCGTGATGGTGGATGAGTAGAGGTGAGTTGTTCTTCCCGTGATGGTGGATGGGTAGATGCGAGTTGTCCTTCCCATGGTGGTGGATGGGAAGATGCGAGTTGTCCTTCCGGTGATGGTGGATGGGAAGATGCGAGTTTTCCTGCCCGTGATGGTGGATGGGTAGATGCGAGTTTTCCTTATTTATTTTATTTATTTATTTAACTGTCTTAAATCTCCACAGGGCGGTATTACGATTTGCGTCAATACAGGTCATGCCAGATCAGAGCACAGAAAACAACAATGGTAAAAACATATGAGAACACGTCAAGTAAAATGAGCACTCGAATTCACGCATGAGAGTGATGTTACAACATAGCGAGCTTAAGGCTAGCGGTTGACTCCGGCTGCTCTCAGCTGGTGCCGACATGCGCGGATGTTCACTGCTGATCTGACAGCTTCAGGGACAGCATTCCACTCCGATATGGCCCGATAGTTAAAAACCTTCTTGCCCTCTCCGTCGCACACGCGGTGGCTGGAGCAGGCCCGATCCACGGCTCGTGTGCGGTGGGAGACACCCCACCGCGACATTTGAGGTGAGGTGTCCCATGATGGTGGATGAGAAGAGGTGAGTTGTTCTTCCCGTGACGGTGGATGAGTAGATGCGAGTTTTCCTTCCCATGATGGTGGATGAGAAGAGGTTAGTTGTTCTTCCCGGGATGGTGGATGAGAAGAGGTGAGTTGTTCTTCCCGTGACGGTGGATGAGTAGATGCGAGTTTTCCTTCCCATGATGGTGGATGAGTAGAGGTGAGTTGTTCTTCCCGTGATGGTGGATGGGAAGATGCGAGTTGTCCTTCCCGTGATGGTGGATGGGAAGATGCGAGTTTTCCTTCCCATGATGGTGGATGGGTAGATGCGAGTTTTCCTTCCCATGATGGTGGATGGGTAGATGCGAGTTGTCCTTCCCATGATGGTGGATGGGTAGATGTGAGTTGTCCTTCCCATGATGGTGGAGGTGACTGGTCCTTCCCATGATGGTGGATGGGTAGATACGAGTTTTCCTTCCCATGATGGTGGATGAGAAGAGGTGAGTTGTTCTTCCCGTGACGGTGGATGAGTAGATGCGAGTTTTCCTTCCCATGATGGTGGATGAGAAGAGGTTAGTTGTTCTTCCCGGGATGGTGGATGAGAAGAGGTGAGTTGTTCTTCCCGTGACGGTGGATGGGTAGATGCGAGTTTTCCTTCCCATGATGGTGGATGGGTAGATGCGAGTTTTCCTTCCCATGATGGTGGATGACAAGATGCGAGTTTTCCTTCCCATGATGGTGGATGACAAGATGCGAGTTTTCCTTCCCATGATGGTGGATGACAAGATGCGAGTTTTCCTTCCCATGATGGTGGAGGTGACTGGTCCTTCCCAGGATGGAGGACGGTCAGATGGTGGCCAACTACCGTGTGCCGGCCGAGCTGACGGCCATCGCCAGCTCTGAGGACGGCCGCAGTATCGTGCTGGGCACCCTGGACGGCTGCCTCAGCTGCCTCACCATCGCCGACACCAAGGCTGAAGGCATCAACCAGTACGTCAGCTGTCTGCCCTCCAGGTCAGCTGACGACACGGACCAATACCGAAGTGTGCACCAGGGGGCTAGGCCAATGGCTGTATCAGGGGTTTATAAAACGCAGACTTGAGTTAACACGCGCCTCGCTGGGGTCCCTGGCATGACGCGCCCCGCTAGGGTGGACGAATTTCGCCCCACCCCCTCCGTATCTCACTTCCTAGGAAAGCTAAAGGAAAATTACGGACGGTGTTCGAAAGCTCTTGACAAGACGAAGAGAAGGTATACGGAGTATTGTTATGTCAGGTCAATATTGAGGTCAGCACAGGTCAAAGAAGGCTCCATAGGCTTACGACAGAGCAGTGTACGTTCCTCTCTCTAGATCTGTACTCAGGGGAGCTAGAGCAAATCTTAATGCATCACTGGATTCCTTTCATCGCGGCAAATCTAATTATGTATAATATGACCTTGTTAGGTCAAATTGTGAAAATGACCTGCCCTCGAGCTAGGTTAGGGTCACAGATCACCTGGTATGGTCATGTTGCATGTCAATCGACTCCCCGTGACAATATAAGCACAATGCAAGCAAAATGGGAGCTTTATCTCAATTCATTGATAAGTTATTGGCAAAACAATCACTATGCTCCTGTGACCTGACATGAACTTTGAGAGGTCAGTTGGTCAAAAACTCAACTTTATGGTCAAGATGATGGTAAGAAGAGACAGTTTTGGGATTTTTAGCTTTATCTATCGAGCAATTAATGAAAATGAGCCCATTCTATTTTTCACCATAGAATTATAATAGGGTGACCAAAAAATTGACCCCACCTTAGGTCAACAATATCAAAATTCTGAGACAGTAGATTTGTAGATCCTTATGGCTTCATCATATTGTGATAGTTTCAAACTGATCGGTTGACAAATGTTCCTTAGGCATTGCTTCAAACTCGTGATTTTGGGTTTTGAGGTCAGGTCACTTGTCCTTGAATAGCTCCTTGACCTGACATGACCTGACCCAAAAAAATTTGACCAGATGCGCAAAATTGATCAGAGATACAATACTGTCAGTTTTGTTGTTCTGCGTCTCTTCGTTTTTGCGTTATCTGGGGAAAACCAGGAGGGGGCGAATTTTGCCCCCCCAAGTGGGGCGCGTGTTAATGCCAGAGACTGATGAAGATTAGATCTGGGTCAAGTCTCCCGGAGGCCCGGAGGGTGATGTGCTGTGATGGTGTGTTATCAATCTGTTTATGTCGAACGGGCTCGTAGATTGTAAATGTCGCCGCTTAGTTGTTTTTTCATGATTTTGAGTTAATTTTGAACCCAATTGTGTGATGGAACACCTTTTTGGAGGTAAATGGTGAATATCCAAACATCTTTCTTTGCTTATATTTTGAAAACACAGACGTTGGGGTGTTTTACTTTTGCCCTGCATTGCTTTCTGCCCCTGACCCGGGCCACCGAGCAGTTGGCCGGCCCCGATGAATAAACTGCGTGGGGCTGGCGACATCCGATGACCTCGCTTGAGGGTCCACTTTGACCTCGTTTTCCAGGAGCGCGGAGAGCTGGACAGCCACGGAGGAGGCGGCCAAGCAGGTGGTCTACTTCTCGGAGCCGAGCCTCAGTGACGAAGACTGAACCAGGTGTGATAGTGGTGAGGTAGGGGTGCTGGTGCGCAGCTTCTGTGGCCACTCCCTCCTGTAGAACCAGGTGTGATAAGTGGTGAGGTAGGGATGCTGGTGCGCAGCTTCTGTAGCCACTCCCTCCTGTAGAACCAGGTGTGATAAGTGGTGAGGTAGGGATGCTGGTGCGCAGCTTCTGTAGCTACTCCCTCCTGTAGAACCAGGTGTGATAGTGGTGAGGTAGGGATGCTGGTGCGCAGCTTCTGTAGCCACTCCCTCCTGTAGAACCAGGTGTGATAAGTGGTGAGGTAGGGATGCTGGTGCGCAGCTTCTGTAGCTACTCCCTCCTGTAGAACCAGGTGTGATAGTGGTGAGGTAGGGATGCTGGTGCGCAACTTCTGTAGCTACTCCCTCCTGTAGAACCAGGTGTGATAAGTGGTGAGGTAGGGATGCTGGTGCGCAGCTTCTGTAGCTACTCCCTCCTGTAGAACCAGGTGTGATAGTGGTGAGGTAGGGATGCTGGTGCGCAGCTTCTGTGGCTACTCCCTCCTGTAGAACCAGGTGTGATAGTGGTGAGGTAGGGATGCTGGTGCGCAGCTTCTGTGGCCACTCCCTCCTGTAGAACCAGGTGTGATAGTGGTGAGGTAGGGATGCTGGTGCGCAGCTTCTGTAGCTACTCCCTCCTGTAGAACCAGGTGTGATAAGTGGTGAGGTAGGGATGCTGGTGCGCAGCTTCTGTAGCCACTCCCTCCTGTAGAACCAGGTGTGATAAGTGGTGAGGTAGGGATGCTGGTGCGCAGCTTCTGTAGCTACTCCCTCCTGTAGAACCAGGTGTGATAAGTGGTGAGGTAGGGATGCTGGTGCGCAGCTTCTGTAGCTACTCCCTCCTGTAGAACCAGGTGTGATAACTGGTGAGGTAGGGATGCTGGTGCGCAGCTTCTGTAGCTACTCCCTCCTGTATGATCGGCTTTTGCCCCGCCTGTGTGGTTGGCCAGTGGAACGGCTCCCCCTCGCAGAGTGTTTCCAGTTGTGGCATCTGGAATGCCATGTGTTGGCTTCTGGTGGCTGTTAATTCGACGACGCGGCTCATCAGGGTCAGAGGAGTCGTTTCTCCTTTCCTATGTCTGGTGTGTAGAGCATTTACCATATTCTCTAAGTATCTTATGTCTTTGCAGCTGGTGGGAGCACACCACTCGCAAACTAGTATTGCTGGAGGTAGCGATCTGTATTGTAACGTGTCTAGCTACTTGCCTCGGATACTCCGGGACATCTTGTCTTCTCTAGTGCGCATTTAAAAACTGGGTTTCGAGATTAGCCTCTATATATAACTCCGTTTCCACAAGTGTTTTTAAGGCGACCTTACTGCTTGAATACTGATCCGATGGCTGGAATCTTACCGAATGTTTTTAAGCATCGGACTTTCATAGAACCGGCCCACATAGAGCATATAGACTATCTTGTGGTGGACAATGAGAGTAACCGCCGGTCGTTTGTTGGAGCCTGGTATTTTTTAAGCGTCTGCTTGCTTGGGTTATTTGAATTGCTCGAAGTGATAACGTGACCCAGCCCTTACTGTTTGGGCTTTTCCGACTGATTCCCTTAGTTTAGAAACAGTCTTGTGATACACGGGGCACAAATTTTACATAACTGACACGGGGGCACGTCCATGTTTTCAAATGTTGCAAATTTTAAAGGAAATGATCTTGAATCCTTTCGGAGTCTTATCCCCGTCCAGTTGATAGGAATGCATTCTCTTTATTAATCATGTCATGTCGCGGCCACATCATGTCTGCCCACAAATCGTGGGAGGACGATTTTGCCCGGCGCTGATTATTTTTGGAACACGAGAGCTCACAAAAACATGTTCAACTGTAAGAACTATTTCACATTTACACACGATTCAGCATCAGACTGAATCGTTTCAACCTGACACTCCAGGCATCCCTGCCTTCTCTTGCCCATTCCCTATTCCGGTGCGAGGCGGGCGACCTGGCCTGAGGCTATGGAGAGTCACGTGACCCCGACCGGTCGGGCCCGCGCCGGACCAGCGGTCGGTCGCGTTCAACTCTCAAGTGTGCTGCAGCGGCGTGAAAATCGGACGGGGACCGGTGGCAACGTCCAGTCTCTACCGTCACTGCCTGCTACGGACCAGTGGCAACGTCCAGTCTCTACCGTCACTACCTACTACGGACCGGTGGCAACGTCCAGTCTCTACCGTCACTACCTACTACGGACCGGTGGCAACGTCCAGTCTCTACCGTCACTACCTACTACGGACCGGTGGCAACGTCCAGTCTCTACCGTCACTACCTACTACGGACCGGTGGCAACGTCCAGTCTCTACCGTCACTACCTGCTTCGGACCGGTGGCAACGTCCAGTCTCTACCGTCACTACCTACTACGGACCGGTGGCAACGTCCAGTCTCTACCGTCACTACCTACTACGGACCGGTGGCAACGTCCAGTCTCTACCGTCACTACCTACTACGGACCGGTGGCAACGTCTAGTCTCTACCGTCACTACCTACTACGGACCGGTGGCAACGTCCAGTCTCTACCGTCACTGCCTGCTACGGACCGGTGGCAACGTCCAGTCTCTACCGTCACTACCTACTTCGGACCGGTGGCAACGTCCAGTCTCTACCGTCACTACCTGCTTCGGACCGGTGGCAACGTCCAGTCTCTACCGTCACTACCTGCTTCGGACCGGTGGCAACGTCCGGTCTCTACCATCACTACCTACTTCAGGAGCGTTCGCAGATCGGGAACGTCTACATCTGCAGTGGAACACAAATTTCACAGAGGTCAGAAATCAACAAAAAGGCGAGCCCGCCTCTGTGTATTTTGCAGCGTCCACTGAACTCATTTTCTCTGCTCCAGTTATTCTTCAAGAATTCGTTTTCTTCAAATCCAGGGGCGCAGCCAGGGGGGGCACAGGGAGCACGTGCCCCCCATCGGTGCTGGGGTGCCCTTTTGATTGCCAGGTGGTGTGCCCTCTTTGGGCCGTGCCGCTCGAAATTTAGTACCCTACGCCGTTGAGCCTAGATGGAACTAGACTGCATTTGGCGATTTAAGCTATTGTTTGACAATTAAGTGCCTTTTTGGTCAGTTAGGGTATTCTGTCGCCTTTCCAAGCACCCGGGAAGAGTATAGGCACGTAATCCGTTTCCAGATAATGCCTCATCGTCGCCAATAATCGAATGGGCAGAGCTAATCTGGTGCCCCTTGAACTCATCTGGTGCCCCCTGAGCGCTGGTCTTGAACCCTGGAGCTGATCATGTTCCCTCTGGAGCTGAACACATGCCCTCGTAGTCAATCTGGTTTCCCCTTCCCCTAAAAAATAATTGTGCCTTCTGAAACTAAATAATGCTCTCTGAATTAGTCATGCCTCCGAGCTTGCCTGGTGCCCTATTAGCTGTTTTAGTGCCCCTTGAGCTGATCCGGCCCCCTGAACTTATTTAATGCCTCCCGTAGTTTATCTACTGTCCAGGGCCGCAGCCAGGGGTCACAGGGGGGCACGTGCCCCCATCGGTGCCGGGTGCCTTTTTGATTGCCTGGTGGTGTACCCCCTTTGGGTCGTGCCGCTCGAAATTTAGTGCCCTACGCCGTTGAACCTAGATGGAACTAGGCCATATTTAGCGATTTCAACTATTGTTTGAGCCTTTTTGGTCAGCCAAAGCATTCTGTCGCCTTTCCAAGCACCCGGGAAGAGTATAGGCACGTAATCCGTTTCCAGATAATGCCTCATCGTCGCCAATAATCGTACGGGTGGAGCTCATCTGGTGCCCCCTGGAGGTGATCATGTGCCTTCTGAGCTGATCTGATGCCCTCGTAGTCATTCTGGTGCCCCCCCTCCTGAATAAATAATTGTGCCTTCTGAACCTATATAATGCACTCTAAGTTAGTCTGATACCTCGGAGCTTCCCTGCTGCCCTATTAGCTGTTTTATTGCCCCTTGAGCTGATCCGGGCCCCCTGAGCTTATTTAATGGCTCCCGGAGTTGATCTACTGTCCAGGGGGTGCAGCCAGGGGGCACAGGGGGCACGTGCCCCCATCACTGCTGGGGTGGTCTTTTGATTGCCAGGTGGTGTACCCAATTTGGGCCGAGCCGCTCGAAATTTAGAGCCCTAGCCGTTGAAACTAGATGTAACTGGACCGCATGCTGCGATTGAAACTATTGTTGGACAACTTAATACCTTTCTCGGTCAGCTAGGGCATTCTGTCGCCTTTCCAAGCACCCGGGAAGAGTATGGGCACCTAGTATGTGTCCACCTAATGCCTCATCGTCGCCAATAATCGTACGGGTGAAGTCAATCTGGTGCTCCTTGAGCTCATCTCGTGGCCTCTCAGCTGGTCTTGGCCCCTTGAGCTGATTACTTGCCCTCTAAGCTGATCTGGTGCCCCTGAGTCAATCGAGTGCCCCACTGAGCAAATAATTGTGCCTCCTGAACCTATATAATGCTCTCTGAGTTAGTATAATGCTTCCGAGCTTGTTTGGTGCCCTGATAGCTGATTTAGTGTCCCTTAGCTGATTCGGGCCCCCGAGCTAATCTCATGCCTCCCCAAGTTTATTCTGTATCCTAAGTCAATATGGCGCCTCTTCAGCTGATTAGGTGCCCCCTCAACTGATTATTGATGTCTCCTTAGATGGTCTGGCCCCCCTGAGCTGGTTTGGTGGGTCCTGAGCCCACCTTGTGTCCCCTGAGCTGTTATGTTGTTCCCTGAGCTGATTTAGGCTCCTGCCATAGTCTGGGGGGCTGGGAGCTGATCTAGACCCCGAGTGGATCGATCTGGTGCCACCTGAGCTGCATTAATGCCCCTTAGTCGATCTGGTGCCTCCTGAGCCCATATGATGCCCCCTGAGTAATCTGGTGCCCTTTAAGCTGATCTGGGCCTCTTTACGTGATTTCATGAGCAGATCTAAAGGCCTGAGCTGAGCTGGGCCCACAGAGGCTGATGAGGGCCCCTGAGGTGGTATGGGGCTCCTGAGCTGATTAAGTGCCTCCTGACTTGATCTGGTATTCCCGAGCTGGTCGGGGACCACTGATCTGATTGTTTGTCCCCGGAGCTGATCTGGTGCCCTATGGGCATCTGGTGTCCCCTGAGCAGCTCTGGGGCTTTTGAACTGATTGGGCCCGGAGCTGGTGAGGGATCCCTGAGCTGATGTAGTGCCCTGAGTTGAACATGCCCCCTGTGCTGATCGATCTGGTGCACCCTGAGCAGATATACTGCCTCCTGAACTTAACTAATGCCCCCTGAGTCAATCTGGTGCTTGCTGAGTCATCAGTGTGTCTCGTGAGCCCATCTTATTCCCTCTGAGCTAGTCTGGTGCCCCATGGCTAATATGATGCCCTTTAAGCTGACCCGGGCCTCCTGGGTTAATTACGTCATTTCCTGAGCAGCTCCCAGGCCCTGAGCTGAGCTGGGCCCACAGGGGTTGGTGAGGGCCCCTGAGATGGTATGGGGCTCCTGGGCTGATTAAGTGCCTCCTGACCTGATCTAGTATTCCCGAGCTGATCTGGGCCCCGAGCTGGTCGGGGACCTCTGATCTGATTGTTGGTCCCCTAGGCTGATCTGTTGCTCTATGGGCTGATCTGGTGTCCCTTGAGCAGCTCTGGGGCTTTTGAACTGCTTGGGCCCCGAGCTGGTGAGGGATTCCTGAGCTGAATTAGTGCCCCTGACTTGATCTTGCCCCCTGACCTGACTTGAGGCCCCTGAACTGATCTGGGCCCCAAGAGCTGATCTGGGGCCCAAGAGCGGATCTAGGTTCTGAGTTTACCCTGAGCTGGTCTGGGCGCTGAGCTTGTGAGAGCCCCTTAAGTTGGCTTAAGGCCCCTGAAGTGATCTGGCGCCTTAAACTGTTCTGGGGCTTCTTGAACTGGTTTAAGGCCCTATGAGCCCATCTGTGGCCCATTGAGCTATTCTGATGACCTCATCTCTGGGACCAATGAGCTAGTCTAGTCCCTGGGTGAAGCATGAGCTGCTCTGTGGCCCTGATCTACATCAGGGGCCCCTGAGGTGATCTTGAATAGATAAATAATAAGAACACAAGGCCAACTCCCATCATCTTGGTGTGTATTTTTCTGTCAGTGTCACAGTTTGAAATTACCCAGGGAATGCCAGAGATAGGACTGAGCTTTACTTTCCGTATACAGAGAATAGAAGGTACAGTCCTCACCACGACAGATCAAGAAAGTGCTTTGAGAAAGCAGCTAATTGAAGCTTTTGGTTTCCGTTTTAACACATTTTAAGGCTTACGTTTAAAGCAAGATTGTTGGTATCTTCTATCTGACGATTAAATTACTTAATGTTTTTTAGTGTTTTCAGTCAACCGAAGAAAAACAATAGAAAATAAAGATGTCGTTTCCTAAGAGTGATTATTGCATGATAATCAGCTTAGGACTTCACACTGCCGTAGCGTAGTTGGTTAGGGCGCCTCGGTCCAGTGTGGGAGGTCCTTGGATCAAAGCTGACCTCTGGCAGCATTTCCCTCGACCACCTCCTACTCAGGAGATGGCAGTGCACTGGGTAGTGCCCACCTTGACTAGGAACTTCCGCTGACCAACCAGAGTCCTTGCTATTGGGAGCACGGGCTTGCTCTGCCTTTTAAACAGATCCACCGGTCCGGTGGCACCGCCCGAGGGCACGGCCTCGCCGTGTGTCACCGGAGCAGTCCTCTGCTCCGTCGGGCCCGAGGAATAGGATAGCCCCACCGCCTGGTACGGTGGGGCTTGTGACATGGAGCGTGCGGACATGACTGTCCCGAGAGGGTGCCGATAAGCGTTAGCCCCGCTGCCGTGTACATAGTGTATGTGTGCGTGTGTGTGGTGCAAATGTGTAAAATGTTCCCGGGTAGGGATCCAAAAAAATCAGCTTAGGACTTTGCATGGTGTGCACTCTCAAACGAAAGAAGTATGTGTACCAAACCACATTATTCCTTATGATTTTGCATGCTATTGCTAAGATTAGATGAAAAATAACTAGAAAATGTGTGTGCTTTAGAAACTGTATCTTTTACATAACCTATTTTTGTTAACGACTGATCTCGGCATGGGTGTTGTGTGGATAAAAAAACAATACATCATCTATTATAACCAAATAGAAATATGAAATCCTTCAAAATTAATTGTGAATTTTTCTAAAATATCAACCAGGTGATCACATATGGTAAGAAAAAGTGTGCTGAGTCGACTCAACTCCAGACTCACAGCTTAGAGGCTAACTCCGATGCTGACTCGACTCAACTTGTCAAGCAGTTGAGTCAACTCAGACTCAAACCAAATCTGGAAGGGAGTCGGCTCGACTCTGCCTAAAGGAAAACTTAGGTTGACTCAGAGTCGACTCCGACTCTGAGTCGCGACTCAACAAGTCTGCCTGAAAGATGCCTAATTTTTACACAAAATACCACAGTGATTCCGACGCGTTGACGTTATCGGCGCCGAAACCCTGTGCTTGGAATGACTTAGTACCACAACATTTTTATTAGAATGGAAAAACAGCCACTCTATTCGCACAGAAGAGGGCTTGAAGAATTTGGACTGGAAAAAATGGTTGAAGGAAATGGAATGAAAAAGAACCATCAGGATGAAATTTATGTCAAAGACCAAAGCCCTAGAATCAAGCAGTGCTAGAAGTTACCGTGTACAAATAGATCTGGAAAGATAATTGATAGATTTAAGACAAGTACTGTAGAAGGTGCTGCATACCCTTGATTTGATATCTCTATCCTCCGTACAAAAATGAGTCGGTTGTGGAGCAGTGCACGTTTTCACGGTAGAATACCGTCCGAATTTGGCTCCGATAGGCGCCCAGCCTGGACACTACTTTGCCGAGGGAATAAATCCCCGGCAAGAGGCTGCTTCCCGCTCACGATACAATTATTGTGTGCAACTGCATGGTTTTGGATAAACTAGATGTGAAGGTGGGGGCTGCTGGGTAGGTTATATCCTCCACGGGATGAATATTTCATTCAAAATAATATGAGGGTGCTTTATTATCTGGAGTTTTAAATTAGCTCACACAGGGAAAGAGTTAACACTAAAAGACTATTTTAGCGTGCTATTAGCCGCCCTTCATTTAAGGCCAAACTCACGTTTTCTACCCTGAAAATGTTTTTTTCCTGCCTGTTTTGCTGCAGCCTTAAATTGAAAACAGTTTAAATCAGTGTGTTTGATATGTTTACACCGGATAGTGATCTCTATATTCGGTAGTATATGCTATTCTACTATTACCTTAGACTGCAGGCCTCGTCAACGACGGCCAGACTTGAGTGCCTGTCAGTCCCAGTGGTCACGTCCCGGCCCACCTCAGACATGGCAGAGGCTGCGCCATGAGACGGCACACTATATGTGTAAGACATTGGAAAACCAACAGCCTAGATCTGCTGTCAGGCTCTGTGGGTCTGTGGAAAATCTTTCAAACTCAGTTTCTTTCTGAAAGCCCTGACCAAGCACCGTTGCATTGCTATCTTCGCCGATTAAGGGAGGCACCCCAATGGTCATGCTTCCCTGGTCCGTCCAAGGAAGCACTTTATATATCGACCCCTCTACAATCCAAACACAAAGATATAGCCGTTAAAAGTAAAAACAAAAATTGTTGCCATTCGCATAATAATCACCAATAATGACCGATAAGGCTAGTCTGCAGAGGTATGTACTCGTATGATATAATAATATGAAAGCAATTATTATATTAGCACCATTTGCCATCATATAATTATCTTACCTTGACTATCCTGCCATCAAAGAATTTTCTTACCTTGATTGTCTTACAATCATGTAACTATTTTATATCGATTATCTTATCATCATATAGTTGTCATACCTTGATTATCTTGCAAACATATGGCATATGACGTCGCATTATAGCATGTTACAGAGAATATCACAAGTGTTTTTATAAGCATCAAGTCACATTTTGTTCAACCAGAATCTCTTGCAGTCGCTTCGTGTTTCACCATAAAGACGCGCCCGTTTTTTATTCTTACAGACTCTCACAGGACATATGGCGCATGTTTCGAACGTCGCCGCTCTTCGTGACGTCACGGCAAACGAGCGGGCGCCGCGAACACGATGCGCCACAATCGCCGAATTGAGACAGCTGGCGCCAAAGTTTGCCGGCGTCTAATGAGAGTTTGAGGCGCGGCGTTTGTTTGCCGGCGGCGGTCGTCGGTGCGCTTTAAGAAGCGTCGTTAACGACGCTTTGGTAATAACAAGCGGCGCCGAGAACAGGAGCCGTTCAGTGGGCTGTGTTTTGGCGCGAAGTCAGTTCAGTTTGGCGCGAGCGCTGGGTGGCGGGACCCCGCTGAGGGCGGCACTTTGGTGGCACCGCCACCGACGCTCCAGACCAGCGGGGTCGGACCAAGGCGAACTAGCGATATGCGGATTGGCTCAGCGCTCTCTTCAATAAAAGCTTGCAAGACTTCAAACATATCCACCTTACACTTATGCGCCAAATTAAGCTATTTTATAGCATTGATGAAATCATTGATTTGGGCTTTACCGCACAGTCACAGCGCAGGTCATATGCCGCCCAGTATTACTGTAGCCAGGTACCGTATTAAAGTATATGTGAGTGATTTACTATGTACAAATAAATGATTGAATAAAAAGAGTAGCGAAACATAGACGCAGGAACATTTTCCAGGCTGGGGGTTGGGGGAGGGAAGTTGTCACCGCTGGTGGGGTCAAATATGATTTGGCCCATCACTTGATTTGTTAACGAAAAAGGTCCAGAATCGGCTCAAAGTTGGGGGGTGGGCACTATCCCCTTGTCAAAAAGTTGAGGGGCAGCTGCCCCCTGCCCCCCCATTTCTGCGTCTATGGAACGAAATCTTGATCAGAGGATGGCGTTGAACAGCTTACCAGTGGCGCCCGTCCCATCAAGCCACTTTGGGCACTCACTGCCCAACCACTTTTTAGAGTCTTAATGCGGTTTTATATGGAGTAAAAATAAGTTAACTCGAAGGCAGGAATTTACAGAAAATATGCTGTTTTTGGAAAACCTGTCCAGAGAGCGATCGTTTTGCATCAGGGTAACACCGCACTCATAACTGGTGGAAGTCCTCAGAACTAATCATCCACCAGAGCGAGACCAGGCACTTCGCAAATGTATCCGCGCCGCGCCAGTTCCGAGTGGCCTGCGATTGACACCTCTAATGGTTATTGGTCCGTGCAGCAGCGAGCTGGGCACAAATCCAGGCTACACCTAATTAATTACTGACAAACCACTGGCACTGGGTCCATTTGACGGACGACGTGGTCAGTGGTGCTGTTTCAGTGGTGCCGTTTCAGTGGTGGTCAGTGGTACCGTTTCAGTGGTGGTCAGTGGTGCCGTTTCATTGGTGGTGGTCAGTGGTACCGTTTCAGTGGTGGTCAGTGGTGCCGTTTCAGTGGTGGTCAGTGGTGCCGTTTCGGTGGTGGTCGGTGGTGCCGCTTCAGTGGTAGTGGTGGTCAGTGGTGCCGTTTCAGTGGTGGTGGTCAGTGGTGCTGTTGTGATGGTCAGTGGTGCTGTGGTGGTGGTCAGTGGTGCCGTTTCAGTGGTGGTCAGTGGCATCGTTTCAGTGGTGGTCAGTGGTGCCGTTTCATTGGTGGTGGTCAGTGGTACCGTTTCAGTGGTGGTCAGTGGTGCCGTTTCAGTGGTGGTCAGTGGTGCCGTTTCGGTGGTGGTCGGTGGTGCCGCTTCAGTGGTAGTGGTGGTCAGTGGTGCCGTTTCAGTGGTGCCGTTTCAGTAGGGGTGGTCAGTGGTTCCGTTTCAGTGGGGGTGGTCAGTGGTGCCGTTTTAGTGGTGGTGGTCAGTGGCACCGTTTCAGTGGTGCCGTTTCGGTGGTGGTCGGTGGTGTCGTTTCAGTGGTGGTCAGTGGCGCCGTTTCGGTGGTGGTCAGTGGTGCAGTTTTTCAGTGGGGTGGTCAGTGGTTCCGTTTCAGTGGTGCCGTTTCGGTGGTGGTAATAATTTTTGGGGCTTACCGACGCACTAACTGCCAGGGTCATATGACGTCGCTAACTCTTTCCCTTTTGAAAGGGTTTCTCGGGAGCCAGCTTGCTCCTTGTTCAGGGAAGCCGCCGGGCCTTGAACCCGGGTCGGCTGCGTGGTAGCCAGCTGTGCTGACCACTCCACTACCGCGCCCCAAAGCTTAATTTTCAGTGGTGGTGGTCAGTGGCGCCGTTTCAGTGGTGGTGGTCAGTGGCGCCGTTTCAGTGGTACCGTTTCGGTGGTGGTCGGTGGTGTTTCAGTGGTGGTCAGTGGCGCCGTTTCGGTGGTGCCGTTTCAGTGGTGGTGGTCAGTGGTGCCGTTTCAGTGGTGGTCAGTGGTGCCGTTTCAGTGGTGGTCAGTGGTGCCGTTTCAGTGGTGCCGTTTCAGTGGGGTGGTCAGTGGTGCCGTTTCAGTGGTGGTGGTCAGTGGTACCGTTTCAGTGGTGGTCAGTGGTGCCGTTTCAGTGGTGGTGGCAAGTGGTACCGTTTCAGTGGTGGTGGTCAGTGGCGCCGTTTCAGTGGTGGTGGTCAGTGGTACCGTTTCAGTGGTGGTCAGTGGTGCCGTTTCAGTGGTGGTCAGTGGTGCCGTTTCGGTAGTGGTCGGTGGTGCCGCTTCAGTGGTAGTGGTGGTCAGTGGTGCCGTTTCAGTGGTGGTCAGTGGTGCAGTTTTTCAGTGGGGTGGTCAGTGGTTTCGTTTCAGTGGTGGTGGCCAGTGGCGCCGTTTCAGTGGTGGTCAGTGGCGCCGTTTCAGGGGGTGGTCAGTGGTGCCGTTTCAGTGGTGGTGGTCAGTGGTACCGTTTCAGTGGTGGTCAGTGGTGCCGTTTCAGTGGTGGTTAGTGGTGCCGTTTCGGTGGTGGTCGGTGGTGCGGCTTCAGTGGTGGTCAGTGGTGCCGTTTCAGTGGTGGTCAGTGGTGCAGTTTTTCAATGGTGGTGGTCAGTGGTGCCGTTTCAGTGGTGGTCAGTGGCGCCGTTTCAGTGGTGATGGTCAGTGGTGCCGTGGTGGTGGTCAGTGGTGCCGTTTCAGTGGTGGCGGTCAGTGGTACCGTTTCAGTGGTGGTCAGTGGTGCCGTTTCAGTGGTGGTGACCAGTGGTACCGTTTCAGCGGTGGTGGTCAGTGGCGCCGTTTCAGTGCTGGTGGTCAGTGGTACCGTTTCAGTGGTGGTGGTCAGTATTCCGTTTCAGTGGTGCCGTTTCAGTGGTTTCGACGCTCTGAAGAGGCGGCGTGCAGGCTCGATGCCAGCATTGGCGGACGCAGGGGGGCATTCCGGTCATGCCCCCAAAGCGCTGGAGGGGGCCAAACTATGTTTTGGCCCCCCAAACGCCGGAGAAATTTTTGAAAAAATGTGTTTACACTAGGTCTGTAGAGCAAAAAATATTCGCTCCCACCCCCTCCCCCAAGAGGAGAGGTAGACATGGGTTTGGCCCCCCAAAACTCGGGTCTGCGTCCGCCCCTGGATGCCAGGTCTAACTGGGGGGGGTGCTGTAGTATAAGGTTTCAGCTTGAAAAACTGCCTTTCTTCTGGACTCACCTCCAATTTTTTTAGAACATCAGTTCAAGTATTATCTCTTGCTCTCTCCATCGCCGAGCTGTACGCTGTGCGCCGAGCTGCATTGTCCCTCTCCATCACCGAGCTTTACGCTGCAGGCCGAGCTGTATTGTCCCTCCCGGTCGCCGAGCTGTACTGTCCCTCCCCGTCGCCGAGCTGTACGCCGAGCTGTATTGTCCCTCTCCAACGCTGAGCTGTACGCTGTACGCTGAGCTGTATTCCCCCCCGCCCCGTCGCCGAGCTGTACGCTTTACGCCGAGCTGCAATGTCCCTCTCCGTCGCCGAGCTGCACTGTCTCCCCCGGCGCCGAGCTGTGCTGTCCCCTCCCCGTCGCTGAGCTGTACGCTGTACGCCAAGCTGTACTGTCCCTCCCCGTCGCCGAGCTGTACGCTGTACGCCGAGCTGTACTGTCCCTCCCCGTCGGCGAGCTGTACTGTTCCTCCTCGTCGCCGAGCTGTACGCGCGCTTGCTTTGTTGTGCAAATCGGCTGGTGCTCTCATGATAAAAACGCATAATCACCAGCAGCGTACTCCTAAAACGCGCAATAAAAACATTTGAAACACAATAAACGCAGATAATCGACCTGGTCACTGTCCTATAATAGCGTCTTGTTGTGTCGGTAAAAGAGGTGATACACTTCTTAAGTCGTCCAATAGGATCCGTCAAAATATCGCAAGTTGGTGAGAAAGCTAAAAAGTTGTTTAATACGAGGAGCCCGCACAAACACACATGATTGTACCGTGTTCACTCGACCAAAAGGCACATTTAAGAAAGTTGCACTAACATTCCTGGTAGTTCTAGATGGTACTTGAAGCGAGAAATATTCCAAAAGATGAGATGATGCGATGAGACCTCTAAAAACCTTGCTTGTAAATAAGATGTCATGTTGTACCGTCTTGCCAGTAAAGTACGAACATAATAAAACTCCGTCAATTCCTCATAATCTAATGATGGGCAGGCTGGGTGAACATGGTTCGCAAGCCACATCAAAAACTTGTGCTGGATTCTTTCTACACGATGCAGATGACATATTGCGACTCCAGCCCAAACTACTGAACAATACTCTAAAACTGACCGGACATTAGCATGAACCCTCGCCCCACCGGGGGCCATCGATGGCCCCCCAAGGTTTTTCCGGGATAGCAGAAAAACGACGAGGCGCAGCACCGCGGTTGATGGCTCTACCTCTCACTGCGTCATTTCCCATCATCCTTGAAATTTTTACCCCGGGTCACCCAAGGTCAGGTTACCCGACGAGGTCAACCAAGGTCACCTCACTTCAACTTTAGAGCTCTGTAAGAGCTACATTTCAAAGTCGATCGATTTGAAACTTCCTACACTTTGTGACCCCTCCAGGGTCTACAAGGTGTATATCCGGGATTTTTTCGATTTCGTGCCCTGAGGTCAGGTCACGAGGCGACATCTCCCATTGGAAAAGCATGGGGAAAACCTGTTTCATGATATAAAAGCCACAAAAATGATTTCAAATACTCCGACTGCTCAGAACAGCGTTTTTGGACACCCTTTTGCGGATCCCAGGGGTCATATTTACCCTTTGACTTTTCCAAGGTCATCCAAGGTCACCAGAGGTCAAAAACAGTATTTTGACAATAACTTTTGACCTAATTAAGCTAGAGCGGTGAAACAAACACCATCGTGTTTGTCTTGTTACTGGCTTTCATTTGATATACGGCAAGATCACTTTGTGACCTTTTGTGGCCTCAGGTCATATTAGATCACGAGGTGACCTCTGGAGGTCAAACCACTGGCGGGAGGTCATTACGTTCCACATAGCGGAAAAAGGTCTGACATTTTCCTATCAAATGAACTTTACCAGGCCTCAATAGCTCTAATGACATAAGAGTTATGACCAGTTTGCTTAATCATTGCATATTTGAGTGAAAATAGCCGATCTTGACCTAATTTGACCTCTGGAGGTCAAACCATTGACCTGAGCACTAAAACATGCGAAGTAATTTCTTACTGAATTCACGCGAGCTTTCTGTTGCCCTTTGCAGATTTGCGCTAACGCCCATATTTTCGGAGTTAGAGGGGGGCCATCGATGCCCCCCGGTGGGGCGAAAGTGGCGCCGGACCCCCGGTGGGGCGCGGGGTGGTAAAGCCGCCAAGGCGGCCTTCTTATTCAGCTTACATCTACGGAAGATCGTCTGGAAAGTTCTGATTAATAAACCGAGTGATCTGTTTACTTTGGAAACCATCGAGTTGATATGGTCGGAAAAGGTAAGCTTTTGGTCAAGAATTATTTCCAAATATTTTATGGAAGAAACGTTCTCCAAAATTGTTCCGTTGATTTTACAAGCCGAATCGATGAGATTGCGCTTTAAAGAGATTTTGAACACTTGCATTTTTAGGCGTTTAGATTCATCTTCCAGGCAGCAACCCAACTTGTTACTGCGTCCAGGTCTTTCTGTAAAGTGTTAAGATCATTTTGGGATTTCACTTGATTGAAAATTTTTAGATCGTCCGCGAAAAGCAAACACTTGGTAGAAACTACATGTGGCAGGTCGTTTACAAAAACTGCGAACAATAACGGTAGGATGAGCCCTCCCTCAGGTGTACCGGAGGCTACACGAGTCCAAGATAAGTCAACCTACGTCTGCCGAGATAAGAAGTCAACCATCTCAACGCTAAGTTGTCAATGCCATACATTTGGTGCAGTTTGTACAATAAAATACGATGGTTAACACTTTGGAATGCGCTCAAGAAATCCGTGTACACTGCGTCTAGCTGACTGCTGTCAGATATGGCTTTCCACCAGTGTGCCAGAAAAGATGCCAGATTAGATTGACAAGATCTATTTGGCAAGAATCCATGCTGACATGGAGAAAGATGAGGCCGGATGTGCTGGTAAATCTGGATGCATACTATTTTTCAAACATTTTGGCGCAAAGAGGCAGCAATGAAACAGAGCGGAATTTATCAGGATTTTTTCGTGGCCCTTTTTTAATATCGGAATAATATTTGCTTCTCCCCACTGCTCAGGAAAGATTCCACAGTTTAGGGACATTTTGAAAAGTTTGCACCAAGGGCTAGCCAGTTCTCCAGCACATTTGCGAAGCACGCGAGCGCTTAACCCGTCAGGGCCGCAGGCTTTGGTCACAACTAATTCTTGCAACAAGTGACCAGGCATGTAACTTTGTATACTTTTAGGGGTGCGCGAGCACCCCTAAAACTTTTGAAAGCACCCCTAAACTTCCAAAAGCACCCCTAAAACTATTCTGCGACGTTCTAATAGGACATAATGTCAGGATTATGTACCAATTAAATAATAAGTATCAGAGATTCGGAGCTCTCTTGTAACTATTCATCTGGAGATAATGTCGAGCTTAAAAGATTACTTAAGTGATCTGAAGATTTCATATAACCGCATGAGGTCATATTTAGACGGTGAGCCGCGGGAGTAACTATGGAAGTTAGCTAGTTGCCACTTGCGACCAAAGCCGAAAGAGCGCGTTTTCCAAAATGTTAATTGCCGTGTCGCCGTTGTCTCAGAATCAGTACCATCGAGTGCACTCGTCGTTTCCTTGATCATGTCTTCCAGACAGAAAAAACAAAGTTCACTGCTGGATTTCTTTTCCAAAATGTCATGGTGTATGCTGCAATTTATTTCTGAATTTATTTAGGCTGTATGTAGATCAGACCTGTCCATAGCTGATATACGTACCAAAGGAGGGTCAAAAAGCAGCATTTGGTAGCTCTGATCTATTGGAACTTGTTTAGAAAGGGAGGGAAATCAGGGCCAATATCTGGGAAACGTAGCTTGTGCTTAACCCTCGCCCGTCCGAGAGGAGCATTGATGATCTCCATAAGGCTTTTTAAAGGGAGATACGCGAAAAAAATTATTGGCTAGATCAAAAGGTCACAAAATTGTTTCAGAAGTCCTATTCTCATTTTTGCGAATTCAGCCTGCAAATGCCTTAAAATTGCTGTCAAAGTCAACATTTCTAGACGACTTTACCGGTACACCTCTTATCGATTTATATGACGTACCCACGGCTAAGGCTATCAATTTCTCTAAGAATTAGGTCATATCTATCCTAAACAATGATGTAAAACTTTGGACTACTGCAGAAAAAAATTACTTAAGAAAAAACACATTCAAAAACTCTTTTGGAACAGAAATATAGGGCTTACAAGAAATCACAGTTAACCAATCAGAAGCCTAGGGGTTCTCATACCTGGGTCACGTGACCTATCTGACGCAAAAGTTTCGTCATCCTGGGGCTGAAGCAGAAAACGACTTAAGACCCTAGGTACGAAACGGCTGAAGACTTGAGTGATTGTTTTTTCCGTTTCTAGGGCAAACTAATCATTTTGTAGTTTTTAAAGGCTTTGTAAAATTAATTCAAATACAAATACAGGAGAATAGACATTTTTATTACAAAAAAAACATTACTTTTCAACTTTAAATAGTTTTCAAAAAGTAAGTGATGGGTGAAGGCTTGAGCATTTTATAGGAATTGTTAACCTATTTCGATAATAAGTGTGTGGCCTCCCAAAAATTTTGCCGAAGATATAAAAATAATTGACAGTTGCGTTATCAGGATTTTGCAAACAGCAAGAAACCACAAAAATAATTTTTTCGCGTATTTCCCTTTAAGGATAGCGGATAAACGGCGGCGCCGCGCCGCCGTATCTTTCATATCTCTTCCTTGATCAATTCCGCATCTTTAAAAAATCAAGTTTGGTCATGCTAGGTCAGGTCATCAGGCCAAGGCAAGTGACTTCATCTAAAAAAATTAGGATTGTATTTATGCAATAAGTAAAGTAAAGTTAAGTTACGTATAAGTAAGAACACGTTTAACCTAGAAATCCGACACTTAATAGCTATTATGGGCCTACCGGGTGCTGCAACATATATTTCGGGAAATCGGTGATATACCTAGTTTAATTTACGGGCGACCTCTTCAATGGAAATACATGATAAAAACTGTAAAATAGCTATATTTTGGCTCATATTTCTTAACCCTCGTCCTTCGGGGGACCGATTCGACGCCCCTCGTTAATTTTCGCGATGACACAAAAAGTTTCGTTTAGCCCAATGCTGCGTGGAAATTGTATAGCAAAATTACTTTGACACATCTTGACCAAATTTTAAGTAAATGTCATGTCGGGTCACCGAGTTATGATGTCATTCTATGCCCATGTAAGGCAATTTTGGTCCTGAAAAGGCAATTTGGAACACGCCATCCATTTTGGGGTCAAGTCCATAACGAAGGCACCAGGGGTCTCCAAAGGTCAGCAAAGGTTACCGTTTTAGAAGCTCTTGTTGGCTATACTCATGGACGGGACAAGATGCAGCAATAAATTTGGTATCATAGTGACGAGCGTCACCCAAGGATTCGATGGTATGCGACCTCACTTCGACGTTGACCTAAGGTTATGTTAGGTGGTCTAAGGCCAAGGTCACGCGTGACCTTGCAAGGTCATGCCGCATATTGTGGAACTCCTTGGGTCACGACAAACACATTGACACCTTGGTTCTAGGTCTATTGATTCCCGAATCATAAGGGATTTTCTAAATGTGTCAAAATTTCACCATTTTGTGACCTCACGAGGTTACTAGTTAACCTAGGGTAAACATAATTGTACACTGTCGGAGAGTTCAGGTCTCGGGCAACAGGCTGCGCTTTACCGCGTCTTTCGACCTTTCTTAGTTTTCAAACGGATGAGGGTCGAATCGATCCCCGGTAGGGCGAGGGAGTAAAATACCTCCAGTAGGGCAAGGGTTAAAATAGCTTCCTGGTCTCGTAATATAAGTATATTGGGCCACTCCAAAGGTTCAACTTGACATGTTTGTTCTATGATCTATGTAAGGTCATTTGGGACTATTTAAGCCTTTTTTCAGACATGGGTTCGCAGGAAACCCGGACAACTTCGCTGGACAACTTGGCAGGAAATGATAACAGAGATTTCGCTTTGGTACTATTTCGCTTAGCTTTATTCATTACGAGTCGATTGGTATGCATATCGATTATGTCAGACAAGATTATGTCAGACCTTTGGTTAGGGTCATTCTTAGATTTTGACACAACGTGTTCATACCATACATAATTTGATTCGCCGTAACGAGAAGATTCGCCTACATTATGGCTCTAGCTTAACGCAGTTTTCGACCTCAGTTTGGCTATTAACCCACGCCCTGGTGGGCCTCCCGAGCCACCTTAGCCCTGGTGGGTGGGTGGGGGGGGGTTTGAACGCCTGCCCCCTCGAACTCGGCCCCTACGCGGGATAGCGCAAAACGCGAAGACTGGTGGATAGCTCATAGAAATTCATGAAGAAACTAAATCAGTCATTGTTTGGCTCAGGTCAATGTTGAGGTCATGACAGGTCAAAGAAAGTGGCATTTTGAGTATATTTTTTCGGCTCTAGCGTCTAAAAGAGTTGAGTTTTAGAACAATTTTTAGGCACCATTTGTTTCCTCTCATCACGGCGAATCGAATGATGTATAATATGATCATACTAGGGTAAAACACAAAAATTACCTGACCTCAGGTCAGATCAAAGTCACTTTTTTATCTAGCCTAGTCAATATGCATATCAATCGACTTGCAATAGCAATCCAAGCGCAATGGTATCAAAATAAACGTTGTACCATCATTTCATGCAAAGTTATTGACCTAATTCTGAAAACGGCTTGAGTAGCCCAGATGACCTCTCAGCGGTCACAGGTCAAAAATTGCAACATGAACCTGAATAGGGGCCCAGGATATTGCGATTTGGAGAATATGAAGGTATTCTCAGCTGCATCTACACAAATACAGTCCAATTTCTGTTTACCCATGTATTTCCAATAGAGAGGTCATGATCCGTACTTGACCTTAGGTTATCGATATGGAAAATCCTTTTCGCGGCGCCGCCGTTTTTCGTGCCGCCAAAAATCCGAAGGGGGTGTTCAAACACCCCACCCCGGGGCGAGGGTTAAATAAGTGTTCAAAGCTTTGTTAATCCAAGAACAATGTAACACCATAGATAAGCTTTAAATGGTGGTAAAATGCAAACAATAACACTAAATAGGTAGCCGTTTGTCTGCGCGCTAGTTTAAAAAGACACCGAAAACTCCTGGTTTAACCACGTTTGCAGCTTTTCGAGCTGTGACCTTTGATGAGCAGGAAGCTTGACACGCGCCCCGCTGGGGTCCCTGGCATGACGCACCCCGCTGGGGGGGCGTATTTCGCCCCCTTCCCTCCGTATCTCATTTCCCAGGAAAGATAAAGAAAAATTACGCACGGCGTTCTAAAGCTCCTGACGTGGCGAAGAGAAATTACAGGAAGTATTCTTATTTCAGGACAATATTGAGGTCAGCATAGGTCAAAGAATATTCCATAGGCTTACAACAGGGCAGTGCACGTTTTCCCCTCTAGATATTTATTCAGTGGAGTTAGAGCAGATATTTACACAAAATTGGATTCCTCTCATCGTGGTGAATCGAATAATGCACTCGTATAATATGACCTTGCTAGGTCAAAAATGTGAAAATTACCTGACATCGAGCTAGGTCAGGGTCACAGGGTGACCTGGTATGGTCATTTTGCATATCAATCGACTCCCTGTGACAATATAAGCAAAATGCAAGCAAAATGGGAGCTAAGTTGAGCAAAAACTGATATCACTGAAGCCAACATCATCACCAGGACCGGAAAGCATTCACCCTAGGGTGCTGAAGGAACTATCCCAACTTCTTTGTGTGCCTCTCTGCGCCATATTTCAGAAATCGCTTGAGAGTGGCATTCTTCCTGCAGACTGGAAAGTGGCAGAGGTAGTACCAATCTACAAAAGGAAAGGAAGTAAAAGTAACCCTTCAAACTACCGACCAGTCAGCTTGACCTCTGTGCCCTCCAAAGTCATGGAATCCCTGATCCGAGATAGACTCCTGGAGCATATGCAAGACACTGGTCATTTAACAGACGCCCAGCATGGTTTTGTCCCTAAACGCTCGTGTTCCAGCCAACTCCTCTCTGCTATAGATGGATGGACAAACATCGAAAATGGATACCCCGTCGATGTGGCATACTTGGATTTTGCGAAAGCTTTCGACTCAGTGCCGCACAGGAGACTTGTTGCCAAACTTGAAGCCTATGGAATAACTGGGACTATTTTGAAGTGAATTGACTCGTTTCTGTCTGGCAGACTCCAAATGGTTATGGTGAGAGGGATCGTGTCTAGCTGGTCCCCTGTCACCAGCGGGATCCCCAGCGGTCTGTTTTAGGGCCAGTCCTCTTCGTTCTCTTCGTGAATGACCTGCCAGATGGACTGACCAGCAGTATAAAGCTGTTCGCGGATGATGCCAAAGTCTACGGAAAAGTTACAACGGAAGACGATCGCTCTATTTTCCAAGATGACTTGAAGAAGCTGGAGATATGGTCACACGATTGGATGCTACCTTTCAACGCTAACAAGTGCAGTATTCTCCACATCGGGCCACAGAATCATCAAAGCTCATACACCTTGAATGGAGTAGAACCTGCGCAAGTGCATGCCGAAAAGGACTTGGGTGTATTTATAGACGAGGAGCTCAAATTTCGAAAGCAGGCCGCAACCGCTGTTACACGAGCTAACCAAGTCCTTGGTGCAATTAAAAGGAACTTCATCCGTCTTGATAAGACAACTCTACCCCTCCTCTACAAAGCTATTGTAAGGCCCCATCTCGGGTATGGGAACGAGATATGGGGACCATTTAACAAGGCCGACCAATCACTAGTAGAGAGAGTTCAGAGGAGGGCAACCAGATTGGTGCCAGCAGGGCAGTTGAATAACGGGTACTTCAAAGTTTCGTACCCAAAGTGATCAGAATCATAGTTTAGTACCAGTTTTAGTATAACATACTAGGAATATGCTAGAAATAATACTAGTCGAGTGCGCTGTTATAAGGTAAACACAAACGGCCGCAGCTGGTGACTGTGGTATTTGTTTGTACCCAAAACATGCAGGAGGATCAATGCGTAGGTACGATTGAATCGTTTTCGAAGGGGCCCAAATGCTATTCGAATAATTTATGCAGTTGTGTCATGTAGCTAGTGAGCGGAGGTGCGACGTCGGCCAATAGCGGTACGCGACCGGTAAATACGACTGCGTAGCGGGCATAGGCGGATCCAGGATCTCAGATCAGAAGGGGCACCTTGCGTGGGGGGGAGATCTGGACCAAGGGGATGCCACTTTTGGCCGACAAAACCTGTCAGGTGGGCGCCAAATTCTATCGCGGACCGCCGTTTTCGCATTAGGGAAGGGGAGCTATATTTCAGGTGTGCCATCGACCCTTCAGAGGAGCACCGTGACCATTTAAAGGAGCACCGAGGGTTAATGGGGGCACCTACCCCTACCCCCTGAATCCCTGGATCCGCCTATGGTACCGAGTTGGTGGTGGGTATGCCGCAGGTGAAGACATTTGCCACACCGGCTGACGTAGGGGTGCGCTACCGGCGAACTCTGGTGCAATATCGGCTGGCAGGGTTGCGCAACTTGTGAGAATTGGTGTGATGTCGGCTGGTATGGGAAAAATATCGCGAAACAATGACAATCGGCTGAAAGTAGTTTCAATTCAGCCACTTGGGGGCCTTGGCAGGGGCGGATCCAGCATCTCTTCAAAAGTTCGTCGGGTTTAAATCGCAGGAGCCTCCGCTCAGGGTCCTCATTTCTCATTTATGGGGGAGGGGAACCTTTGAACAAATCATCTCTTAGGTGTGTACTTGTACGTACTTATATAATAAAGTTTAAGACTTTCCGTGGACCCCAGATTAGGTTAGAGGCCCCGAGACCAATGTCCGTAAAGTTTGGACTTCCTGAATTTTCCTTGGGAACGCCCATCGAACATAAAAGGAACCCCCTGCGGAGGGCCTTTTGCCGTGCTCAAGCCCAGGCTAAGGGTGCGAGGTCGCCCCATCGCCACCCATCCCCTTGGATCCGACCCTGGAACATGACTGTATTTACTCCTGGATCCGCCTATGCATTAGGCAGAACCTTCCGTGAGAGTTAAAGGATGAAGGGCGCATAGTTTCATCAACGTTCAGGGAATGCATTGTGTTTTGCACCTTCAGATTATATGAAAAGTTTGGCCGCACCTAGGATTCGAACCCTCGCCTGAAAATGGGACCAAAACATGGGTCCGGTTTTTGTCGTCTAGCTCGCTGGGCATTATCACGGCTGGCGGTTTTTACCCAAAAAATGAAAATAAAAATGTTTTGGCTTTCATTTGAATGGCTTTTTATGAGCTGCCGTGGTGTCTAAGACCCTCTCCCGAGGCTGTAGATTGCAAGCTTTTAACATGTGTTTCCTATGGACTAGTCGAAAATGCCAGCCTTTTTCGTAGGAAAAACTTTGAGCCCCCCCCGGTCCCAGAACTTCAACATCTAGACTATGAGGAAAGGCTGCAGCAGCTTCATCTTCCATCCCTAGCGTATCGCCGTAAACGAGGGGATATGCTGATTATCTTCTAGATCATGCAGGGACAAACTGGAATCCGGAGAGAAGAGCTGTTTCAGGAGCCACCATTCACCGCCACGCGAGGTCATCGATTCAAAGTTTTCATACCTGATGCCATAAGCAGATCACGGAAAAATGATCTTGCTGTTCGTGTACTAAAGGACAGGAACCGCCTTCCAGCCCACGCTGTAGAATCTGACACTATCAATACCTTCAAGAATTCTGACGGATACTGGTCGGACATTCTATACGAAGCCCCGCGTTAAAAGGTTGTGCGTTGAAAGCGAAGAAAATTTGCGATAATATTGCGGTACATGTGACAATGTTTGTACATGAGTCAGACTAGATCGGGTAAGCCAGGCACCGAGGTGTGCCTTTAGGGTGTCCCAAAATACCACTTTTTCGTCTGTGCAAGCTTGCCGGTTGACACCGCATTCTCCTTTGAGTTAATAATGAGCATGAAAAATTTGGATTCGATCCTTTGAGGTTTGGTCCCCGCCCCCAAAAAAAAACTGGTGAAAATAAAAAAAGTTGTATTGGCTCGAAAATGGGTTCATTCGTAAAGCTTATGACAGAGGAAAACATATTTCCCTCATACAAATTGCTGTAAGCCATGTCATTTTAGAGAGCTAAGAAGTTCCGAATTGCTGGTGTCACTGGACAGAGGCGAGATCCTAATAAACTTGTTTGGGGCAACATAGGCAAATGGAAAAACAGTGTCTTTTTCAAGAAAATGGACCAAAATTGGCCAAAGTAGTGGGGTTTATACTTTAAGGGATGGCTGGATTGGTTTTCCTTGCATCCGCCACTGGTATGGGCACGACAAATTATATATTATACTTCCATACGATTTCCGAAGTAGTCATTTGCAGCACCACTAGGATATAAGTGCATGAAGTACCGTTGCGGTATTTAGAATAAATATTCCATGTTTTCGTTCCTTACAGGTGTCGTGTCATGAGTAATTTGCATTTAATGCTGAAGCAGTCTACCTGAAGAGCAAATTGGCCGCGATGCCTTCAGCATACTTGAAAAAGATCCAACAATGAAGAAGAGACAAGTCAGCGACAGGAAAAAACATGCCGACTGACCTCTATGGCTTCTCCAGGGATCAATTGAAACGATGAGATGACTTCGTTGGTAAAAATCCATTAGCTGCCTGCCAATCAGCTACCGACCAAGCGCAAAATCCTCCATAGAGTACCGAGCCCTCAGCATGCAAAGAGCCTAGTGCAACAGAAGGCACTACTTAGCTGGACAGATCGCTTTGAGTTCAGGCGACGATATTAAAGTTTACCGTTCAGTGCCCTGTAATGTCTGTTTTACAGCAGCTGTCAGAAGGTGCCATGCATACGCTAGGCGTGTGGTTCAAACAATACTGAAATTTGAATCACGAGAAACACTCTCATTTCAGCGCCAGCTCTATTCATTTCATCGCCTGCTCATGGCGGTCGGTTATTCTTTTTCGTGGTAACAGTGACGAGTTCTTAAGGGAACCTGCACTTATTATGATCATGAGAGACTAACAACAATCCTTCTTCGCAAGAGGACTTCAGTTTCCTCATGTGAATCAACACCAGAGTGCTAATCCTAGAATTAGATAAAATACTTTCTGCTCACGCTGTTCTTTCTCGTTGTTTTTCGGCAATGCTCTTCGACAAGCTCTCCGTGGCCCGCCGAGCATTTAGTCAGCAGATTGCAGAGCTAATCACCTTCTTTCAAGGCCCCTACTTCTTGCAGGCCCTATTGACTGCCCGGGAACTCACAGCTTGACCTCAGGCTGTTTGGAACGCGAAGACTATTCAGAACTGGCTACCAACCACTGCAAAAGCCACACAGTGCTATCATGCGCCAACCGTGGCATCTCACGAGAAAACGTCGTCCTCTGGTTGTTTGGTGAGGAATTGTGTCAGAGATGAAAATGCAGATGTAGCTGCACTCTGACAGTCACACAGCCAGGAACATTAACACCAGGAAAGCCGATGTTGTCAGGGCAGATAAGACAGCCACACAGGGTTACCACCACTGCAAGGAGGGTCTGTGACGCTACGACCCAAGCCGCGCTGGCATTCAGGTGAACGACCATCAGCAACCTGTGGTTACCACCCGGGAATCGGCGAGTGATGCAGACTACATCAGTATGAGCGCTTTCATGGAAAATGTAGTAGTCACAAACGACAGCACGGAACGATCGGTGAAATACATCACGGACTACAGCGTGTGCCCGTGAAGGTGACATAAGATATCGGAACTGAGAGTAGCCTGCACACCGTCTCAAAGCGCCGAATCTCGAAAGAGCTGGATGACGTGCACTTGTAACATATGAATATATAGAACTAGAAGGTGTAGTCTAATAACATTTTGCTAAAACAGGATTTCTTCCACATTCATGGGCTTCGAATAAACACATTAAAGCCATTGGCTTGATTATATGGTGTGTCGTTTTGACTGCACCGATCGGTTGCGAAAAATGGACAATCATATTGTGCAATGAACGCCCTACCCGCTTTCCACTGCACCATTGACAGTGCCAGGAAAACCAATCAGCTATGCCTTTGAAAGCAGTTAAATTGTACAGACTGTGGCTGATTCTGGTCCATTTTCTTGAAAAAGACAATGATTTTCCCCATGCTTCCAGGCTACCCCAAAGTTTATCAGATCCGCCTCCTGGCCAGTGATCTCATAATTCCAAACTTCTTAGCTCTATAAAAGCATCGAAAGTGGTTTTACATCAATTTGTGTATGAGGAAATAGGTTTTGTTCTGTCATAAGCAAATGAACCATTTTCAAGCCAATACAACGGTTTTCAATTTGAGAAATCAAGTTTTGAGGAAATTAGGTGGATGACCTCAAGGCATCGATTCAAAATTTTGCATAGTCTATTATTAACTCCAAGAAAATAACGATTGTCGGCAAAGCAGAAACGCACCAGACGAAAGAGTGGTATTTGGGGACTTTCTCAGTGTACTTCATAGAAACCCGCTAAATCTAATACATCAAATACGTCTAATGCAATTGATAGGTTTTGAAGTTCTGCAGCGAGGGCATGATAAGTTGATAAAGGTGATGATAAGTTGATAAGGTGACCTGTCCCCTCGAATCCGGAAATGTAAAAACGCTGAAGATTATATGCGGTGGCAGATCAGTATAGGCAATCAGTACAATATTAGATGCCAGAACGGCGCACAACCCACAAATCTCTCCCACTGGATAACAAGTCTGCTCCTTGGAACTTTCATTTTCCAAATTCTCAAATCCAGTTGTACAAAAAAATTTCCCGACTGCCCAACACTTCAACCATTACAACTAAACCGATTTGCTGTACCACCCGGCAAGAGTGTTCGCTGATTATGAGTATTGACAGGGAACGAACAAGGCGTGCAGGCCTGACGGTCTCAGCGCACACATTTTGAAGAGTGCGCCCATCAGCTCGCTGTCCCTATAGAAATTATATGCAAACTCTCTGTAGACAAGGAGTGTTCCCGCAACTCTGGAAAGACGCCAATATTATGCCCATACACAAAAATGGCAAACATGCGCAAACAACTATCGTGGAATCTCTTTACTCCTTTGCTCCAAAATTTTAGAAAAAGTAGTTTTGATGAACTGCTTGCTCATTGCCAACTAGCAATCCCGGTATCACAACACGGGTTCCAAGACAGTCGTGCGTGTCAAACCTGAGTGTGTTCTTCTTACACGGATGGAGTCGATCCGGAGGGCGCTCGAACGATGCTATCTACACTGATTATTCTTCGGCCTTCACAAGTGTAATCATGCATTGCCTTCTTCTTAAAATTAAATCCTTCAGAAACAACTGACGGAGCGCACTCACGGATAGAATCCTACCTCTCAATCGTCGTCAACGCGTCGTCATCGACGGAAAAATATCTATGGGCACCCGTCGCTCAGGGGTGCCGGAAGGTAGTGTCTGTGGCCCTTTACTTTTTATATGTTTACTGCAGACCTGCCACACCATACAGACGCAATGCGTCATGTACGCTGATGACGTCAAGATTTTTAATCGCACAAAATGTTCAGCCGACGCAGAATGACCTGCAAGCGGACCTGGAACGACTCTCGCGTGGTCAAATCCTGGCACCAAATTGGATCCTTCGTCTCATGTCATAACGTTCTGTCGAAATTCCCCCATTTTGGCCGGATATTCATTGGATCATTCAATTTTGGAGCGCCGCCTGGGAGACTCAGGACCTGGGCGTCCTGCATGACACAAAACTGACATTCTCAATCATATTGACTCAGTAGTAACACGAGCAAACCGCATATTGGGGCTTCTTATAAGAAGCATGCAAATCCCACAATGTCGGCACGGCGGTAGACTATCACCGGTCGATGCAAGTGCGTACTTTGCTCATGTCCCGGAGGTCCCATATTGGAATATGGTTGTATGAGTGTGGGCTGGCACAGCTGTCACCAACCTGAAACGCCTGGAACGGATTCAGCATAAGTTCCTTATGTGGGCTGGCGGTGAAGTCGGACAGACCAATCGCAGTCACTGACTATAACACGCTTTACTACATTTTAAAGCTTCCTTCAATTCGTTCGAGACTCGCGCAATATGACTTGCTTTATTTGCATAACATTTTCTCTGGACTTGTCTTGACTGTCCCCATGTGATGGGATGTTTCGGCCTATTAGTGCAGGGCCACCATCACCCAGTACAGAGGCTGTGGAATGTTCCATACGCCAGAGTGAACACTGTAAAGAGGTCTTTGTTCTGCGGGATTCCGGTGCTCATAATGATTTTCTCAACTCCAGCAGAATGTTGATTTTTACTCAACATTTCACCTTCAAATCGGTGGCCAGACAATTCGCGAATAGCCTAGGGCCATTGTGTGATTACAATGAAGTGCGCTTGTGACCGTGGAAATGTCTTTTGTTAGGCCTGTAGGCATGCCTGTGACCCGTTTTTACACTTTTACAGATGTTTTAGATGTCTAGACCGTCGTTTAATGATGTATTGTTCGTGCTACTACCTTATATAACCTTTATTTTTACCATGACTGCACTGTAATTGGGATACATCCTGTTGGTGTTTACGCAAAATACAAACATACAAACATACAAACATATAGTCAGGCACAGCCCTTCATCAGAATCGTGTGAAAATATAAAAATTATCGGTCTCGTGTAGCCAGACCTCAATTTCACACAAATGCCTTTTGGAGATGAAAATTCGATATCGTGACAACTGCTGGTACTCTAACCTAAGAGTAATGCCGACAATACAACAAAGACTAGACCAGTATTTGGTAACGACCAGACTTTTCTATTAATTTCAGCCAAACACTGGCTTTTCAATAAAAATTAAAAATTCGCTGAAATATCTTAATCAGTTACATTTGCTTCTGTCCTTATTTTATATATATATATATATATATATATGTATATATATATATATATATATATATATATATATATATATATATATATATATATATATATATATATATATATATATATATGTATGTTTAAGTGACTGCAGCTAAAAACACTAACAATAATTACTTATTTAGCACTAGTACGTGATGGAATCAGTGTAATAGTTGCAAACTTTCTGCTAATTCAGCATAAGGCTATAGCTTACTATAAATGCCTGCTGCTTGAATTATTTAATTAAGATTAGCCTTAGTGGTCGGGGTCAACTTGTTCCTAAACTCAATCCATTGCGTAATATTGCTTAATACGGGTTGTAAATTATTGAAACATACTAAACCTGCCTTCTGGCCCAACGTTAAAGTGTCGAATGAGTATACGTCTGGGTGCAAAAAAACATCAAATTTTCTATTACACTTATTTAACAACCCTTCCTCTTAGTGTGTGCCCCAAACAAATTATGCCTATCTCTCATAGGTAGTTAATATGATCAATCGTTGGTAAATGCTTTTCTTCAGTCTGTTACCTCTGGCCCAACGTTAAGCGTTGAATGAGTATACATCCCAGTTGCAGAAAGCATCATCAATGAAGTGGAATACTTTAAAAAGAAAAAAATAATACCTAGGCCGTACCTTTGACCTAAGCCCATCAAATGACTAGTTAAACTAATTCAACAAGTATAATACATTATACTCCAGCCTTCTGCAAACCTGGCCCAAGGTTAAACGTCAAATGCATATAACAAATGTACAGGAAACATTCAAGATCCAGGGAGTTCATGAACTCCCTAGGGATCTCGCGAAATCACCGACCAGCCAGGAGTTATCGAATTTCCTGAAATTTAATCAGCTCAAGGATGACTAGCCAGGATTGCGGACTATTGTTCTTATGATTTATTTCAAACAGTAACCGGACATTTCCCGTAAAAATCACGTATAAGGAAGGTTTCAAGCTGGAATATAGGGAAGGTTTTAAGCTAAATATAAGGAAGGTCATAATTTCATTGTTGAGGATCATGGCGATAAATTTATCCAGTTTCGCTCATAAATATTGTACTGCAATGTAAACGTTCATTTGCTTCTGATTGAGAAATGTGGATCGTGGGAGAGAGAAGACGCCTTTGTCGGAACGATTACAACGCTCGTTTCCTCCACGAGGCCCCTGGCAGTTCCTTAACGCCCCGGTCCACTCCTGAAATTTGAGACTTTTGCAAAGGTAATTTTAGGTAATTCATCATTGATGATGCTTTCTGGAGATTCTCATTGGACCTTTAACGTTGAGCCAGAAAATACAAGGGAAAGTTTATTATTGATTGATCAAGATTAACTAGCGCAAAGAGGTGGATTTATTTTAAGGGTACGTACTGGGGATGAGGTTTTGAAATCTGCAAATAATTATTGATAATACTTTTTGCAGCCAGATGTATACTCATTCGACGCTTAACTTTGGGCCAGAGAGTACCGAATGAGGAAAAGTATTTACTGCAACGGTTGATCACATTAACTAGCTATGAGAGATATATATTTGTTTGGGTAAAACACTGTAGGGAAGGGTTGTTAAATAAGTGTAATAGAAAATTTGATGTTTTTGTACCCAGACATATACTAATTCGCGCAACAACGTTGGACCAGAGAATGCAGGCTTAAAGTGGTTTATCAATTACAAACCGTATTAAGCAATATTACGCAATGGATTGAGTTTAAGGGATAAGTTGACCCTGACCACTAAAGTACAATCTTAATTAAATAATTCGGGCGAGGCGTTTATAATTAAGCTATAATGCCTACTGCAGATTAAAAGGGCAAGTTTGCAACCATTACACCGATCCCCGTATCACGTGTGCTGGTGCTAAATAAGTAATTATTGTGTGAAGGCGTTTTGGCTGCATTCAATTAAAAAAAATATATAATAAGAGCAGAGCATGCAAATAACTTGATTAAAAGATTTCTAGCCAATTTAACATTGTGATGAAGGCTAGTGTTGGCTGAAATATCAGAAAGTCTATCACTAAAATACAGTCTGGTCTTGTTGTATTGTCGGCATTACTCTTAGGCTAGAAGGCGTACCAAAATCGTTGTTGTCGCGATATCCCAGTGCTTTTCGTTCCCCAAGGCTTTTGTCTGTCAATTTCAATTCGAGATCTGTCTGCACTATGACCAAATAATTTTTATATTTTCTGCCAGATTCTGATGAATTGCTGTATTTTATTTTATAATTTTCAGTGTTTTTACATTTCCGGATTCCAGTTTTAAGGCCCACCTTATCAACTTATCATCACCTTATCAAAAATGGGAGCTTTATCTCAATTCAGTCAGAAGTTATGGACAAAACAATCACTGTATGCTTCTGTGACCTGACACTTGTTTGAGAGGTCAAATGGTCAAAAATCCACTTTAAAGAAGTAATATCTTGGTAAGAACACCAGGTTTTAGAATTTTTAGTTTTATCTATCCAGTATAGACAGAAAGCAAGACCTTTCAATTTTTACCATAGACTTATAATTAGGTGACCAAAAGTTGACCCCATCATGAGTCAATGATATCGAAATTCCGAGATAGCAGATTTGTAGACCCTAATGACCTCATCATATTTTGAAAGTTTCAAACTGATCGGTGAGCAGCAGATGTTCCATAGAGCGCAGCTTCAAATTGTGATTTCCGGTTTTGAGGTCGGGCCAATGACCGTGGATAGCTCCTTGACCTGGCCTGACTTGACCTAAATTTTCAGAGGCGTAAATTGATCAGGGATAAGGTACTGTTTGTTTCGTCCTGACAGAATTAAGAAGTCAGAATCATTTTTGGCATAATTCACTTTCTCTCATTCATGACCAGTGGATGATGTATAATATTATTGTACTAGGTCAAAACATAAAAGGGCCTAGACTTATCATTTTTTATTGCAAATCTATTAGCCTTAGTCTGAAAAGCCTGCAGGGGACTATTTAAGATGACCTCTAGAGTCACAGGCTCAAACTTGCCACATGAACCTATCTTGAAGCCTAGAATTTTACTGTTCTGAAAAATACGAAGTATTACACGTTATCTACCAAAATTAATTCAATTTTTCGACCAATTTCCGTTTTTCCCACACATTTCCAATAGAGTGATTTTATCTTTACCTGCCCCTAAGTCTACGATATGGAAAGATTCGAAATTTGTTGTAGTACTCGGCAGGCCCATGGTGGTATGGGCTTCAATTCAATCGATTCGCCGCCTTTTCTTACTTATGCCACCTTAAACATTTCTGGAGGTGAGGTCATTTGACATTCGCTGGTAACCTGACCTGAGATGTCCCAACCTTAAAATTTTGGTGAAGGTTGCGGAATCGATCATGGATAAGGTGTGCTAACATGCGACGCTTCGCGTCATCATTTTTTCGTGCCCTGGAGCAGCCGAAGTGTTCTCAAACACATATAGAGCCCTTAATTATCTAAGTTAAAACCCCTTCCTCACCAATTCACATGAGCTTTCCGATGTACTTTGCAGATTTGCGCTAGCCACAATATTTTCAGGTTTGAGGGCCATCGATGTCCCCGTGGGGCGAAAGGTAGCGCCCGACCCCCGTTGGGATGCGGGTTAACATCACTCTAACTTTATATGATACAGAAATGGGGGACAAATTTTGGAATTTGGGATAAAGAAAGTAAGTTAAAAGGTTATAAAACCATTATTTCTAATATCGTTGGTACGAATGACGCTGTCCGGATTTGCATACGGGGTTAGTAGGTGAGTACCATTGGAAAATGTATTGGAAAATTAACATATTGCAGTTTGTCAAATCTTTCCCAGTCTTCAAAACATGAAGGAACATTCCTAAAAGTTTTCAGGGTCAAACTTGTGGAACACTATCCCTAGTGTCCCCTAGTGGTGGCTACGCTCATGCTGGCTAAGGTCAAGGAAGTCAACAAAGTCAACTGCTCGTCTCTAGAGTTTCTAGTCAGAATCACCTTCACACATCCATCCCCTCTGCTGTCTCCATTTAATCTCAGGTAAATTAAGAATCATAGGAAGTACAAGCAAGGCTAAAGCTGGGTGATGCTGCCAAACACTGCAAT